>JAMZAV010001180.1:0-574465 GCA_024449915.1 Sweltsa coloradensis
TTAGTGTTAGGACTTTTAGTTTAGTATAGCTTTAGATTACTATACTATTTTTTTTTTTCACTTATTTTATATACTTTTTATAACATTTATAACGAGAAACTGTTGGAATTTATATAATACATACAGCACGGATAGTTCTAAAAAAAGGGGGGTTATGTAGTGTATGTAAACACCGGGCGGAGGCCTTGTTTGAACTGACCGCCTAGTTCCGCCACCAGCGCCACCTGTCGGGAGGTACGAAGCGACGGGAGTGCAATGGACGCATAGGTAAGCAAAGCACCACACCACCCAATGCCCCAGCCATCACGCTCGCCCCATCATAGCACTGGGCAATAAATTTTTGTTGGTAAGACAGATCCTGTAGCACTGATGTTACAACTTCGTACAAACCATTCGCAGTTGAATCTTTGCTTACATCATCAAAACTATGAAACCGTTCTTGAATGTCTGCGTTCTCGTCAACATATCTCGTAATAATTGAGCATTGTGATTTCTCTGCAATGTCAGTGGTGTCGTCGACTTGCACGGAGAAGAATGGCGTTTTGCTTACCTCTAGTTTAACGTAGTCTTCCACTTCTTCTTCTAAACACTCAATAAGCTCATTCTGTATAGTTTTTGAAAGGCCTGTAAACGTTCCTCCTAGCTCTTCACAATGCTTTGTGACTTCAATGTCGTGTCTTATAAACACATAAAACATTTCTTTGAAATTTCCACGATTTTGAGATTCGGATGATTCGTCGTGACCACGAAAGGGCAGCTCGCCTTTACACAGAAGAACAGTAAGATCTATTAGCCTTTTTAAAAGTTCGCGGTTTTTTCGAACATTTTCGTTGAACTGCTCTTTGCATAGCCGAGCGTGATCTGACAATAGTTCTGTTATCGGGGTTGTAGCTTTCTCGAGCCCCTTCAAACCAACCTGACACCGGACGTGTTCTTGAGTGTTTCTGTGGCTAGAAATTCCTCTTGACAAATTTTTTAAGTCAAAAAAACCTTCACACACCCACACGCTTCTTTTGTTGGACAATAATAGACAAGGCCAACTGTTACAGTACAGCTTAGTTTTGATATGGAACTAGCGAGCCACTTGTGGCTTTCGTACCAACTGCACTTAAATGATCGCTTATAGGAATGCCTTCTTTTTTATCATTAACTCGTTCAAATATTGTCGGTGTAGGCATACCTGTAATCATTGTTTGTTGATCAATCTGACTTCTTTTTCTAATTGGAGTTGCAATTAGGATAACAATAGTGGTACTTTCGATATTTGTTACACTTGCACTTGCATTTGCAATTGCACTTGCACATGTTAGAGCGCTTTCGCTTGGCTCGTCCATCACAGCGAAACACAGCCCACTGCCGAATCGCATGCTTTGCTATTGTGTCGCCTCTCTCCATGCTGTTTTAGCCGGCAATTATCTGGTAAAAGACATCGGCCGAGATATTCGCCTCAGTCCAGCTGTTCTAGCTAGCAGCCTGAACGGCCGCAAGACATCGCGTATCGAGACAACATCGAGAACGCATTCACGACTAGGCTGTATAATGTGGTCGCCGCTCATGCCGTGGAGCTTTCACTGTTCATGGGGGTTTCGCAGCGCAGTGCTCACGCTCACTTATACTCAACTCATAACCAAATCAATCTCAGTATAATCATTTGCGAATGCATATTACGTTGGTTAAAAAGTTTCGGATATCGATTTGTGAGTCGGGTCAAGAGAGACTTAAGCTCATCAATGAAGAGGGACAAGTTGCCTGATGGGGCTCTGTGTATTGATTGGATTAATGAATGGTTAGGTAGTGTCCATGAGGCACCTGTGAATTAGAACAATTTGTCAACGCACATTTCATGAATATTATTAATGGGTGATATTGTTGCGCCTTACAAAACATTGCTGTACCACCATAAATAAGCAGCCTTTTGGCAATACATGCTAGCAGTGCAATATGGTGGAAGGGTTAAACTGGGACCAAAACAGTCTGCATAGAAATCATCATGATATGTTAGTACTTTGTTAATCGAACACACTGGTCCAGTGAAAAGAAGATATTTATTAACATTTTTTTTTAAAAGAGATATTTAATTCTAATGCCATGAAATTGAATCTATCTGTAATGTATGCAATCATAACACATATTATTGAAGGAAGTATTTTATGAAGACAAACTAGGGTATCACCATTGTCATGACCTGCAATCAAGATGGTGCTGGAATGCACCGCCCTGCATGACATGTACAAACTTGTAACATAACACACTGCCATCCTGAGTATGGCGGGGACTACAAAATGTCATATGCCACAACCTATCCCCTCAAAATTTAAACACAAACATGTCAAAATAAAATCAGTAATAATGAGAAGTATACAGGGATGAGTCATATGACTTTACAAAAATTGAGAGAAACAGTGTCAAATTAATGTTAATGAGCAATTAAGTACAATTTAAAAATTATGCCAGAATAGGATATGCTAACAAGAATTTAGATAAACATCAATACAAATTTAAATTATGCAGGCATAAGATATTAAGACATAATAAGAAATACAACAAATTCAAATGATTAAACACAAAAATTTTGTGCAAGTAGATATGCAATGAATTAAACAGTTATAAAATCCTTGAGATAGGCTGGCTTGTTACGATCGCGCTTGGAGCTGCGTTGCACTGACGTTGACCCTGGTTGTTGGGATTCGCGGCAAACAGGAGATGGCTGACCACAAATTCTGCAACCAGCCGGTGTAGGCGGAGTCGGCAACAATTCACCTTCGAGATCAGGTGGAATTGGTACAGCAACTTCTTTTGCGAGGGCAGATGCCGCAAAAGGATTTTTAGCAGAGCCTGCAGGCACGATAGCAGGCAAAACTTCAGCAGGATCGACAACACGTATTGTATTGTATTGTATTTTATTTGCACCTGTTAGATTACATTGGTGATGCCGTAACAATTACGGGCATCGTAACATAGGCATTGTCAAGTTTTTCAAGAGAATATACATTGAGTTATACTTACAGGCTAGGTATAAACTAAGATATTATATACATACTATATACATCTGTAGGCTATTTTGACTTGTCCTACTTTACAACCTGACAACCTGATCGATATGTCTATGTTCCACCTCACCATTCTCCCCGACAACTTGAAGGTTTCTCGGGCCTTCAACGGAAAGTATTACTCCCGGCAACCACCGCTCTCCAGGTTTGTAGGACCGATAATACACACGCTGACCCACAGCAAATGAACGACCTTGCGGCAAAGGGACGCTCGGAGATCGAGGAGCAGACGCTGGATGAAGTCGATCAATTAGCGAGCGAATCCGGCGACCCATCAACATCTCACATGGAGCACGCCCTGTGTTGTGCTAGGAGTTGTGTGTAGCATAAGGAGGATGCCAGCGAGCTCTCGTTTCCAACTTGTAGGCGACAGCTTTTTAAAAGGTTCTTCACTGTCTGGACGGCTCTCTCTGCCTGGCCGTTTGTCGCTGGCTTGTACGGGGCACTGGGAGTATGTTGAATGCCTTTGGCATGGCAAAACTCCTCAAATTCAGTGGACCGAAAAGCTGGTCCATTGTCCGTTACTATTTGGTCAGGGATTCCGTGGGTTGCGAACCAGGAACGCAAGAAACCAATTGTTGTCATAGAAGACATTGAGCCCACGGTATCTGCTACTTCGATCCACTTTGAAGTAGCATCTACACAAATGAGGAAAGTGTGGCCATGAGTTGGACCGGCAAAATCTAAATGTAAGCGAGACCAGACCCGCTCAGGGGCAGACCATGACAGTCAGCATGGCTTCCGTTCTGGGAAATCTACGACGACAGCTATTTTTTCATATCTCTCATCGCTTTACTCTGCTTTAGACAGAGGAGATCAAGCCATTGGGCTCTTTTTTGATATGAGCAAAGCTTTTGATACAATCGATCATGGAATTCTCCTCAAAACACTACATTCCTTAGGCATTATCGGCCCTGCACACAGTTGGATAACGTCATTTCTCACTAACCGCAAACAAACGGTGAAAATAATGTCATCGAAATCACACATTCCTTCAATATCTGACCCACTCCCAATAACTAGTGGTGTCCCCCAAGGGTCCACGCTTGGCCCTCTATTTTTTATAATATATATTAACAGTCTTGCCAAACTTCTTAATATGGAAAATTTCCAGGACATTGTAAAATCTTTCCTCACCTTATATGCTGATGACATCAACTCCCTCCTCATAGCCCCCATAATGTAAATTCAATGTTGCTAACATCAGCTGCAAATTCTCAAGTATCACAAATATCATCATACTGTAAGTCTAGTAGACTGGCTATCCAAACGATGAAAACAATTTTCTTAAATTTTCATACTAATGCATCGCAATACCCCTTAAGCCCCCTTATTCGTCTGGATGGTAAGAGTATAGCAAGGCAACCTACTGCAAAAATTCTAGGGCTTACTGTGAGTGAGTCCCTTGACTGGCTTCCACATATCCAGACATTGGCACCGCGTCTGCTAAGTGGTTGTTTCATGCTTCGAAGGCTAAAACTTCTTGTGAGCCCTTCTACGTTACTCATGGTATATCATTCATACATTCAGTCAATTATCTCATATGCAGTTCTATTTTGGGGCATCTCAAGTCATGCTAAACGAATATTCATAATACAAAATGGGTGGTGAGAATAAACGCCGGTATATCAAGGCGACATTCATGTAAGACACATTTCACTTATCTTCATATATTGACTCTTACATCCGAATTAATTTTGTCAGCTTCCACATTTGCACACTCTCATCCGAACTGTTTTTAACAAATGCAATAAACCACTCTCATAAAACGCGTACTAACTCTAACATATTCATTCCTACTTTCAACCATTCACTATTTAAAAACAGTCCAAGCTACCTCTGTAGTAAAATTTACAATAAATTTCCACAATCCATCAAAAACGATACTCCAACATCATTTAGAATTAAAATTAAATCTTTTCTCATTCATAACCCTTTTTATTCCTTAGAGGAATTCCTTATTGCAAAAATTGAATTAAACTAACACATTTTGTGTCCCATCATCCTTCTTGTCCATCACATAACGTATGTATGTTTATCTTATCTATTCTTATTAATTGTTCTCTTAAATATTTTATTGTATTACTATTTATATTCTAATTCTAATTACTGTGCTAGTTATTCACTCCCTCTCTCTCAGGAGAGGGTATATTTTTACTATGTACGAATCTGTGAATAAAGAATGAAATGAAAAATGAAATGAAATAACTGGGGCCCGCTGAGGGTCACGCTGGACTAAAGAACAGGCTTCACATGATTTAACTAACAACTCTATGTCCTCACGTATACCTGGCCACCAGACATAACTGCGTGCTAGGGCCTTTGTACGGACAATCCCTTGATGTACCTTGTGCAGAAGTTTAAGCACTGGTGGACGAAGTTCGGGCGGAATGACAACACGATTGCCTCGCAACACACACCCTCGCATTACCGACAGGTGTCCATGATTATGCGACATGTACTTCTCAACTTCAACATCACCTGGATAAGTACGACCATGTAAGACATGACCCAAAACCTGGGACAGAGTTGGGTCCTCACTAGTAGCCTTAGCGATAGCTTGTGCGGTTAGTGGGGATAGAGACGGGGCTTCTTCAAAAAGTAAGACTCCCGCTGGCTCAGGAAATGCCTCACAAATGGTATTAGTTAAAGGTAACCTTCTCAAGTAGTCCGCATTGCCGTGCAGTTTACCTGGTCGTTGCTGCAATTGATATTGATAATTACTGAGCATTAGACACCAACGCAACAACAACATCTGGAATCGGACGATCAGACCTGAAAATTCCACACAACGGCTTGTTGTCAGTGAGAATTTGAATTTACGTCCATATAAAAACATGTGAAACTTTGTTACCCCGAAAATCACTTCCAAACCCTCTCGATCAAGCTGAGAGTAATTCTTCTCGCTGGCTCGAAGAGTTCGCGATGCATACGCCACTGGGCGCTCCTCTCCATTAGCCAGTACGTGGGATAACACCGCTCCAACACCAAAAGGTGACGCATCCGTAGCCAGAACAATCGGTAACTCAGGATTGAAATGCATAAGTACCTCTCCAGAAGTCATGACCTTGTGGGCATACTTAATGCATGCTTCTTCCGACTCGCCCCACTTCCAGGTTGGATTGTTCGTGGTATGAAGCAACTGGTAAAGGGGATGGAAATGAGTTGCCTTATCGGGAAAGAACCTATCATAGTAGTTTATGAAACCAAGAAACCCCTGCAGTTCTTCCCGACAAGTAGGTGAGGGTATCTCCAGTAGCTGATTAATCTTGCTATCCATCGGCTTGATCCCGCTGCCGGAAATGTGGTAGCCAACATACTCGATAGCAGGGACTGCAAATGAACATTTGTCTAAACGAACACGTAAACCAACATCATTTAACCATGGATTTATAATAGTACTCTCGTACTGGATAGGCAGGTGTGTAGTGGGCAGTGTACGAGTTGCTGTACCACGTCGCGCAATGCATTGTGGGCACAGTCGGCCATATTTGTTGTTTACATTACCTGACAATTGACGTTCTAGTTGCAAAGCATTGCATTTCGCGCGCGTTATTTCTTGTGTGAAACTTCTTGTGAAAGATAAACCATTATGTAGTATACTGGTGAACTCTTGAAGCAGCCTACCTTATGCCTAGGCCTACGCCACAAGCTCGTTAAAAGTGGTTCTTTTTACTAGGCCTTTACCTAATTAGTTCCCGTGTGTTTTCCTTCAGGCCCAGCCCATGCATAGGGGCTACGAGGCCTAGGCCTAGGCTACGCACGCGTACTTTGTCATGTTAAGTATTATTCCAGGTCCGCGATCTCTATGCCTAGGCCTACAATGTAGCTAATGTAAAGGACACTAGGCCTAGCAAAAATGTCTGGCAAAGACCGTGGCCAAAGCCCAGGACTAGGAGTAAGTTTTGTCCTACCTGCAAAAGGAAGGAAGCCTAAAAGTGGAGGTGGACCAAACCGCTTTTATTGTTTGCATGGTTTGTGTAATAATAACTCAAAAGACCTAAGGACAATGTAAAACTTTTACCTTTTCCAAACCTGGTTCATTATTCATCCTTCAATAATTGATACAACCAAACCCCCAAACAAACCAGTGCCTAATGCAGTAATTTTACCAGATGGATTCATTTGCCGAAGAGGAGACAAGAGACTTCAAACACTGGCTGATATTAACACCACTACTTATTTTGTCCAGAACATTTTCATAATGGTGGGGGGCCTAGTGATAAACACCCCAGACCCATTCCCTGCTACATGCTACATTGCCTTTTTATTACAGAAACATAATGGGCTATATTTTATTTTTATCAGACCAGGGAACAATAGGGTAGGCCCTAACGTTTCCAAGGCCAAATCCAAATCATCTGGATAGCCAACTTTTTTACTTCAAACTTACTTGCATGATAATATTAGGCCTATACAATGAAATTTTATTACAGAAAAAATAATGTTCTATATTTTATTTGTATCAGATCAGGGAACAAGGCAGGCCTCAACGTTTCCTGGCCCCAATCTTCTGGAATGGCCAACTTTGTAACTTCTGCAAACTTACCGTACTTCAATGATTTTGCAATGTTATTAATAACGGAGACGCATGGGAGTATGGCCATTTATTAATAATAAATATGATATTTATCCAAAACAGAAGCACACTGCCAGGTCCCAGGTTATAGTATAAAACAAATCCCAATAATAATTTGAGATTATGCATCCTTCAACCTGTATTTTAGTCCAAATCTTCAGGTAGGCTCATCAATGATGATTTTTTAAAAGGGCGGCAGGGAAAACAATGAAACATACTAGTTGGGTGTAACAGTGCAAGTAAAGCAGGTGGGACAAGTCAAGGAAGAGTACCTAGGTGATCGAGGATTTTATTTTTAGGTTTTGACATGTAATATAGGCCTACCCCAAACACATACTGATGTGTAGTATGGGTCCACATTACAAAATAAAATACAATAAAATGTCATGCAATAGGCTACTCAGTGCTTTTAATATTAATATTTATCTTGTAGGCCCCATCTATTATTATCTGTACCTTAGAACTTATAATATGCTTTCGCTTCGGCTAAATGTTTTGACGATATCCATATTATGTACTTCTTTGTACCTGTCAATGGAAATAAAAAAATACGAACTGCAAGGAATTTCAAAGGAAGGGTGGAATCATAGATAATAAGGGTTGGAATATTAGTAGGGCTAATTCAAACTAAAATATCTGATTTTATTATAAATGTAACAGGTCCCTTAAAAGCATAGGTAGGCCTAGTACCGGTACCGGTAAACTAGATTAGGTGTAGGACTACAACATGGATCTTCATTGATATGAATGGCAACTCTAGTAAAAACATACATAAGCCTACCGGTACTAGTAAAAAAGATTGTATAAATTATAATACAAGTCCAAGCATAGGCCTGGAGGCCCATTCAAAACAAATTATTGAAAACGTGTTTGACATGGATTTCTACAAGCTGATATATTTGACCAACCTATCAATGAGACTTGTGAATGAGAAAGTTTATATAGCTTGGTTATTATATATTTATATCATTTTTATGAGCCTAAATCATAACTTTTAAAAATTAAAAAATGCTGCAAATTTAGGCCTATAAAATTTTTTTTAAATATGAGACTCCTTTCAAAGAGATACCAAGCCTAAGCTTCATCATTTTTAAATGAGATCATAAAATATAAATAAAATAGTTTTTCCCCATTGGCACACGGTAAAAGAATAGAATATTTCCCCCAAAAGGGGAAAAATTGTGTCCACAATTTTACGGAATTGCGGCGAAGTGTAGGTAGCCAGGCCAGGCCTAGGCCTACCTGAAAATACTTTTTGGAGAATTGTCTTCAAAAATTTTTTTCTAATTGGCAATAGCACGATAAAAAAGATACTTCCCCACAAGGAAAATTATGTTCAAAATTTTTCCAGAAGAGCACCGAAGTGAGGCCTCCTGCCCGCAGTAGGGCCTATCAAATCCCAAACCCAGCAAACCGGCAGGGGGCAACCGATATTCCAAATGGCTGAGAAGTTAGAGGCAACAGGCAACCTTGCTTGGAAAAGCCTTGTTACAGTTACAGTTCCAGTAGCAGTATAGTGACCGTAAATAATTTGATGACCACAGACAAACCACAAATGATACAATTTTTAGTTCCGAAACGAAACCCACTAGGTAGTAAAAATCTTTGTCGTTCGATCTTTCATGTTCACTGGTGGCCGATTGTCCTACACTGAAGGCTGGTTGTCCTACAGTGAGGCTGGTTGTATTGCACAGGTGGCTGGTTGTCTGCACTGGAGGCTGGTTTGTCCTGCACAGATGGCTGTTTGTATTGCACAGGTGGCTGGCTGTACACTGGTGGCAGGTTGTCTTGCACTGGAGGCTGGTTGCTGCACAGGTGGCTGGTTGTCTTGCACTGGTGGCTGGTTGTCTGCACTAGGCTGGTTGTCTTGCACAGGTGGAACTGGAGTGGGGCTTGTTGTTGTGTTCCTGTGGACAAGAAAGGAATGATGTGTCTAAATCTTAACAAGAATAAATACTAAATAGTCCAAATCCATGGCTACAACTAGGCCTAAGGCTTATCCGTAGCCGTAGGCTTAGGTCCCAATTTATAGTAATTATGCGATTGTGGGCCCAAACTTGCCGCATACGACATCCCGTTGCTTCTACATATGGAAGGACTTTTCCCCCTGAAAATCAGTTATAACTGAGTGGGTAGACTCTAAATACCAATTAATTAATTAAATTTTTATAAATGCAAAGTTGTAGAGGGTCCAGGTTAGAGTATTGCGGTATTGCACAAGAGTGCGGGGGCTTATTTTTGGTAGGCATAGATAGGGCCCAGGCCCACATACTTTAATTTGGACATGTTCGTTCGGTTCGGGTTCAAACTAACCCTTTTTTCCCAAAACGCCTAGTGCTGTTTGGCACAATAACCAAATTAATTATACGGAGTAGAGAACCGTAGGCCTTTTGGATCCCAGGGTTTTGTTAGGGTAGGGCTTAAGATAGCAAAAAAAAACCAATTTACTTCATGTGGCCTACATCCCACATCAATTTGCCATACAAAATACCCTGTGGCTATTTAGTTTTGCTACGGAAATTTACATGATCAATTTTAGCTGTAAACTAGGGCTAGGCCTGTGACGGTAAATTACGCCTGCTATTTTAACCGTAGCTACGGGAACGGGGTAAAGTTGCCCTAAGGGACAATTACCGGTACGTTGTTTCTATTTTTACGTAGGGTTGACTAATTGACTAGGGAGGCCCTAGACCTACAATTGATTTACACAGGGGCTTAGGCCCTAGATCTAGGCCCCAAATACTATTAATCCACAGACTTTGAACTTCAACTAAAAAGCAAGTTTGAAAACAGCTGAAAGACTTTTTAAAATAGCCCTAGGCCTAGCCTCGAACATCACATTACGGTAAAAGGGGATTTAATTTTATGTGATAACTATAGGTAAATTAATTACGCTGCATGCTCGGCTTCTCTCCAAACCAGTTACGGGGTACCTGCCTAGGCCCTAGTCACCGCGCACCATCTAGCTGGAGATTGAGATTGAGATTCAGATTGAAGTGATTAGGTTAGGTTTTTTTGTTTTTTTCTAGTCCTAATAATTAGGCCTAGGCCTACCTAACACTAGAAAAAAAATATCTAACCTAACCTAGGTAACCATTAGCCAATCTCAATCTCCAGCCAAAAGGTGTCGGGTGGCCTAGTCGGGGATGCTGCCATGTATGGTAAGCCAACCTAGGGCCTACTAAATAAATTTGGAATGTGCATTTTCTGAATCAAAAATTGTGGCATTTCTTTATCAGTGTGTAAACATTAGGCCTACAGACTTATAGTAGACAAAGCCAAAGATGCAGAATATCTTAATATGGACTTGATCGAGCATGCATGTTTAAAATGCCAACTTCATTGTTGTTGGTTGCAGTTCATTGAATTAGTCCTAGCCTAGTCATAACTGTGATTATAAATTCTTGCCCATAAGTGTATACCTAGGGCCTAGGCCTATATGCCAGGTTGGATGGATAGTAGGCCTAGATGTTGTCTGCCTAGCCCAAATTTACTAGGTCTTAGGTTGTGATGGTGGTGGGTGTGTATAATGTATTCGTTACGAATATGTACTATAATACTAGACAAGATGTAGGAAGAAGGTTACCGATAAGACGTCAAGTTCCCATGCTGCTATTCTTCCTTTATTCACCACCAGAGTGCAGAGTGTACATGGTACGTTTTTAAATTATACAGGTATGCCAACTTACTTGCATGAATAGCGCTATATATTACATCTCTTTTCCCCTAAAAGAGTTCAAACCTGTGGTAGAAATGAAAGAAAAGGATTATTGTTACGGTAAGAGCAATGCATATTACCCTAAATCAAAAGTTAAGTAATTGGTTAGATTCGAAAAATGATTATTAAAATTGGTATGATAGTAATACAATGAAATTATCTCCAACTCATTATAAACTCAATGATCAAAATCGTTCAGCCATGACGGCGGTTTCTTCAACCTTCCCGGTCTTTCGGTTCGTCCCGGCGTATCTTCTAGAGCATCTTTTGACCCCCCTTTTGCTTCATCCATCTGTGGGTGTTCTGTTGGCTGGATATATGTTTTCACAAAAGATGCGTTTCTTTTGTACTCTGCGCCAGTTGGTGACTGGATATGGACTGTAGACCCCGTCTTTTCCACGACGCGGAAAGGTGTCGGATTGAAAGGGGTTGATAGCTTGTCCCGTTTTTCCTGTCTGACGAGTACCTGGGCCCCTGGAGATACTTGGAATCCACGGCTCTTCTCGTGAAATCGCTCAACTCCTTGCCCTTCATCTTGCACTCCTGGTCTCTGTCGCGTACTTCAGAATCCAAACGATCCGGATTTGGTAGAATCGAAAGTTTGTCTCTAATCTCTCTGTTGAACATTAGAGAAGCGGGCGTTTTTACCGTAGTTGTGTGTGGTGTCGTGTGATACGACAGCAGGTAAGATCTAACGCCTGTTGTAGGTCTTCACCACTGTTGTGAGCAATGCGCAGGCGTTTGAGGAAGGACCTATTTTGGCGTTCAACCTCACCATTCGCCTGCGGCCAATATGGAGTCACGTGGCGTAAATGAACTCCATTCGTAAGACAGAAATTGCGAAATTCTTCGCTAATAAACTGCCTTCCATTGTCCGCAACGATAGTCTCGGGAAGACCGTATCGTGCAAATATGCATTCCAAGACATTAATCGTCTCGTGTGAAGTAATCTTTTTCATAAAGGTTGCTTCACAAAATCGACTATAGTAGTCGACGACTACAAAAATGAAGTCGCCAGTCGGTAATGGTCCTAGGAAATCGATCGCGAGGTCCTGCCAGGGTCCACTAGGGAGTTTGGTCCTTATGATTGGTTCAGGGTGGGGGTAAGAACTCACTATTTGGCAACCATGACAGGATTTGCAATATCGTTCAGCCTCAGAATCAACTCCTGGCCACCAGACCTTACTGCGTAACCGAGCTTTCATTTTTACTATACCCGGGTGTCCTTCATGTGCCAGGTCGAGTATTCTTATCCGGAGACTCTTCGGAACAACAACCCTGGTTCCTCTCAGGATTATATTTCCCAGTACACAAAGTTCTGGTTTAAGGATCTGAAAACGCTTAGTTTCCGAATTCCAATTATCGGTTAGGATACTATTTTTCAGCTGCGATAGTTCACTATCACTGGAACATGCAGAGGACATCTCTGCCATTGTAACTGATTTTGGCAAAGCCTCGCTTGCGACCCAGTGCACATGTAAATCGTTACCTGCAGCAGGAGAAACTGCTGCGAGAAGACGTGACAAGGAGTCCGCAATGTTTGTGGATCCTGGACGATATTCTACCCGGTATCGATATCCTTGTAGCTTCATAACCCAACGCTCAATTCGCGCATTTGGTTTCGATCGAGGGAAAATAAGAACTCTAATGGCTTATGATCTGTGACAAGGACGAATTCGTCTCCTCCGTACACGTAATTGTGAAATCGCTCGCAAGCAAACACGATGCCTAGGGCTTCACGTTCAAACTGGCTGAATTTCCTTTCAACTTCAGTCAGTGAACGACTAGCGTACTCGATAACTTTTTCGCCGTTGTCGTCGGTTTGTGTTAAAAACGCAACCTAGTCCAACCGGACTAGCGTCCGCAATTATACGTGTCCCACGGGTTGGGTTGAAGAATCCTAAAGCTTTCGAACTAGCTAGTAGTGCTTTAAGTGTAACAAATGAGTTTTCTTGTTCAGGCCCCCAATTGAATGTGGTACTTTGACGCAGCAGCAATCGTAGAGGGTATGTAACGGTTGAGTAGTTTTGTATAAAACGAGAATTGTAGCCAACTAGGCCAAGAAAACTCTTCACTTCCTCCCTAGTCCTTGGAGCCCTGAAGTTCTTGACAGCCTCCACCTTATCATTAGATGGTTGTATCCCCTTTTCCGTAAGTATGTGTCCCATGAACTCAATTGATGATTTTCGTATCTCACATTTTTCCTTGTTTAATGTAAATCCGCAGTCCATCAAGACTTGTAGTAGCGCTTGCATTCTTGCATCATGTTCTTGAACGGTTGCGCCGTACACCAAGATGTCGTCAATGAACACCACGATTCCCTCTAGGTGTGAAGTGATACTTTCAATGACATTTTGAAATATTTCCGGGGCGCAATTGACTCCGAAGAAAAGTCGCTTAAACCAAAATAATCCCATGAAGGTAGTGAACGTGGTGATAGGCCTAGATTCTTCTTCCAATTCCAGCTGATGGAACGCGGAACGAAGATCAAGCTTACTGAAGACCTTGGACCCCCCCAAGTGATGAATCATGTCTTGGAAAGTCGGAATAGGGTGGCGTTGCCGTTTAATTGCAAGATTGGCCAACCGCATGTCAATGCACAGGCGCAGTTCACCGTTCTTTTTAGTACTGAGAACAACAGGCGAAGCCATGTTGTCGGCCCTGTTGCCGGCTCGATAATGTCATTGTTGAGTAGGTCTTGTATCTTCATTTTGACTTTATCCTGTAACTGGTACGGCATCTTCCTTGCTTTTTGTACTACTGGTGTAACTCCGTCATCGACTGTTAATTTTACCTTATAACCGGTAAATTTCCCTATCCCTTGGAATATACCATCAAACTTGGGATCTATAATACCAGGTGTAATACTGGGTATTAATACTTGCAGTACCCCTAACTCGATTGCAGTATCTCTGCCTAACAGGGGTTGGCCCTGTTCCTGCACTACTACAAACCGGGATTTCAGGGTTTTATTTTTTAGCACTATCTCAGTCTCAACTCACCCAGCACTGAGAGTGGATTCTTAGATCATATGCAAAAAGAACTCTGAATGTCTTTAACAAGTGCCTTTTATGCCCCTTTTCTTGCATTCATTCCATGTCTTGGAATCTAAGACATTGCAGCAGGCACCCGAATCAATAAGAAGTTCAAGGTTAACCCCGCCCACTTGAGCAGGCAGCATACTAGGGGGTGAAGTTGGTTTATTTATGCCACATACCTCTTCATTAATGCCGAATGTGTAATTCTCCTCACTCCCCGGCTCCTGCTCGTCTACCTGACGAACTGCATTCTTGTAGGGCCTAGCATTAGGACTACTCTGCATAGGCCTAGGACCTGAGAACTTGCTTTTATTACAGACCGAAGCTAGATGACCTAGCTTATTGCATTTCCTGCACTTCTTGTCCCGTGCCGGACATTGTTCATTACTAGCCAAGTGTGTACCTGATCCACACCGAAAGCATTTAAGGTTAGGCCTAGCCTTGTCCTTGCTAGATTTTACTACAGCGATGTGCGCCGTGTCTAGGCCTAACTTACCTCCAGACTCGATACAGCCGGCCTGGCGCTCTGTAGCCTCGAGCAGGGTTGCAATTTCCTTGGCCTCAATGAGAGTGAGGGAATCTCCCTTCTTCAGGAGAGCCCTGCGTAGTTCATTAGACCTGCATTTCTCTATTAATTGATCGAGAAGCATGCTGTCCCCATCTACGAAGTTGCAGTTTACACTTTGGCCCTTCAGCCTAGACAGGAACTCGGACACGTTTTCAGTTGAACTTTGTGCCATGCATCGAAATACATACCTCTCATATCGGTGGTTTTTTAGAGGTTCAAAGTAAGAAGTGAGTGCGTCTTTACACAAAGAATAGATGGTCTTACCTTCTGGCAAGACGAAATTCGTATCAGATTCTGGCAGAGTAAACCACACTTCCTGAATGTGTTCACCCCCAAGGTGTAATAGCGTCGCTTTAAACGGCGCTTTAAATCATTGAGACCTGAGGCCTCGAAGTAAATTCTAAGGAACGTACCCTTTTTGTGCCACCGGACGGCGATCAGGGAAGCATCCGCGTGCGCATAAAACGGTTTATGGTAGATTTACTATCCATAATTAGTATTTTACCATCGTCGCCAATTTGTAATGTATTCGTTACGAATATGTAACTATAAAAACTAGACAAGAATGTAGGAAAAAGGGTTACCGATAAGACGTCAAGTTCCCATGCTGCTATTTTTCCCTTTTATTCACCACCCAGAGTGCAGAGTGTACATGGTACGTTTTAAAATTTAAAACAGGTATGCCAACTTACTTGCATGAAATTAGCGCTATATATTACAGTGTGTATGGTTGCGGGATCGGTTGCTAGGCGGGCTAGGCCTAGCCCCTCCCAAACATTCAAATATTTTCAAGAAAAATATGCCTAGTCCATACCTAGGCCAGGTTATATAAATATTGGAGACCCTAGGGCCACACTAAGCCTGGGTTGGCCTTAGTTGATGCTCCCTTGCCTCCAGGCATGGCCTTTTCCCAACATTTTAAAAAGACATAGGCCCCTAGCTGTGGCCTTACCAATAATAATCAAGCCTAGGCCAGGTTTTAATTTGGCCCTACAATATTAATTAATCTTTCTCTGGCACCTAGGTCTAGCCCCTACGACTCCCTATGCCCTATCCGTATGGCAAAACACCTAAATTAGGCCTAGGCCTAGCCTAGGCCTACTTTCCAGTCCATTACGACTGGTATTCTTCAAAACACCCTGCATCAAATACTACATGCATAGGACGGTAGGCCTATGCCTAATAGTTAATAAACTGTTCAATCTACTTACCACAAATTATTCTTTTATTCATTTCTTGATGTACAATATTGTAAAAGTGTGTACTTAGAGCTGGTGAATAAAAGCACAGCTGATTTCAAGTTTGTTGTTGTTGTGCAGTTAGCCAACTGTTGAGAATTATACAAGAGTTACAGTAACTACTACTAGCGCTAGAGATGTCGTAGTAGCCGCGGGAATCCATGGAAAGAGAGAGGACTAATGGCTACCCCACTGAAGTGGGAACTGACTGTTACTAGCCGTTCTGTAAATGTATTATTAATAAGTAACTACAACAGTGACATAAAACATAATGTAACCAAGTGATTAATAAATAAATTTTCTAACTGATTACAATACCTATCGATGTTAACTCTTACATGGTGGCAGCGGGGCGCGGAAGTGAACAAAAAAAAACCACGAGGTAGGCCTAAGCTAAAAACTCCGTAATAATGGCGCTGAAGGGGCAAGGAGCCGGCAGAACTAAGCCTAATGGGAAAAGTCCACGAAAAATTTGGGCGCGTTTTCGACAGAAGTTCGATATTTTTGAGGGCATCGAAAAGGTATAATGATTCCGAAGAAGATAAAGTGGCCGTGTTTCTCAATTTTTGTTGGAGATGAGGCCCTAGAACTCTTCACACGTTCGAAATGAGGGATGCAGACAAAAAGGGTCTGGCAAAAGTATGAAAAAATTCGAAGAATACTGCACACCAAAACGAAATCTTGTGTATGAAAAAGAGTAAGTTTTTTAACATGGTACAAGAACAGTCAGAAGTGTTTGACCATTTTCTACCCTTACTAAAATTTTTGTAAACCAATTGATAACCAACTGATAACTTCCTGTAAACCATGATAACCAATTGATAACCATTTGATAACCACTAGTAACCAGCTGAAAGTCCTGAAAATGCATTTAAACTAAATGTAAACCAATCGACAACCAATTAATAACCATTTGATAACTTTTGCAAAAACCCAAAGACAACCGTGGTTGTTATAAACCTTCTAATAATCAAATTTACAACCCCAAATGTAAACCTCAAATAACAACCAACTGACAACCATGGTTATTAGTTGGTTTACTACTTTTCTGAGAATCGTATAATAACCAATACATAACCAATTGACAACCTTGGTTATTATGAACCTTCTCATAACCAATTGACAATTAACTGTAAATCTCAAGTAATAACCAAATGATGGTTTATATTTGGTTATTAAAAACCTTTAAATAGCCATATGACAACCACGCCACTGCAACACCCTGCTTCAAATGGACTTGATTATAGATTTCTAGGAAAACGCTTAAGTCCCGCCGCGTTGATGGATGAACTTTTTTGTAAGTTTTTAGTTTGCGTAGGACCACTTTTCCTTTGCAAGTGCTTTTTGAATGCATTGTAGTTGATTGTTGTCAAGTTTCTGTTGTTACTTGTTAATTGTTATTATAAACCTAAAAAAACTCATATTAAAACCTTTATTTCTATGGATTCTGGCCAACTTTTTCAACTTTTTCTTTCAAAAGGTACTACATCACCATAACCTTATTGTCCATGTGAAATATGAACGTTGTAGCCCTACCCGTTTGGTCAGAATCGGCCCAAATGTCACGAAAATATCGCAAAAAAAATCGTAAAAGTACGATATTCATGAGAAATATTTCTTCAATTGTACCCAAAAACGTGGCAAGTCTAAGTTCAGAGAAAACGAAGGTCCCCTCCAATTTTCATCAAGATCGCATATGCCGTTTGCCCGGAATCGTGCGAACAAACAGACAGAAAAACAAACAAAAAAAAAACACCCGAGCTAAATTTTTTGGGGGGTCAGTCTTCGCTTCGCTCATCCAATTATCTGTACTACAGTCAAGCGGATTAAAGAAAATACAAGAACAATTAGGGTTTTGTGTAGAGGGCTGAATTTTGGATTGTATACTCAGAACAACATTATAAGAAAATTGCCTCGAGGAGCCATCAAAAAATCCATCCGGTTAAGGGGGTGGAAGGGGGTAAAAAAAAGGCATTTTTCAAATATTAAAAAATTCAAAAATCAAACTAAAATTTGATCCTAAGATTACAAAATTATTACATATTGTAGATAAAAGTCCAAATTTTAATTAAAAAAATATATATCACCATATATGTATATCTAACCAGATTTTGCGACCTTTGTCTTTATTTCACAAATTTACCCACTGTGCTGGGAGGATTAGCCTACCAGTTACGGGTTAAGTGATAGGGCCGTGAATTTTGTCTAAAACACTCAGAAGAATGATCTAAAAAAATTGGCCCGAGGAGCCCTCAAAAAAGTTGCTTGCGAATAGGAGAAAGGGGGGGTGTACTAAAAGGGGTTGATAAAACTAAAATAAAGAAATCCGTATTCAAATATTATATTTACAACGCCATATTAATGTGTATTGTAGATTAAGGTCTAAACTTTAATTTAAAAAATTAAAATTTCACCATATATGTAAATCTGATCAGATTATGCGCCCTTTTCCCATTTTCATAAATTTCATCAATATTACCAAAGTGTATCGTGCGACCACTCTTTTTGTCACAAATTCTCCTAATATTACGAATTAGGACGAAAACAAGATTTTGTGATGCTTTGGGTACATTTTTACTCAATGGACTTTGATCTCATTTTAACAAATTCACTCAATTTTAACGAAAGTGTATCGTGTGACCACTCGTTTTGTTCAAAATTATGCCAATAGTAAGAAAAAGGATAAAAAAAGTTTTTTTTACACCTTAGGTACAGTTTCACTCAATGGACTTTGACCCCATTTTCAAAAGTATGTATGACAAAGTGTATGACAAAATCTTATTTTCGTCCTAATTCGTATTATTAGGATAATTTGAGACAAAACAAGTCATCAGATGATAGACTTTCGTTAATATTGAGTAAATTTGTTAAAATGAGATCAAAGTCCATTGAGTAAAAATGTACCCAAAGCATCACAAAATTTTGTTTTCGTCCTAATTCGTAATATTAGGAGAATTTGTGACAAAAAGAGTGGTCGCACGATACACTTTCGTAATATGAGGAAATTTATGAAAATGGGAAAAAGGGCGCATAATCTGATCAGATTTACATATATGGCGAAATTTTAATTTTTTAAATTAAAGTTTAGACCTTAATCTACAATACACATTAATATGGCGTTGTAAATATAATATTTGAATACGGATTTCTTTATTTTAGTTTTATCAACCCCTTTTAGTACACCCCCTCTTTCTCCTTTAAGCAAGCAACTTATTGAGGGCTCCTCGGGCCAATTTTTTTTGATCATTCTTCTGAGTGTTTTAGACAAAATTCACAGCCCTATCACTTAACCCGTAACTGGTAGGCTAATCCTCCCAGCACAGTGGGTAAATTTGAGAAAAA
Organism: Sweltsa coloradensis; assembly: GCA_024449915.1. NCBI lineage: Eukaryota > Metazoa > Arthropoda > Insecta > Plecoptera > Chloroperlidae > Sweltsa > Sweltsa coloradensis. Next base: position 19,534 of record JAMZAV010001180.1, read on the forward strand.
AAGACAAAGGGTGCAAAATCGGGGTTTATATACTATAGGGGGATTTATTTTTTTTTTTTAAAAATTTTGGATTTTTATCTACAATATGTAATAATTTTGTAACTTAGGTAAAATTTATTTTGTTTTTTGTTTTTTTTATATTTAAAAAATGCCATTTTTTCCCCCCCTTCCCCCCCCTTAACCGGATGGTTTTTTTCTGGCCCCTGAGGCAATTTTTTTAAAAATGTTGTTCTAAATATAAGCCCAAAATTACCCCTCTACCCAAAAAACCCCCTAATTGTTAGGCAAACCCGCCTAGCTTAGCTTTTAGAAAAGTCTTTATATTAATTTGAAAAATGCCTTTTAATCACCATGTTTTCTCACCCTTTGACGAATTTTAAATTTTCTCATCAAAGTTCTATAACCCATTTTCTGTAAGAATTTAATGTTTAGATCTACCCTTTTTAGTGTTATTTTGATTGCAAAAACGCGCAACAGTGTGAATGAGCCTCATCGGGTTTTTCGCTTTCTAAAACCAATTTATGGTAGAATTAGAAGGGAAATTCAAATTTTGGATTTTGATGATAATAAATAGGAAAACGTTTTTAGTCCCCCCGCGTTGATGGATAGCTTTTTAGAAAGTTTTTTTTTTGCGTGGGACCATTTTTTCCTTTCAAGTGCTTTTGAAGGGTGGTGATTTTTGTAAAGTTTCTATTGTTACTTGTTAATTTTTATTATAACCCAAAAAAAATAAATTTTAAAACTTTTTTTTCTATGGATTTTGGCTCCCTTTTTTCACTTTTTTTTTAAAAGGGGGATTTCATCACCTAACCTCAAGTACAGTGAAATCTGAACGTTGTACCCTCACCCTTTTGGTCAGAATGGCCCAAAGGGATGAAAAATGCACAAAAAAAATTAAAAAAAATTATTTTAAAAACCTTTATTTCTTTTGATTTGGCAAACTTTTTCAACTTTTTCTTTCTATGGATTTGGCTAATTTTTTCATTTTTTTCTTTCAAAAAAGTACTACTCACAAAAACCTAATGTCCATGTAAAAATATGAACGTTGTAGCCCTACCCGTTTGGTCAAAATCGGCCCAAAATGTCACGAAAAATTGCACTAAAAATCGAAAAAATCGAAAAAAGTACGATATTCATGAAAAATTTTTCTTCGATTGCCCAAAAAAACGTGGCACTCTAATTTCAGAATTTCGAAGGTCCCCTTAAATTTTCATCTAGATCGCATATCCCCGTTTCCCCTGGAAATCGTGCAAACAGACAGACAGAAAAAAAAAAACAAAAAAAACACCCGAGATATTTTTTGGGGGTCAGTGTAATTGAAACTTCGCTTTGCTCCCCTACGTTCACCAATAAAAAAAAATAAAAATTTTTCTAATAAAAACAACTTAAAGGGCAACTATTTTTATGATTTAAACATATGTTTGATTAAATCAAATGAAAAGTTAAATCTAAATCATTAATAAGGGTACACCAAAAGCTAAAATTTCCGGAAAGGGCCCCCTTTTTTCTTAATTGGGAGCGAACTGTGTATATGTTATTATACATAGATGTAAACATAAACCGTTTATTATTTTAGAGTGTATGATATACATGTAGAAAATGATCAGTCAGGCGCAAAGATGTGAACACATGATGTGAGGTAATCGGAAGAATTACCATTTCGAAGATTCCAGATATTGTTAAATCCTTATGTTGGAACAAAATTAAAAATAAAATAACAATATTGAATAGTAAAGATGTTGCATTCTGCAATACACGATACAAGCGCGCGGCCCAACCTTATAGCAAGCCTGCGCGCTGTTACTGGCACAGGTTCCGTGGCCAGTTGGAGAGAGCGTCGAGCTATGGAGGAAGGATCCGGGATCGAGTCCGACAGTCACCAATAATTTAATCGTCTAATTCTTCTTCCATCCAGTGCGTATTTGTTCCTTGGTATGTCATATATGAATTGAAGTCCTAACGTCATTAAAAGTATTTATTTTTTAGAATATTTGATTCCGTAATCTGTTTTGTTTTTGGTTATTTGAGCGACTATTAGATCGCGCTGGTGTTCCTTACCTCTGATAACCATGGTTATGTATTGGTTGTTATTTGGTTTACAATTCGTTTATAAATGGTTATCGTTTGGTTATTAGTTGGTTATCACATGTCTTCCAAATCAACAAAAGAAGAGGTTTACAAATGGTTATCTATGATAACCATTTGATAACTTTTTGAAACAAATGTTATCAGTTTGTTTACAAATGGTTATTGAAAGGTTATGTCTTCTGGGTTGCTATTTGGTTATTAGTTGGTTATCGGTCGGTTTACAAAAATTTTAGTAAGGGTAACTAGGCTTAAAATCCTAGCTAAATCCTGTGAATTTGGAACTCAACAAAATCAATTACTAACTTTGAGGGTAGTATTGGGTATCACCGACCAGGCTTTACTTGAAAGACTACTTCGCATAAGTGATCTCACTCTAGAAAAAACAGCTGATTTATGCCGAGCAGCAGAAGTAAGTAAACAGCAGGCCATGGAACTAGGCGAAAAGGTGATGGTAGAGGCAGTGTTGACTAGGCCTCAAAAGGCTAGGCCGGATCATCCAAAGACGGGAACCGGAAAATGGAGACCGATGCAACACAGAATAAATTCCACGCGTTACAAGGCGGACGGCGGCAAAGACTTTGACTGCAAAAAGTGTGGTTACCGTCCCCGGTGCGCGTAGCTGCAGAGCGTTGGAAAAACATGTAGAAACTGCGAACAGTTAAATCATTTCGCTAAGATGTGTACGAAGAAACGAGTAGCTGAATGTGTCGTAGACCCGGAAGATAAATCTGAAGATAGCCCGGAAGATGAACATAATAGCGAATTCTACGTAGCCGAATGTGTTGTAAACTCGGAAGATGAACATAATAGTGAACTTTATGTGAAACCAAGTCAAAATAAACTTGATGCTTGTGAATCAAACAAACATAATAGCAAACTATATGTTACCTCAATTCAGAAAGTAGGCACTCTGGGCCCGAAAGGCAATAGGCCTAAGGTAGGCAGAGCATGGTTGGTAAATCTGAAAATTTCAGATTCCGAAATTAATTTCAAAGTTGATACTGGAGCTGAGGTGAGTGTAATGCCACTTAATATTGTCAAAAATTTAAATTTTACGCAGAAGTTGAAAGATACTGCAATAGTTCTGGTTGCCTTTGGCGATACTAAAGTAAAGCCCATAGGAATCAAAAAACCTAGAGTGTAGTTTAAAAAATGATCCTAGCAAAGGACCAATTGCAGTAACTTTTATGGTAGTAAACAAGGAGTTTACCCCATTGTTAGGTCTACAAGATTGCAATAATCTAGGCTTGATAAACTTTGTCAGGGAAATAGAAAGTGAACTTGGTTCTAAAGAGAGTGTGTTACAGTTACACAGTAAAATATGTCAGGGATTGGGATGCATGCCTAACAGATGCACAATAACTTTAGAAAAGGACCATACCCCTGTTATACATCCTCCAAGGAGGATCCCAGTTAGTCTAAAAGATAAGTTGAATGATACTTTGTTGTCTTTAGAAAAGGAAGGGGTAATACAAAGGGTGATAAAACCAACAAATTGGGTAAACAACTTGTATTGGTAATAATTGAGAAACCTTATGGGGATCTAAGCCTTGAATAGGCTAGCATTGATTGCAATACGTAAGTACTAAATGTTCTCGATACCTACTGAATGTAGCAGATACAGAATGTATCAAACTGTTTAATAAAGAATTCTGGAATAGATTATTGTAATGTAGAAGATACTGAATGTATCAAAGTGTTTAATGAAGAAGTCTGGAATAGAATTATAATGTAGCAGATGCTGAATGCATCAGGTACTGAATGTATCAAAGAGTTAAATACAGAATTAGGATCAGGGAAGAAAGAGTGTGGAATCCAGGAATCCACCGTAGTCCAAAGGTAGTACATAGTAGTATGTAGTACGAAAGGATAATGATGGTAGTACTATTAGAAGGAATAGGCGGTGATTTGAGAAAAAGTGTAAATGAGGATGCACCAGTAACACCAGGGTTGGATTCTGAAATGATGAGGGAAGAGATGAATGAACCAGTAGCAGGACCCCCAGAAAGTATAATAAGTAGACCTATGTCTGATAAACCATACACTCCGGAGGTAGTTACAACTCCCTATGGTAGACCATCATGTAACATGACTTCAGGCAGTCGTGAGGTAGTTACCCACTCGGATGGTAGACCATCACGTAACAGGAGAGAACCAGCTAAATTTAATGATTACATTAAATACTAAACTGGTATTATTATCATTGTATTGTTATTGTATGCTATTGATTATATTGTCACTGTAAGATTGAAATGTGAACTATTGTATTGTATGTTTCATTTAATTTAAGTAAGTTTTTTTAAAATTTGTATTGAATTTTTGTTCAGAACAAGTCTAGGCCTAAGTAGCCTACTAGCACATCTTTCTATGTGAGCTTCTATGCACAAATTCACTTGTGTATCTTTGTATGATTATTGTGTATTGTTTCAGTATGAGCTTAAAATTCACAAATTCCAAAATTGTGTAACCTTCCATATTGTGTTTTGATTGTGTTGCTGTGTAATCATCATACCATGCATAGACTTGGGGGAAAGGTGTAATAAGTGTGTACTTAGAGCTGGTGAACTGACAGCACAGCTGATTTCAAGTTGTTGTTGTTGTGCAGTTAGCCAACTGTTGAGAATTAAACAAGAGTTACAGTAACTACTACTAGCGCTAGAGATGTCGTAGTAGCCGCGGGAATCCATGGAAACAGAGAGGACCAATGGCTACCCCACTGAAGTGGGAACTGACTGTTACTAGCCGTCTGTAAATGTATTATTAATAAGTAACTACAACAGTGACATAATACATAATGTAACCAAAGTGATTAATAAATAATTATCTAACTGATTACAAATACCTATCGATGTTAACTCATTACACAATACTTCTTAAATGTAGGCACTAGATCGACCATGTATTCACGTTCTTTGACAGATCGCAAACAACAAATATGGCCGCCATTTCCGCCGTGTCGAAAAAACCGGATATCGAAAATCGTGGACAGCCTATCCCATTGGAGCTAGATCTCCTCCCCACTTAAACTCCATGATTTAACCGAGACACCACCCTCCGGACACGTTCAGTCAGCTCCTTTTTATAATATCTTGGACTTTAGGTTGGTATGCACAATAAATATTGATGACACTTAAAATATCAGGATGACTGTAATTTATTAAGATGAATACAAGTTTGATACAATGACAGCTCAATGCTGTTTCCATCCGTGCTAGAAGATGGCGTGACAACTAGATGATGTGTGAACTGCCTGTCAGTTCGACTATCGATTGTAGTTGTTGTTGTTGTCACAAAGTTAGAATATTAAATAATAGTTCGACTATCGATTGTAGTTGTTGTTGTAATATTATTAAATGCACAGACATTTATTACACCTTCCCTTTTCCCGAGATTGAATTCACGGGTTCACTAATTACAACATGTTACACATAATCATCAAATCTTATTGGCTTTGTTACGTGCCTACCACTCCTAGTATGACCTGAAAATTTGTCACGTGGCTGATCAAGAGGCTTAATATTTAACTCTGCCTTGCATGTATTGTCTACACTTTCTTGACAAACTACTTGGCTACTTGGCTCAACAGCTTGTTCAACATTTAAGTAACTACTATTATCTTTTACAACTAACTTATTTTTAGATACAATTAAATCCTTCCTATTGCGCCTCAGCAGAGACTCATCCTCAGTAAGAATGTTGTATGACCTTGGGGATTCATGAACACCCACTACTTTGGCTGGTTGCCACACATCACCTCTCCTAACACAAACATTTTGACCTGGTTTTAGGCTCTCTAGGTCTTTTGCTGTTTTGTCATAGAAGTGTTTCTGTTCCCTCTGTCTACTTTCTAACTGAGCCTTTACATTTGATACACAGTTTGGTTGTAACAACTCTGATGAAGTTGGGACATTTGTTTTTAATTTTCTGGACATTAGGATTTCAGCTGGTGACATGCTTACTTTTAAACCTGTTATCGGAGTATTACGATACTGTAACAGAGACATACTAATGTCATCTGACCCGGTTTCTTTCATTTTCTTCAACATTCTTTTAGCTACCTGAACCGATCTCTCTGCCAATCCATTTGATTGTGCAAAGGTAGGGCTTGATGTCACTAGCTCAAACTCCCAATCTTTCGCAAACTTTTTAAATTCCTTACTTCCAAAAGGCATATTGTCCGACATTAAGACTTCAGGTATTCCAAATCTTGCTAACACACATTTGAGTTGGATAATCAGCTCCTGAGCTGTTTTGTTACCGATTTTAAGAACTTCCATCCACTTTGAGAAGTAGTCAGTTACTACTAAGTAGCTGGTTTTTCCAAACTCAAGAATGTCACATCCAATTTTCTCCCATGACCTATCAGGGACTGGGTGCGGCTTTAAAGTTTCTTTTTGATTTTGATTACAAAACTTTTCACACACTCTACACTTAAGAACTAACTTTTCAATGTCAACAGACATTCCCGGCCAAAACAAACTTTGACGGGCTAATGCTTTTGTCTTACTTATACCTTGATGACCTTCGTGAATTTTATCTAAGACCTCTTTACGCTGTGCATAAGGGACAATTAGCTTATCATCTAGAAATACTAAACCATCATCTACAGAGATTGATTCTTGTTTATTCCAATAGAACCTAGCTCCCTCAGGAACTTTTTCTTTCCTGTCAGGCCAACCTACTGCATGTATTCTTATGACACATTGTAAATCAGCATCTTTCTCTGTTGCTGCTTTTAACGCTAGTCTACGTGATGGCGAAACTGGTAAATGTTTGCTAACAGAGTGAACCACTACATTAAGTTCTTTGTCATCAGACACTGGATCTAACAGATAGGCTCTTGACAGTGTGTCTGCCACAAACATTAGCTTGCCTGGGACGTACACTACTTCTAGTTGGTACTTCAGCAATCTAAGAAGGAGCCTTTGTAGACGAGCCGACACTTGACACACATCTTTTTTTAAGATTGATTCTAGGGGCTTATGATCAGACTGTACCTGCACAACTTGACCATACACATAGTTGTGGAACTTTTCACATGCATAAGCTATCGCACAGAGTTCCTTCTCGATTTGAGCCCACTTTACCTCTGCACTGGTTAAGCTGCGCGAGGCATAGGTATAGGATGCCCACCTGCATTAAACATGCACCTAATCCTGACTGAGATGCGTCTGTTTGGATGCACAATTTTTCTTTAGGGTCATAATAGCTAAGTACAGGTGCCGTACATAGTAGGCTTTTAACATGTTCAAATGCTCTGACCTGTTCATGTTGCCACTGCCAGTCAGCGTTGTCTTTGAGAAGAGCTCTCATAGGACCTGTTGCTTCTGACATGTTGGGGATAAACTTAGTTACATACTTAACCATGCCAAGGAACCTTTGTAAGTCCTTTTTATTTTTAGGGGTCTGCATGTTAACTATGGCTTTCACTCGGTCTTCATCTAGTTTGAGTCCTGACTCAGAGATAATATGACCAACATACTTAACTTCCTTAGTCTTGAATTGAAACTTGTCTTCATTAAACTTGACATTGTTTTCCCTGGCCCTATCCAATACTTGTTTCAGTATTTTGTCATGCTCGTCATTTGACGTTGCTGCGATTATTAAATCGTCAAAAACTATCTCTACTCCGGGTATATCACCAAAGATTTCTATGTTTGCTTTCTGAAACACTTCTGGTGCGGACGAAATTCCAAAAGGCCAAACTAAGAATTTGTACCTTCCGAATGGTGTGTTATTAGTACACAGATCTTGACTTTTAGGATCAAGACATACCTGATAGAAACCCTCTCTCATGTCAAGCGTGGAAAAGACTTTCTTTCCTGCCATTTTTTGGGCTACATCCTCTGCTGTTGGGATTAAAAAATGCTGACGCTTGATTGCCTTGTTCAGGTCTTTAGGGTCTAAACATAACCTCAATGATCCATTGGGCTTTTCTACTATCACTAGGTTGCTAACCCATTCAGTTGCATGCTCTACTTTTGAGATTATCTTGTCTTGTTCAAGTTTATCTAAGGCCAGCTTAAGCTTTGGCTTAATTGTTAGGGGCACGCGCCTTGCTGGATGAATTACTGGGGTAACCTCATCTTTTAACTCTATCTTATAAGTTTTAGGAAATTTTCCCCTTCCCTGGAACACATCTTTGTATTCGTTCACTATTTTATTTTTATCATCCCGTATCTCACTGGGCCTAGACAGTTTAATGTCTGATTTATTCAAGTTCTCTACTCGTGCTACTAGGTTTAACTCTACGCTTGTTTTTAACCCTAGGACTGGGTCTGAGACTGTGTCTACTACAAGGAAATTTACCTTAATTGGGTTATCATTAACCTTATCTTTAGTACAACTTAGGTCTACTGAACCTATAGGTTTCATTCTTTTGTTACCATATGTTAATAACATTGTTTTTGTTGGTTTTAGCTCCTTTGAACTAGGCCTATTTATGCTTAACTTATTATAAGTAGCTAGCGGTAATACATTTACTTCCGCTCCTGTGTCTATTTTGAAAGACACACATTCACTTCCAAACCACATTTTGTGATACCATGCTGATCGGGTCTGTCTCTTATTGTCTTCTACCGATCCTATGTACGCAAATTCATCTTGCGAATTCACTTCACTTTGTTCAACTGCATGCATAGACGATGTTTTACATACCTTTGCAAAGTGATTTTTCCTTTTACACTTACTGCATTCTTTACCATAAGCTGGACATTTCCTCGGTTTATGGCGGAAACCACATCTCCTGCAGTCAAATGTCTCGCTTTTTTCTCCACTTGCGCTGGAACCTGCAGTAGCTTGGAACTTTCTTGGCGGCTTCTTATCTTGGCCTCCTCGGGGTTGATAACCTGTCACGTTCCGAACTGCGTCTACTGCGGCTGCGGCATCTTGGGACCTTCCTGTAGTAACTGTTTCTCGAAGAGATTGGACCTGCTGCTTGCTAGCTTCTGCTGCCCTGCAGATTTGAACACATCTGTCCAATGCTATGTCCCCTTCAGCTAACAGTTTCTCCTGTAGAGGTTTGCTCCTAAGGCCTATTATAAGTAGGTCTCGGATTATGCTGTCACGTAACTGTCCTAGTTCACATGTGGATGCGCGATCTTTTAGCTCTGTTATGAATTCATCTATACTCATATCTGGCTGTTGTGATACCCTGAAGAAATTATTTCTTTCAATTGCCAAGTTTTTGTGAGGCTTACAGTAGCTTGCAAACTTGTCTATCACTTTTTGAAGCACTTTCTTGTCGTCTTCATTTTCAAATGTGAGTGTGTTATACACTCGAACAGCATCAAACCCTATTAGGTTTAAAAATATTTGGACTTTGACATCGTCCGTCTTTTGATTTTTCTCTGATGCAGCCATATATATTTCAAACTGTTGTACCCACTCAGTCCAGTTTTGTGCTAGCTGTCTCGCTTCCATGTTGAGCGCTGGAGGTACTCTGTACTCACCACCCATTTTTATTTGTAGAGCGATTATCTCCTTATAGTTTTCACTTCTGACACCATATAATATCTTGGACTTTAGGTTGGTATGCACAATAAATATTGATGACACTTAAAATATCAGGATGACTGTAATTTATTAAGATGAATACAAGTTTGATACAATGACAGCTCAATGCTGTTTCCATCCGTGCTAGAAGATGGCGTGACAACTAGATGATGTGTGAACTGCCTGTCAGTTCGACTATCGATTGTAGTTGTTGTTGTTGTCACAAAGTTAGAATATTAAATAATAGTTCGACTATCGATTGTAGTTGTTGTTGTAATATTATTAAATGCACAGACATTTATTACACTTTTCATTTCTACCCCTTGCCAGTAAATAGTCTAGGAACACAAGGACACCCTCTAAATCCACTAGGAGCGACTCAGTGAGACGCTGGAAGTACGCTGGCGCGGACGACAGCCCTGGACTTAGACGGGTCATGCGGAACAGTCCGCGATGGGTGTTCAATGTCAGAACACAAGAAGTTTTCTTATCTACTGACACCTGTAAAAAGGCTTGAGATAAGTCAATTTTTGTGAAAAGCTTACCACCAGAAAGCTTACTGAGAAGTTCGTCAGTTGTGGGAAGCGGATATGTCTCCCGATCACATGCCGGGTTGACGGTTCCGGAAAAATCCCCACAAATGCGAATACTTCCGTCTCGCTTCTCCACATTAACCGTTGGTGTTGCCCACTCAGAGTGAGTGACGGGAACAAGAACACCCGATTTGACCATTTTATCAATCTCCTGGCTCACTCTAGCCTGGAGTGTGAACGGCACAGGCCTAGCCTTACGAAAAACTGGAACCGCTCCAGACTTCAAGTAAATGTGAGCTGGAGGACCAGAATACTTTCCTAAACCAGGCTGAAATACATTATGAAATTCTTTAAGATATGAAGGAATAGACAGCTCAGACGACTTACCAGATGGAACAGGCAAAGAATCTACCTTCAAGACATCCTGTTAGTCTACCCCATCAACAATAATACCTAAATCATCAAACCAGTTTCGACCCATTAAAGCAGGACCGGGCTGCGACATGACCATGACTTGTAGCTCCACAGAGTGACCCTTGAACTGGACATAAGACACGAAAGCTCCCTTTACTTGTAACTTTTCTTTAGACCAAGTCCTCAGATGGACACTGGGTGATGAAAGCGGAATTGTGGAAAATTTTTGTTCATACAAGTCATTTCCAATGAGCGTATAAGCAGCACCCGAATCGACCTCCATAACCAGAGGTTGGTTATCAATAAGAACAGACACCGTAATCGGTGGAGGGACTCGACCAGCCTTACCGGTACACTGAAACAGGCCAGAGAAGTCATGAGCCTCGTTTTCCTCCACCACCTGGTGAGCCGAGCCTTGCTTGGTACCTCGCGATTTTCCCCCACGGGAAATTGCTGGACGATGCTGCGACACTGCGGCCTGGGCGGCTGGGTCTTGCTTTTTCGTGGGACACATCCGGAGTAGATGGCCCACTTGCCGGCAGTAATTGCACCTATATTTTTGGTACGGGCAATCGGACTTTATGTGATCACCTGATTCACATGCGTAGCAGGACCTATCCATGGTCGGACTCGTAGGCCTAGGCTTAGGCCTATTCCCACTACCCTTGCTCCCCTTAGGCCTAGGCCTATAACCAGACCCTGAGGCCTGATGCACAGCAGCTGCCTGAGGCTGAGCAACAGCACTAGACTGGCCTTGCAACTTTGCCATGTTGACTTTTGCGGTCTCTGCTGCCACGGCTCGATCATACACCTTCTCACAGGTGAGATCCTCCAAACTGAACAAGGACTCCTTTAGACTTAGTCTCGCATGCCTAAGAGCATTTGCAGCAGCAAATCCTTGTCCAAATCTGCAAAATCACAGTCCTTGGCGAGCAGACGCAACTCAGCCACGTAATCCTTGAAACACTCGCCAGGCTTTTGTGTTCGCCCACTGAATACAGCTCTGCTGACCCACACATTCGTCTTCGGGCGGAAATGCTTATCTAACGTCTCTATAGCCCTGTCGTACGAAACAGAGGTTGGGTCACATAGCTTACGGATGCTTGGATATACGATATCCCCTGTGTTATCAAACAGGATCGCCCGCTTCCGGTCATCATCTGTGATGCCATTAGCTACAAAGTAAAAACCTAGTTTTTCTTTGAATATGGACCACTCTTCCAAGTCCTCCTTTACCAGCTCTGGGCATGTGCCACACATACCCGGATAAACAGGCTGGACAGTACGGGAAGCCATGGTGATAAAAGAGCTTACAGGGTCCTAGGGCAATCAACCAACAGGACTAGCCTAGGGCTAGCCTAGCTATGGCAGGTAGGTGATAATCTTAGCCTACTGACCTGGCGTCTTCAAAAAAAATCCCATCCAGTCGTCGTCATTGTAATGTATGCAATCATAACACATATTATTGTAGGAAGTATTTGATGAAGACCAACTAGGGTATCACCATTGTCATGACCTGCATCCAAGATGGTGCTGGAATGCACCGCCCTGCATGATATGTACAAACTTGTAGCATAACACACTGCCATCCTGAGTTTGGCGGGGACTACAAAATGTCATATGCCACACTATCAATCTCTGCTAGTCACTGTCAATAGAACTCAGTGGGCCAATAAATCCTTGCTTGCTACAATCTACTATCTACCGGCAGGTGTTGTGTGTTATGTAGAATGCACCGTGTTCTAATTGGTCCGTTTTGACAGATATATATATGGATATCGTTATATCTGTGAAAATTAAATATCATTACGATGAATCTCACTACACATTAACATTTCGCTCACATCCAATTATTACACATCTTGGAGTTCATGTGGCACTGCCAGTAATACAATTTTGAATAATTTCAATGCATTTGACATGCAACATCGATATGACCTCGCCGCCCCGCACCTTTTGGCTGCCAGCTACACAGTAGCCTAAGCCTACTCGCAGCTGCTGCCGCCTGGCAGTCGGTCTGTTGTTCTTGTCGTAGGCGGACGTGTTAGCTCTTCGTTGTGTTCTTGTTCGGCATCCGCAGTTATATATGGCATTGGCGTCTGTTTCTGCTGAATGTGTTCAGTTTAATATTTGTTACCACGACGGGAATTTCTGTTCTGTCCGGACTGATAAGTTTTGTTTACAGAATACTTTGTCTTGCCTCCCAGTAAAGCGTTCGTATCTCAGTGGTGTGCTCCGTCTTTCTGTCTGCACAGGTTGTACAGTTTATGTTTGGTCAGTGTTAGATTCTGTTCAGTACAAGTTAGTACCTTGACCCTTGACAGACAACAAGGTTCACCGGTTTCTGTGCTGGATTTTGTTTGATCAAGTTGTACATTGAATTTATATAATTGTTTGAATAGCTCCCAACTTTGTGTCTGTCTCTGTTGTTTTATGTTGTTTGTCTGTCAGTAGGACAGTAGCTTACTTTCTATGATTTATTGGGTCATCAAATTCCAACTCGCTACCTTCTCGTGGTTTGGCCCGTGATTAGGGGAGTTTTTCTCCCTGAAACTAATGGCGAGCTCTGGGTCGTCGTCTGGGAACTTTCCCCTTCCCTTTGACTACCTCCCCGACGGCGACGACAATGACAACACGGACGGATGATGACACAGACGGAGACGACCACGACGTGGGGGGACCCCTGCCCTCCCCATATGCTTGTGGCTGGTTCTGACCAGCACAGGCCTGTCCACCCCTTGTCCCCCCGCGTCGTCCCTTACGTCCCTCCCTTCGTCTCGATTAGCCAAGTTGCATAAATATGAGGCGTTAAGCAATATCCAATCTATGATTATCTCCCTGTTTCGTCGACGTGCAATATGGGTGCTCAATCTCTGCGCCGTGGTTTATCGTATCTTGAGTCGCCTTTGTCGGTATCTGCCCAGTACGGTAGACACACCTGTTGTGGCCACCTTAAGGAATTTTTCAAGTTTAAGCTTGTCTATTGTCTACAAAAATCTACTCAAAAGACATAATTTTTGGTATACTGGTATATAATTTTATGTTGAGACTACCTATAGATCTTACTTGATGATCCATCACATGTTCTTAAATAGTGATAAATTGTACTCCAGTTGTGGCCACACTTGCACTACCTCTGGCCACAATTTTTTCTAGTTTTGGCCACATTTACTTTGATGAACAGAAAATTCCTTTTATCAGTGTAAAACACTTGCTTACAGTAGGTAGGGCTATGTTGATTTTAAAATAATATTGGCTTAATAAAGACATAATAAAGGTTCACTATTACCATGTATTACAAAATAATTTACTGATTCTATCATTATAGTTTTATTTGTGTTATCATGAATTTAGGCCTTGGCCTACCTAGTGTTTATTTAAATATTCTCCTTAAAACATTGCTCGGTATGTATAAAAACTACAAATTGTTTTGTTTGTATTTGTAAATTTCTTGAACTTCACAGGCTTGTCGGCTATTCTTTGAAGTAGGAGGCATGATTATTTCTCGCACATCCTCGAGGGGGTATCATAACACATCTGGTTTGTCTGGCCATTTCCAGTCCTTTGGGCCACTATTTTTATTTTATTTTATTACAAATTTTGTATAAACAATGTATACATATCAAGTTCACATATTAAATTCACAGAAATTAAAATTAGGTTTAAGGGAAAAGGAGAAAACACATTTAAATAAGAACAAAATAAACAAAACAAACAAAAATTTGAGGTACATCGTTTTACACGTTATCTTAGTGTGAGCCTGTAAAAATAACAATTAATGACCAAAAAGGTGCTTGTCAAAATGTTCTAAAATATTTCCTTTTTTTATTAAATTAAACTGCATTTTCCTTATATTATCTTTAAACATTTTAAGATTCTGATTTATGTCTGGCTTTTTCATATTTGATTCACTGACTTTAAAACTGTTTAGATTAAAGAAATTTATGTTAGCTGTGAACCATAAAATTGCGTTAAGCCTCTTTTTGTCGTTTATCTGAAAGTCTATATTTATCATATCTTCATTCATTGCTTTAAAATCTGGTTGAATTTATTTTATTTTGTTAAGTCCATCTCCAGGTTTCTTCCCCTATACACCGGGTAATTCTGTGTGGAGAATATAAAAACGGATACCTAACAAACGAAGACGGTCTTAACACAATAGGTGTGCACAACTACACCGTCGATAAACCCAACAGAGACATTGTAAACGCGATGGTGGACTATGGCAAAGTACTATCAGTAATAAGTGACGAAGTTTGGGACGAAACATGCCCTACCCAGTCAAAAATAGTGTGAAGGGAATAACAACAAATTAAAAAAAACACGTTCCCTCGTATATACACGTGCAAGGCATAAAATGTCTTGTTACTTACAATGGTCAGCCAAAAACATGCATTATATGTAACGAAAGTGAACACATGAGACAGGACTGTCCCAAACGCAGGAAACAAAATAGTATATCAACCCCTAGCCCTAACATCATCAAAACGATACCAACAAGACCGATAATCCAGCTACCCTTAGAACCGAAAACAAGTACCGACAAAATAAACCAACAAAGTCTCACTCCCAATCCCAGCGGAAACCCGAAGCAAAAAGTTACTGAAATAGTTTTAAGACCAGATGCCATCACAAGTCTGCCTTGGAATGCACAAATGGAGCTAGAAGAAATGACGACCAACAACACCAACCAACGGACAACCCAATCACAGAAGACTCGCAAATCTAAGTGAAAAACACCGACCCTGATGACAAAATGTCCATTACCGAATCCCTGGACGACGACGACACAACAAAGCCAAGAGATCCCAAACGTCAATGCCGCACAGTCAGAACAATAACCAGAAGCTAGACAGTTTATCCCTACCAGAGCCCTGCAAAAGACCGCCAAAAGATAGCAACCAAGCCCAACATGACGAACCTAAATGAATTGATCAAAGCGACGACGGAAAGTGTTTCAGATAACACCCACCCCGAGTCACAAACTCCAGGGCCCCGATTCATGTACATTTTTATCCCGGTATAAGCAGAGTTAGGTGGTATAAGTGCGGTATAACTCCGAATCCAATTCATGAAGACTTATCCCGCCTCGCACGGGGATAAGAAAATATGTAAACAGATGGCGGACATTTTAAATTTTGCGTCTATGTGTAAAACGAGAAAAGTTGTCATTACCCTCATAAAACAAATCAGAAACCGTCTCGGGCCTAGGCCCAGATGTAGAAAAATATTCATAATACAACAGTGTAGGCCTAAAGTTCGATTAGGCTATAGGACTAGATAAAAGTTATACTAACATAACACGTTTGACAAGCCCTTGGCCTCTCCTAGGCAACCCTAGGCCTGCACGACCTTGTTTTGACACAAATCCCGCACAAATAACTAGTTTTGATTACTAAAAGCCTTATGCAGATGAACAATAGTATGATAGTCCTAGGCTATTCCAAAATTTACGGCAATAATACGCATTTTCTTTTCTTTTAATGATCTCACACAATCTTCTGTCAATAAATAAAAATGTGAAACAAAAGATGGTGCAAATTTTTAGTGTTCTTTTGCAAATCTGCTGATTTACATGGCTGTGGAATGCAGTGGAAAAAACATTTGTTGTACTTGTTGTTGGATTGAAAATTTCTGATTGGATGAGAGTTGCTCAGACATAACCAGGCCTTATCCTGCCATGTCCTGCATTATACCGTCCTTATACCACCTATACCCGGGATAAATGTACATGAATCGGGGCCCTGAAGGTTAGTAAATGGTAATGCTTAGAAATGTTGCGACCATTTAACGTAAATGGTCTGACAAGCAAAGTGTCTCAAACTCTTTTAAAAGAATACCTGCGGGATAACGCAATCGACATTCTCTTCATGCAAGAAGTTAATGAAGAAAATTTGGATTTCTTGTCACCTTTTGAATATTTTGTAAACATAGGACCCAATCAAAGAGGGACTGCGATAGTGTACAGGCCGGGAATAAACATATCCGAGTTTGAAGGTCACCCAAATGGCAGAATCATATCAGCAATGTACGACAACACGACACTGTTGATCAAAATATATGCACCTTCAGGGTCACAAGGTCGTTTAGAAGGCGAAAACCTCTCCAACACTGAAATCCTGTATCATTTACAACAGAGAGCCGAACACATAGTAATTGGAGGGGATTTCAACTGTGTTATGAATCCCATCGACCAAACAGGTCGGTTTATCAAATGTGTTGCTTTACAAAACCTTATCGAAGGATACCATTTAATGGACTCGTCGGACATTAAACATACGGGAAATAATAACTTCACATACGACTTGGATTGTCCCTGAACAGCAGTGGTAGTGGGACACTCACCCAGACTCATTCCTTGCTTCGGTGCACTCTGTGGTAGTCCTGGCGGTGCTGGGGTGTGGTAGACTAATGTTCCATCTGCGTTTTCTAATATGCGCGCTATTGAGCAGCCAAACTCAAACTGGGAGACTTTTGACTGGCACGCTTTCTCGTCACCACAAATTACTGGACACTTTTTACTCCTTTTCACGCATCCCGGACAGAAGATGTGGCCGTTGTTTCAGCTAAAGATGGGGTAGACAACTCGCTCTTCTTTACACCCATTGTTTCAGCATTTGAAAACACGACGATTTGCTTTCTTCTTAGGCAGCAATTAATATACATCTCTTTCCAGCAGCTTTTTTAATTCTTCTGAAGGGGTAGCGGGTTCTGCAATAAAGGAGCTCTCCGAAAATCTGTCCATCTCCTTCAAGCGAGAGTAAGCTACCTGGAAGCATTGCACGACGAGTGCCAGTGGTTTGCGCTGGCGGGTGATCTCAGCAACTCTGCGAGGAACCCCTTCTCGCTGAGATCGAGGCTTGAACATCTGCAGCCAAGAGAACCGCAACTAAGGGCAGCTGAACGAGACATCCATGTGGGGGGGAAAGTGATGTTTAAACAGCAGGAGCAAGATGAACTAACTACACAGTTCAACCCTACCCCTCATCAAGTTGTGGCAAATACGGAAGTGCGGTTGTTCTGCAGTCACCGGAGGACCTTGAGTACACACATAACTCTGCATTCGTGCGACACTATGTACGCGAAGCAAGCTCGCCTAGTCCGGAAGCATCGCCTGACAAGGAATCAACCGACACCCCCTCCACTTACACGCCAAAACCAAATACTACGAAGTTACTGGATGGGGATGGTGATCCACGACGCTCACAGCGAGTGCGCAAGAAGCCACTCCGCTATCAGCACTAATTGTCTCATTAGGTGCTTTTAGTTTTCGGACTTTTAGTTTGAGTATAGCTTTAGGAGGCGCTATTTACAAAAACAGCCATAGTAAAAAAAACTATTTTGCAGGAGATCAATAAAACTTCATACCATCCGTAATTAATGTATTAAAATTCTGATTTTTGGTTTTAATTGTGTATCGTGATAAGAGTTTTTATTACTGCTATGATATTGTCTCATAATATTTCCCAACCCCCCCTCCCCCCCAAAAAAGCTTCGGACTATGGCTGTTTTTGTAAAATTAAGTTGAAAAAAAGGCATTTTTGGTCAGGTAGAATTCCAGAAATTTCTTTTGGAGGCTCAACACTAAGGAATTTCAGTCCCAATGTTGTTGGTTAGGACTTAGGAAACAAAACACACTAAACATGTTGTGTGAAAATAAAAAAAAGGCCTATTTATTTTATGATTAAGTTGATTTTTTTATTGTAAAACACGATTTTTTACATCTTTATCAAGGTAGGGCTTATACTGAGACCATTAGGCCTGACCGTCGCTCTGTTCATCGCTGGAGCTTTCCACTTCAAGTTCATTGTCTGCAGCATTTTCTGCGTCGGGGGTAGCGTTGGCAAACTTTCTGTAGAACGGACGATTTTCAGGCTTGCTGAGAAACTTCCGACAGTCGAATAATATCTACTATCTTGCCTGGCTTTAGAGGAACTGGCTCCGAATACATTTGCTGCAGGTCAACTTTGTTTGGCATTGGGATGTTATTCCGTATGGAGATTTTGGACCATGGTCCTAAATACGCATACTTTACTTCAACGTATGGACTTTCAACTCGAATCCTGAGCATGCGCACATCTTTGATTTTCATTGGTGGACTTGCATTCTTCATGAAGAATGGTTCAAGCTCTTTGCCCATGTTGTAAAAGTCACCATGTTCAATCTTTTCAAGATTAAACGCACTTGGCACATTGTGGGCACTTTTTATTACTTCATCCCAATCTTCTGGCACTTCTGCCGTGCACTTACGTTTTTTTTCTCAATGAGACTGAAGTCCTGGTCGTTGGGCAAGAATGAATGCCCGCGGATGGGAAATATGTAAACAATAGATTTTACTACTTAAAGGCAGTGCACAAGGCAGTACAAAAATCGAACCATCAAATAATTTTTGTTCTGACCTGAACAACCGTCGCTGAACAGTACCAGCTTTTCATGATGTAAGCCCACTGCTTGAATATAACGCAATAATAGAGACGTCACATCGTTTTGCCCTTTTTTCCCTGTGGTTTCATCATAGACGCACATGTGTACATTGTTTGTACCAACATCATGTACACCGAACACAAAATACCACAGTTGACGGGCATAAAACACATCACTTGTTCGAATATGTGGTAGGGGCAAGTTTTGCATATAATCGAAAGGTTATGCATGTTAAATCACCTGCTTGAGCGCTTGCTTTGAACTGTCTCTTCAGATTATAGAAAGGATCAGCTTTTCGTAGATGGATATCCTTTTCGATGCCTAGCCTAACCTTTTCCGCTGCATCTTCAGTAGCCTTAATCTTCAGCTTATGTTCATCACTGAAAGCACACGTGTCACTACGTGGAAGCCCAAACGATATCTTGTATTCCGTTTTGAATACGTGCCAGTACACAATGTACGTAACTTGCACTTGGTAAATTTCCAGAAACATTTTGTGCATTTCTTTAACTGATAGTGTTTCTGGCAGGTACACTCGATCTGGGTTTTTGCGTCGAGAATAGTGTGATTGTCTTGCTTTGAATGACTCGATATGAGATCTAACGATGTCGAGAACTTGTGTAGGAGTCTGTCTGTACCGGTTCGTTGTATGACGTCCACGACCATCTTTAGGTGATACACCATTATAAACTAAACTTTGTTGAAGACGACGAACTCGAGCCCTCGTAATGTCGTAAATCGAACAGAAGGCTTTTAAACAGTCACTTCTTCTTTTCCACACCTTATTTTATATTGGAAAGCAGCACTGTTATCATGGAAACCCTCTTCAACGCGGCGTCTGCGTTGAACTGGCATGTTGAACGATATTAAACCACCCAGCAAACATTTTTGCGGTGTCCCGCACGTTTCCCGAAGTCTGTCCCGTAATGCCGCTAGTGCGGGACCCGTACGGGCAGCCCGTACGGGCCCCGTACGGAAGTGTCCTATGGGCCACGACCGGGTCCCGTACGGGACATCCCGCACTCGTCCCAGTGTGTCCCGAAGTCGTCCCAAACGTTTCCCGCGCGCGCATGCCCGCGACCTACCCTTGATGGTCCCGGACGGGTCCCATAGTCTGCCCGCTAGTTTCCCGCACGGGTCCCGCACGGGTCCCGCACGGGTCCCGCACGGGTCCCGCACTCGTCCCAGTGTTTCCCGTGCATTGCTTCTAGCGCCATCTAGTAGACACTCAAAGAATTCAACAGATAAAACGGGCCAAAATTTAAAATTGAATTATTTATTACGCGATGCCACTTTCTCAATTTATACATTTAATGTGAAGGGGAATAAGTACATAGAATATAGACAAGAATTATCAGACATTTAAATTTTATTGACTACAGCCGAACTCGAACCCGCAATGCCTTCTTCCGGAGTCAGACGCTCTATCCACTCGGCTACAGCACCTATACTGTCTATGGCGCGTTAGATGGCTTATGAAAGGGAGCACGCTTGCGTGGATTGCGGAACACAACATTGCAGTGTAACTATTGTGATATTGAAAATGTGTTTTGGTGTTTATTAAAACATGATACTATTATTTATTTTTTTAAATCCTTGCTATCCTCTTCGATTATTAGGTTTTAACAAATACTCGATCATTAAATCTTATGCTGGCTGGATATATTGCATTGGACGACGGTAGGCCAAGAACAGATAATTGTTTCTTATATCTTATAACCAATCGAATGCGATCAATTATCCCCCCCTCGACGTCCGCGGTGGCACATACAATTAGGGCGCTCATCGAGTACGTGGGTTTGAATCCCGAATAAGGCATATTTTTTTGTGATCGTCCTTTATCGTCATATTATCACCACTAATCAACTCAAATAGCCTTAGTGCATAAAGGCGTTAAGCAATACAAATCATCATACATATTTTAATACTAGTTACAATAAAAAATTATTTCAGTTAAATTATCATTTAACATGTATGTTCTTTGTTATGTCTATAGCATATTTTGATTCTACAACATTTAGTTTATTTATTAATTAATTTTGTTTATACAAAATTAGGTTTACGTGTATTTAGTTGTAACGAAGGGATATCACGCATAATTTGCTATGAGGCTATCGTATGCACTCTCTGATTCTCTTCAACATATTTTTAAGATTAATTTGTACTTAATTTGTAGAAATTAAAAAAAAGAAAGAAAGAAAGAAAGGAAAAAATCATTAAAAAAAGAAAAACGCAAAAGAAATAAAAAACAGATTTATTAGACGATCCAACTCAAAAGAATATGAGGTTTCAAAAATCAGGAACAGCAAATCAGGGAGTAATCAAACTTTCGCGAAACGACCGAACGCGAATCTTCATTCTTGTTTTCAAATCTTGATAATAATATAGTACAAAAGATCTTGACTCTAATATATTAGACATATAATTATTAGGAATTGTATAGGCTAAGTCAAAAACTGATCACAGCAATGATACAGGACACCTAACTCAAGTTGCGAGCTTCACCAGTGGCCGGCCACCAGACAACATACCTTCACAACTTAACTAAGACTTAATACGATTTACTCGTCTGAAATCAATTGATTATATTTATTTATTTAATTAACGTCTATATAGGCCTATCCTATATTCAGTTATAAAAAACGATTTGCAATGAAATAGAACTAAAAGAATAAATCAACGGAAGTATTCAACATAAATCTATACACACGTATTGTTTTAATATAATTACTCCACATTTTGGGTTATCCCTTTAGTTTCCCTCGCGGGACCCGTGCGGGTCGTCCCATAGCTTTCCCGAAAGGGGTGTCCCTTAAGTTTCCCTCGCGGGACCCGTACGGGTTGTCCCGTAGTTTTCCCTAAAGGGGTGTCCCTTAAGTTTTCCCTCGCGGGACCCGTGCGGGTGGTCCCGTAGCTCTCCCAGATAGAAATGTCCCTAACATGTCCCTAACATGTCCCGCGCGGGACCCGTGCGGGTTGTCCCGTGACATTCCCTAACCCGCAATTTACCCGCACTTCCCTTGGTTGTCCCGCACGGGGCCCAGAGTCTCATGTTTGCTGGGCACATACATAAGAATCTTGTTCGTCCTTAGTGTTTAAATCGTACAGTTTTTTCAATGCATTTTCCCTATGATGGGCACTAACATTATCGAAACATTTCAGTCTCTTGCACCTAGAATATAACATACAGAATGTTAGACACTCATTAGGCCTATAAGGCCTATCAGGCCTATAAGTCCTATAAGGCCTAGGCTTATAAGGCCTATAAGGCTAAGGCTTATAAGCCCTAGGGCCTAGGCCTACCTACCCTTGTTGTTATAACCATAACATAACCTCACTTTTAATGCTTTGTTTACCTGCAATCGGGCCCGGTCCTACCAGCTGGAATAGGTTTACCCAGGTGGTTAATGTGCTCCAATCCTTTAACTTTCTCATTTCTAATCAAGTCTTCCTTTTTGACCTTCTTTTTCGGTCGTTTTGGCCCCTCTGTCACGGCTTCTGCTTCCATGATTTGTGTCTTCCAAAAAGAACAGCTGAACATCTGTCATCGGAATGCACCGCCATCAATACTGACAAAAACAACCTTAGTCAATGGACTATGGTGGTTTTTGTAAAATCCGCGTGGACTATGGTTGTTGTAACGGCACACAAGTGGTGGGCTTCTTACTTGACTGGTCGCACCCAGGTTGTTGAAATCCAGTTTACGAAAAAACTTTCCACCCATAAATGTCTTTCCGAACCCAAAACACCTGTCGCCGGGGTTCCACAGGGCTCAATATTAGGTCCCCTTGCCTTCACACTCTTCACTAATGACCTGCTCAACTTCCTAGATGAGGACACACTTACTCAATATGCAGATGACTGGAGTCAACTCCTAACCTGTCCAAAAAACTCAATTGCTGCAATGCCCCCACTAATAAACAATCAAGCTTCCCAAATGTCTGTATATTGCCATAGCAACCTCTTAACCATATCACTAGCAAAGACTTCCTACATTTCTTTTCACTCCCCCCTCAACATCCCCAAATCTAGTCCCCTAATCTGGCTAGATGGAAAAAGCATCACTAGAACCAACTCCACTAAATTGCTAGGATTATACATGCCCGAAACTTTAGATTGGTCTATCCACATAAACCATGTGGCCTCTAAAATTCAAAGTGGTTGTTTCATTTTAAGGAAGCTCAAACAGCTAGTTCATCCCCACATACTTAAAATGGTTTACTTTGCTCATGTTCACTCATTCATATCATATGGCCTACTTTTCTGGGGTGCATCCCCCCATGCAATCAGAATATTCACCCTCCAAAAGAGAGCAATTCGCATTATGGCTGGCGTTTCCAGGAGGCATACTTGTAGAGAGCTTTTCAAGGAACTAGGAATACCTACTCTGGCCTGCTCTCTTATTCAAGCTGCAGCGATATTTGTTCGTTCCTACCCTAATCTTTTCCCTCTAAACACCTCTGTCCACTCCCATTTTACAAGAGCAAATCTACAAATTCACATTCCCAATCATAAACTAACCCTATTCTCAAAAGGTCCACAATATCTTGCTTTAACTCTATATAACAAGCTACCAAACAATACAAGAACCTGTCCCTCCATTTCAACTTTTAAGTCCAGCATGAAATCATTTTTAAAATCCAAAAGTTTCTACTCACTCAATGAATATCTCTCTGCATGAAATGTAATGTAACATAAATAGAAATACCTACCTATCTATTCATCAATCAATTATTTTATTACAGAGTTTGAGGCCCAGCTCAGTTATATTTCATTTTTTGTACATTAATATTATTATTAATTAACCTATGTTAATATTAAGAATTATTCACTTCACTCTACTATCTCTCTCATAAGAGGATAATGTGTGTATACTTTTACTATGTATTGGTCAAGCGAATAAAAATTGCTCTTACTCTTACTCTTACTCTTGTAAAACCCTGTTATTTTTCAAGCCCTATAGCTTGTGACTAAGGTTGATTTTGTCAAAACAGATATGATAGTATTATTGCCACTGAAAATTCGAATATTTTAATGGAATTGGCAAGAAATCGGGTTATTTTTGACTATGGCTGTTTTTGTAAATAGCGCCTCGATTCATCATTGATATTTTATATACTTATTTATAACATTTATAACGAGAAACTGTTGGAATTTATATAATACATACAGCACGGATAGTTCTAAAAAAGGGGGGTTATGTAGTGTATGTAAACACCGGGCGGAGGCCTTGTTTGAACTGACCGCCTAGTTCCGCCACCAGCGCCACCTGTCGGGAGGTACGAAGCGACGGGAGTGCAATGGACGCATAGGTAAGCAAAGCACCACACCACCCAATGCCCCAGCCATCACGCTCGCCCCATAATAGCACTGAGCAATAAGTTTTTGTTGGTTAGACAGATCCTGTAACACTGATGTTACAACTTCGTACAAACCATTTGCAGTTGAATCTTTGCTTACATCATCAAAACTAAGAAACCGTTCTTGAATGTCTCCGTTCTCGTCAACATATCTCGTAATAATTGAGCATTGTGATTTCTCTGCAAAGTCAGTGGTGTCGTCGACTTGCACGGAGAAGAATGGCGTTTCTTTACCTCTTCTATTTTAACGTAGTCTTCTACTTCTACTTCTAAACACTCAAAAAGCTCATTCTGAAAAGTTTTTGAAAGGCCTGTAATCGTTCCTCCTAGCTCTTCACACTGCTTTGAGACTTTGATGACGTGTTTTATTAACACGTTCAACTTTTCTTTGAAATTTCAACGATTTTGAGATTCGGATGACTCGTGACCACGAAAGGGCAGTTCGCCTTTACAGAGCAATCGATTAACCTTTTTAAAAGTTTACATTATTTTTTCGAACATTTTCGTTGAACTGCTCTTTGCATCGCCGAGCGTGATCTGACAATAGTTCTGTTATTGGGATTGTAGCTTTCTGGAGCCCCTTCAAACCAACCTGACACCGGACGTGTTCTTGAGTGTTTCTGTGGCATGAAGTTCCTTTTGACAAATGTTTTAAGTAAAAAAAAAACTTCACACACCCACACGCTTCTTTTGTTGGACAATAATAGACAAGGCCAACTGTTACAGTACAGCTTAGTTTTGATATGGAACTAGCGAGCCACTTGTGGCTTTCGTACCAACTGCACTTAAATGATCGCTTATAGGAATGCCTTCTTTTTTATCATTAACTCGTTCAAATGTTGTCGGTGTAGGCATACCTGTACTGATAATTGACGACTAGTGATTTACCCGCCCCCTGACGTCACGAAGCAACGTGGCGGAATGATGTGGGATAGATCCTCATTCAGCAAAATGACGCCTGCTGAACGGCGCAACACTTATCACGCTCTAACTTTTATTCTATTCATAATTTGGAAAAAACCTTTGGAATAATACGTTGTAAACATATAATTTCTTCTAAAAGTGATGATCTCGAATTTTTAGACACAGCCGTAAACTTGTTATATCGATGTACGTATTATACAGGAAAAAATATTAAAAATTATAAGTTTTGTCAACTTCTATTTGACAAATAACTTTCAATCGGATTTCAACAAGACCTCATTCAAAGTATGCATCTGACTCTTAAGACAAGAAATAAATTATATTTCTAGATAGAAAGTGCACTGAACGAAAATTCACAGCATAGACTTATATGCAAGGTGTGTGTTTTCATAACAAATACGCACTTTTGATGTGCGGGTGAGCCGTGAAAAACTACACTCTGCATATTACTCTATGCTGTAAATTTTCGTTCAGTGCACTTTCTATCTAGAAAGTTGATTTATTTATTTGTGAAATAGTCTGATGCATATTTAAAAAGATATCATGTCGAAATCCTAACAGTAGTTTTTTGTCAATTGAAGATGAGGAAAGTTATAATCTTTGATATTTTTTTCATGTATAATACGTACATCGATATACCAAATTTACGGATGTGTCTAAACATTCGAGATAATCACTATGAGAAGAAATGATATGTTTGCTACATATCATTCTAAAGCTTTTGTCCAAATGTCGAATGGAAACAAAGTTAGAGCGTGATAAGTGTTGCGCCGTTCAGCAGGCGTCAACTTGCGAAATGAGGATTTATCCCACCTTCTCGTCACGTGAGTTATCGCTCCGCCCATCACCAGTCGTCAATTGTTTGTTGATCAATATGACTTCTTCTCCTAATTGGAGTTGCAATTAGGAAAACAAAAGTGGTACTTTCGATATTTGTTACACTTGCACTTGCATTTGCAATTGCACTTGCACATGTTAGAGCGCTTTCGCTTGGCTCGTCCATCACGGCGAAACACAGCCCACTGCCGAATCGCATGCTTTGCTATTGTGTCGCCTCTCTCCATGCTGTTTCAGCCGGCAATTATCTGGTAAAAGACAT
The DNA here is from genome assembly GCA_024449915.1 of Sweltsa coloradensis. Classification (NCBI taxonomy): domain Eukaryota; kingdom Metazoa; phylum Arthropoda; class Insecta; order Plecoptera; family Chloroperlidae; genus Sweltsa; species Sweltsa coloradensis. The sequence goes on from JAMZAV010001180.1 coordinate 45,870, forward strand.
TGGCCGAGATATTCGCCTCAGTCCAGCTGTTCTAGCCAGCAGCCTGAACGGCCGCAAGACATCGCGTATCGAGACAACATCGAGAACGCATTCACGACTAGGCTGTATAATGTGGTCGCCGCTCATGCCGTGGAGCTTTCACTGTTCATGGGGGTTTCGCAGCGCAGCGCTCACGCTCACTTATACTCAACTCATAACCAAATCTATGTCAGTATAAACATTAGCGAATGCAAATTACGTTGGTTAAAAAGTTTTGGATATCGACTTGTGAGTCGGGTCAAGAGAGACTTTAGATCATCAATGAAGAGGGACAAGTTGCCTGATGGGGCTCTGTGTATTGATTGGATTAATGAATGGTTAGGTAGTGTCCATGAGACACCTGTGAATTAGAACAATTTGTCAATGCACATTTCATGAATATTATTAATGGGTGATATTGTTGCGCCTTACAAAACATTGCTGTACCACCATAAATAAGCAGCCTTTCGGCAATACATGCTAGCAGTGCAATATGGTGGAAGGGTAAAACTGGGACCAAAACAGTCTGTACAGAAATCATCATGACATGTTAGTACTATGTTAATCGAACACACTGGTCCAGTGAAAAGAAGATATTTGCTAAGATTTATTTTTTTATGAGATATTTAATTCTAATGCCACATTCCAACTCGCAACCTTCTCGTAATTTGACCCGTGACTAGGGGAGTTTTTCTCCCTGAAACTAATGGCGAGCTCTGGGTCGTCGTCGGGGAACCCCTTTCTTTTCACTACCTCCCCGACGGCGACGACAAAGACAACACGGACGGATGATGACACAGACGGAGACGACCACGACGTGGGGGAACCCCTGCCCTCCCCATATGCTTGTGGCTGGTTCTGACCAGCACAGGCCTGTCCACCCCTTGTCCCTCCGCGTCATCCTAACGTCCCTCCCTTCGTCTCGATTAGCCAAGTTGCATAAATATGAGACGTAAAGCAATATCCAATCAAACGGACGGATGATCACACAGACGGAGACGACAACGATGTGGGGGAACCCCATACGCTTGTGGCTGGTTCTGACCAGCACAAGCCTGTCCACCCCTTGGCGTTGGCGTCTGTTTCTGCTGAATGTGTTCAGTTTAATATTTGTTACCTTGAAGGGAATATCTGTTCTGTCTGGATTGATAGGTTTTGTTCACAGTATACTTTGTCTTGCCTCCCAGAAAGCGTTCGTTATTTCATTGATGTGCTTCGTCATTCTGTCTGCATAGGTTGTACAGTTAGATTCAGTTCAGTGAAAGATAAAGGCCTTTACCCTTGACAGACAACAAGGTTGACTGGTTTCTGTGCTGGATTTTGTTTGATCAAGTTGAACCTAGGCCTACATTGAATTTATATAATTGTTTCAATAGCTGCCAACTTTGTGTCTGTCTCTGTTGTTTTATGAGCCACCAAATTCCAACTCGCAACTTTCTCGTGGTTTGGCTCGTGATTAGTGGCGTTTTACTCCCTGAAACTAATGGCGAGCTCTGGGTCGTCGTTGGGGAACTTTCCCCTTCCCTTTGAATACCTCCCCGACGGCGACGAAAATGACAACACGGACGGATGATGACACAGACGGAGACGACCACGACGTGGGGGAACCCCTGCCCTCCCCATACGCTTGTGGCTGGTTCTGACCAGCACAGGCCTGTCCACCCCTTGTCCCCCCGCGTCACCCCTTACGTCCCTCCCTTCGTCTCGATTAGTCAAAGTGCATAAATATGAGACGTTAAGCAATATCCTATCAATCAATCAATCAATGTTGTTTTATGCTGTTTGCCTGTCAGTAGGACAGTAGCTTACTTTCTATGATTTATCTCCCTGTTTCGTCGACGTGCAATGTGGGTGCTTGGTCTCTGCGCCGTGGTTTATCGTATCTTGAGTCGCCTGTGTCGGTATCTGCCCAGTAGGGTAGACACACCTGTTGTGGCCACCTTAAGGAATTTTTCAAAGTTTAAGATTGTCTATTGTCTACAAAAATCTACTCCAAAGACATAATTTTTGGTATACTGGTATATAATTATGTTTGAAACTACCTATAGTTCTTATTTGAAGATCCATCACATGTTCTTAAATAGTGATTAATTGTATACATTTAAAATATAATGGTGCAAAACTCCAGTTGTGGCCACACTTTCACCACCTCTGGCCACAATTTTTTTCTAGTTTTGGCCTCATTTACTTTGTTGTACAGAAAATTCCTTTTATCAGTGTAAAACACTTGCTTACAGTAGGTAGGGCTATGTTGATTTTAAAATAATATTGGCTTAATAAAGACATTATAAAGGTGCACTATTACCATGTATTACAAAATAATTTACTGATTCTATCATTATAGTTTTATTTGTGTTTTCATGAATTTAGGCCTTGGCCTACCTAGTATTTATTTAGATATTCTCCATAAAACATTTTTGTCGTCGGGGAACCCCGTCCCTTTGACTACCTCCCCGACGGCGACGACAAAGACAACACGGACGGATGATGACACAGACGGAGACGACCACGACGTGGGGGAACCCCTGCCCTCCCCATATGCTTGTGGCTGGTTCTGACCAGCACAGGCCTGTCCACCCCTTGTCCCCCCGCGTCATCCCTTACGTCCCTCCCTTCGTCTCGATTAGCCAAGTTGCATAAATATGAGACGTAAAGCAATATCCAATCAATCATAAAACATTGCTCGGTATGTATAAAAACTACAAATTGTTTTGTTTGTATTTGTAAATTTCTTGTACTTCACAAGCTTGTCTACTGTTCTTTGATGTCGGAGGCATGATTATTTCTCGGACATCCTCGAGAGGGTACCATAGCACATCTGGTTTGTCAGGCCATTTTCCAGTCATTTGGGCCACTATTTTTTTTATTTTATTACAACTTTTGTATAAACAATGTATACATATCAAGTTCACATATCAAATTCACAGAAATTAAAATCAGGTTTTAGGGAAAAGTAGAAAACACATTTAAATAAGAACAAAATAAACAAAACAAACAAAAATTTGAGGTACATCCTACACACACATAACAAAAACTTGTAGAAATACAGCCAAACCTTACACACTCAAAAGGAATGAGATTTAAAAAAGGGCCAAGCTCATCTACCCTTCCACATAAACGTACAGTGTCCCATAACAGCATCCTCGAAAAGCTTGGCAAAATAGAATTTGCGATTATTAATTTAACGTAATAGTTTATCCAAGTTCTTTTTTTCTAATTAATTTAAACGTAATAACATGCAAATTCTATTTTGCCAAGCTTTTCGAGGATGCTGTTATGGGACACTGTACGTTTATGTGGAAGGGTAGATGAGCTTGGCCCTTTTTTAGATCTCATTCCTTTTGAGTGTGTAAGGTTTGGCTGTATTTCTACAAGTTTTTGTTATGTGTGTGATCTCATTACTTTTTCAAGTTCCATTACAAAATTATTTGCTAAAATATAATATTTTTATCAAAGTTGATTTAAATTATATGGTATTAGCAGTAACAATATAGGATATAAAATATCTAGACCCGGATTCATGTACATCCTGGGTATAGGTGGTATAACCATGGTATAACGACGGTATAAGGACTGGACCCAATTCTTGAGTTCGTGGGAGATGAGTTGAAAACGCAATTTGAAAACGAAGTCGTTTTCGTTTTCGAAGGAATTGGTATTCTTGAACGGTATCGTGGAAAACGTCATGGGTTGTGAGTTGAAAGCATTGATATTAATTAAACCCCTATAGTAGGCTAGATTAGCAGTCTCCTATACCTCCGCACAGGCGCGAGCGTAGCAAATTGAAGACTCAACCGGCCCATTTCAAGATGGCGATTTGGTTTTTTAATTTATGCTTTTTTAATGCAATAAAGTATTTTACTGGATTGTTTGATATGGTTTTAGCTTGTGCAGCATGGTATTAAACAAAAGAAACAATACGAAGTGATTGCATAAGGGAATTTAGTAATCATTTGGTGTTAAAGGCTAGTATGCTTACCTGTCAACCTGGCGGCAATCTTGAGAACTATTTGGCCACAAATCGCTCCCATTTGATTAACATGTAAACTGTCATTTTAAGATGGCTTCTAATTGTACCGGAAGTGGACCACCGACTGCTGGTCTAGCCAATTATATAGGATGTCTATGGTTGAAAGAGTATCACGAAATCCAAAACACTTTAAAAAGATTTGCGTATAGCAAAGAGCTCGAAAAAGTTCTATATTTATTCTAGATGGCAGTGCCTCATAAACGCGGGCCAATCGAAAGACAAGTTGTATGAAATGATTTGATTGTTGCAATTATGTAAACAAACAGTTGAGCAAGTTCATATCAGAACAATGTTGTGCTGGCATAGGGTTGGCTAGGCTTGTCAAACATGTAATGTAAGTATGAATTTTACTAGTCCTATAGCCAAATGGAACTTTAGACCTACACTTTTGCATTATAATAATTTTCCACATCTGGCCTAGGCCAGGGACGTTTCTGATTGTGTTTATGAGAGTATAATGACACCTTTTCTCGTTCAAACACAAAGAAGAAAAATGTTTAAATGTCCGCCATTTGTTTACGTATCGCACTTTCCCGCCTAACTCTGCTTATACCGTCAACAAGTGTCAAGTAACTATGGTTACTTGTTGATTGTATGCCAAGTGTTTAAGGCTTATTTTAAAACCTTTATTTGGAAGCCTTCCAACAAACTTTTTCAACTTTTTTTTTCAAAAGAGACTATATTTCTATAACCTTAATGTCCATGTAAAATATGAACATTGTAGTCCCACCCGTCTGGTCAGAATCGCGGGCCGACGTATTAGATGTTAGCAGTAGCAGTAGTAGGCAGTAGTAGGCAGTAGCAGTAGCTAACATCCTTAAAGTGATTTTGAGCATGTTTCAAGCCATTTTTTCACCAAGAAGGAATAATCGTACCCCAATAAAATTTGGCATGTGTTGTCAGGTACCTAAATCCCCTCGATTGTGATAGTTTTCAAGTTCACATCACGTTACATGACGGCTGGGTAACACCTCGAAATCACCCCAACTCTGCTTGGTGTATAAGGTGCTTGAGTGTGTAGCGCACCGCGGCTTGGCTGCGGCGCCCTAACGGGCACCTAGATCACACGTTACCTAAGTGTGAGCCGGTAAAAATAACAATTAATAGCCAAAAAGGTGCTTGTCATAATGTTCTAAAATAAATCCTTTTTTTATTAAATTAAACCGCGTTTTCTTTATATCATCTTTAAACATTTTAAGATTCTGATTTATGTCTGGCTTTTTCATATTTGATTCACTGACTTTAAAAACTGTTTAGATTAAAGAAAATTATGCTAGCTATGAACCATGAAATTGCGTTAAGCCTATTTTTGTTGTTTATCTGAAAGTCTATCATTATCATCTCTTCATTTGTTGCTTTAAAATCTGGTTGAATTTCTTTTATTCGACCATCTCCAGGTTTCTTCCCCTATACACCGGATAATTCTGTGCATTAACGTGTCCTTAAAACCACACAGTTTGCAACTGGCGTCCGGGCTTAATTTATGTCTTTGTAGCTTTGCAGCCGTGGGCGCCGTGGGTATGGCATTGTTGATGATCAGGAAGAGAGTTAGGGCCCCTAATCAGTAACTTCACGGGTTCAACTCTGTCACGGGACCGACTCTGTTGTTGTTGGTCGAGGTCGAAAGGTATGATTTACATGGCAGTGGACGGTCAAATGTGAACAAATGATTCGCAGTCAGTTGTCAAATATTCGAAATGACATAGACGTGTGTATTATTTCCAATCGGGGAGAAATTGGATTTAAATGGTATAATTTCATGAGAAAAGGGAACGTACGGGACTTTTAGGGGTAGGCCCTTACTAGAGGTTGGTTTTCTTTGAGCATACTATTGTTATTCGTTTGAGAAAGTTAATAATCTGGTTGTGTTTACGTGTAGGCCAAGGCTTATCATCCACCATTTTATACAAATATAACCGAGTCGGACTCGGTTGTCACGGATTATATCGCAACGATATCGACCTCAACTGGGTCGATCACTTACAACCGAGTCGATTACGGTAGAAAACGCCTGGGTCCAACTCCGTCAGAGTTATAGAATCGCAGTCCAGGAAAGAAAGAGAAAGAAAGGAAGAAAGGGTTGGTGCAGGTTGTTCCACACCCTCCACCAATCTCTTTGAGGAAATTTTGTTTCAATAAGTGGTTTGAAGTTAAGGTTTTGTTGTTGGTACAGTTGTTTCGTTGTGATTTTTTCGGAGTTAAGCATTTCTCGGGGCAAGTTTTCAAGTATTCTACACACTGGTTTAAGGCACTCGGGGGCATTCTCATTTTCGATAGCAGTTTTCAGGAAGTGGGAGTTAAGCTAAGTAAGCTTGTCCCCCACGCCCTTGATGCTTAATAAAATATTCCTTCCTAGTAGTGTAATTGGATTCGACGGAGGTCAATCCTAATTCCCCTTCTTACAACCGTTTCGTAGCTGTTCTCGTCTAACTCTATAGAGATGACCACTCCGTAAAAAAATCCCTATAGCGAGTTCGATTTTTTGTGTTGTAGCTTGCGAGGCTGGCAGGATTTGGGCTGTAAACCATATTTTACTGAGCACCAATGTATTGATTAGCCATATCTTTTGTATCAAATTCAGATTTCTTTGATAGTATTCTATTAATTTGACTTGAGTGACGTCAGTAAGTAATTCTCAATTTTTGTCAATCGTTGCTTGGATATTGGTAGCTTTGAATTTAATGTCCAGTGTTTTGAAAGACGTGACCTTTGTAAAGTCTGTTATTACTTCCGTGTATTTGATTTCCCATTTACCCAGAGGGATGAGGGCGGATTTTTGTTTGTTGAGCTGGGCTCACGACGATTTTTCATACTTTGTTGTATTTTCCTTTATTGTTTTACTATCTTTGGGATTCGATATTGCTACTGTTAGGTCGTCCGCGTAGGCTCTGACGACAAGCCTCATAGTGTTAAAGGGGATTCCTGTTATCGTGTCGTGAAGAAGTCGTATGAAGGGCTCTAGGGTCAGTACAAACATTGCCATTGACAATGGACAACCTTGTCGTATCGATCTTTTTATCATTATCTTGTTTGATAGGAACCCGTTAATTATGATTTGAGAAGAGCTACGTTTATAACCATTCCGTATAAATTGTATGACTTTATTGGGACAACCAATGTGTTCAAGCACTTTCCACAAATATTCGTGGGAAACTCTTGTCAAAGGCTTTATACAAATCTAGGCTGATTAAAGCTGCTGCTTCGTTTGGGTTTTTATCAAAATGTATTATCGTGTTACGAATCGTTGCTAAATTATCTGTTATTTTTTGTTTGAGCAGACGGTTTGACCTTCTATAATGTCAGGCATAATCAAATTTAAACGTCCTGCTTCAACCTTGTTGAAGATTTTAAAATCCGTATTGATAAGTGTGATTGGCCTAAAATCCTTTATGGTCTTAGGTTTGTTGCATTTTGGTATGAGGATAATATTCCCTTCTGAGAGTTTGGATACGTCAAGGTTAGGATTATTTAGCATTTCGTTGAACAGGTTTACTAGATCATTTTTGAGTAGGTCCCAGAAATGTTTATAAAATTCAAAGGTTAGACCATCTGGTCCTGGTGAGTGGTTGTTTTTTGTTCTTGCTATCGTCTTTTCTAACTCAAGTGTTGTGACGTCGGATTCCAAAGTCACCGCGTCCAGGCGTTCGATTTTGGTTTTCATGTATGTTAAGAGTTCATTTACCCCCGATATTTCTTGCACTTCATCTTCGAAGATTTTTTAAAAATAGGTTACACTTTCGCGGAGAAATTCTTTATTTTGTTTGAAGTTCTTCCCCAGTAGATGTACTAAGGGCCGGTATTATAATGTCCCGATAGTGTTCCCTCTAAAGTTTATCTTCTAGATTGCTCTATTTGGTGTATTATGAGTGGCCGATAGCACTAACCTCCAGATAAAATTTAGTTAGCGGGAGGATTTTTTATCTCCTGGTTTAGGTGGCAGATAGCTACTGTCGGGTGGATCATAACCACACTTTTAATTTCAAAATGGATTCCAATCTTTTTGACAGTTAGCAGTAGTAACTCTGATGATTGATTATGTGGTTCTTGACACGGTCAAATTACATGAATAAATTATTCTAATCCTTAAAGAGTATTTCTAGACAGAAAACAGCAAACTTTTATTAAATTATGCTTTAGGTAAACTGCAACTTATGTAGTGGTAAAAACACAACAATATCATTGCTCACTTTGGAGTAGGGGTTAGCAAGAAGTCTTTTGGAGTGAAAGGTTGCGAGTTCAAATCTCGTTCAATTTTTATAAACTTTTTTGCAATTTTTTACCTAATATTTCACGTTTGCTGACCACTTTACTGTATGTTGGTACAGAAATTTTTAGTTAAAATGTTTATTTTCTGGTACAAAACATTCTATTTGAGTTCATTGCTAGCAGGTTGGAGTCCATATCACACCCATTCCTCTCAAAATAAAAGGCACAATAGGGTTTAAAAATTAATAGGTTTCAACGATCTGAAATATTTGTTTAGGCCTCCGACCAGTCCATACATAACCCCTCGCCTACTCATAAGTAGGCTATGACCTGGGATAAAGGCTGTCTTGAACTTGGGCTTGGGGAGATGTGAATTGAAAGGCGGAAGAACAATAATTGCAAATTACCGGCGGTGGTGGCTCTAGCGTGTAGCTGTGTCAGGAGGTCACGGGTCCGAATCCCACCACTGTCAATCCTCACTGAAAGTTTTCTTGACATTCGTTTTCCAATTTCTCTAAACCCTAATAACCTATCTGAATAGTGTCGCACCGGGTAACAACGATGTGGGACCCTAAAAACGGCCTTCATTAGTCATTACAACAAATTTATTTTTGAAATGTAACTTGAGCATGGTGCAGATATAGTTGCTAAATAGCAGCAGCAGCAAGCAATACTTTTGTACCATGCTCATTGTATAATTCAAAAAAAATATTAGGCCAACTTTGAATTTTTTTATTATTGAATACTATTTGAAATCATGTGTGTTGGTTTGTGACAACCTTCTACAGAGTACTTTGTAATTGCACCAAAACTTTTCAAATTACCCGCCATTGGTAACAACACGAGATCACTGCTATCTATATGGCATGTGAAACAGTATAAAATACATCTAGGAGACAGTGAAATCAACAACAAAGGTGTACCAACTCCCCGCTTACTATCGGGAGGTATTTAGCGGCAAGTTGTTCCTCATAATACGTCTTCATAGTTTATCTGGAGGATAGCACTATCCCCCAGATAGCTAACCGTTACTTTTAGCGGGACATTATAATACCGGCCCTAATTAATTTTGTAATTAGTCTCCTTTGGCCATTTTTACGTTCCTTGGCCATCAGCTTGGGCCATCAAATTCCAACTCGCAACCTTCTCGTGGTTTGGTCCGTAATTAGGGGAGTTTTTCTCCCTGAAACTAGTGGCGAGCTCTGGGTCGTCGTCGGGGACTTTCCCCTTCCCTTTGACTATAGTGCGTTCCATTCCGAACTGAGAGTGCCTCAGGCTACGAAAACTGGTTCCTTTCGCCAGCCGATGTTGGACATCCCCTAAAGTAGCTCGTAAATGTTGAATGGGGGGTGGTAAGGTTCGTAGATGTGGTGTTCAGTGGAAGGGGGAAGGCAATAACATGTATAATTTAAAATGTGGTGTGTTCTTGACCTGCATAAATTGTATTCCTAAATTACCATATCATTTCGTAAAACTATAGTTCAATAATATATTTCTAAAAATGCATGTTGTTCTAGCAGTTGGTGTATAATTTTTAAAGTTTTATTTATAGTGGCATGTACGGTTTAGCGCAAGTCTTAACTACATATGGCTCGCGGAGTAATGGCAAATGACCTATAGCGATATCGAATATTAAATTAACATAAATAAATATATTCGAATTTAGAGTCTGCCGCTCATTCACGCAACTGATTTTCAGTAGGGTCAGGACTTTTAATTTAAAGAGGAACGAATGAATTTTATTTTATTTCTGGACAGTCACCATTGTAAATAAATAAATAATAAAAAATACAATTCATTGTCGATTGTGTCGCGTAACAATAATATAAAAATAAAGATAAAAGTGTACACTGACAACACAACATAACATATACATACAAAAACACAGCTATAGCTGATAGTATCTGTATACAAATTGATAAATACATACATCTCAAAGCGTTTTTAATGTTAAGCCCTGTCGGCACCACCGATACGAACCCACGATATTTTGCATTGGAAGCAGAGAAATTAAACATAAATTCATATGAAAGCAAGCCACTGTCAGGGTGGTCATGATGATGTTCACAACTTTCGGTTGTATTGTATAATAGGCTTGAAGCTCCGTGAATTAAATAAAGAACTTTCGACGTCTATGCGTCTAGTTAATAGTAACTTGCTTGATAATGGACATAACATGCACAAGAGTAAGACAATAACGAAGCAGACAAAGGCGCATCGGCGGATACAGGACGGTCATTAATACGAGTCAATCTCAATATTGTGACGGGTTTGTTATGTTGGTTTATTCATGTTTCCTATGCCGATGGTTCCGGGTTTAAATCCCGGTACAGGCTGTGTTTTCTTTTTACTTCTTTCGATTTGGTATAAGAACAATAATATGTTGCTGGTTACTTTAGAATCGCCATTGTCAGCTTGGCACGTATAACGTATAACGTTGTAAGTCTCCCCCTAAAACTAATTTAATGCTCTTTTTAACTGAGTAGGTAAATGGATCCAATTATCATTTTATTAAAATTAATTTTTATTGTAAAACTAAGAACTGATTCAGTCGGTCGCAGATCTGACCCACATTGTTCGGTGATTCTTCATACTTCAAACAATGGAAACAAAACCATCGGCTATTTTCCACAGGAAGAAAGATACCGTCCAAATTATGAAAAGATTGTGACAAAACATCTGTTCGCAATCTACCACGTTTCGACCACGTTTCTTGGACTTTCTTCCTCACGTCCCGTTAGGGATTAAGGGTTGACGACTCGGGGAAAAATGGTCGGCTTTGAGTCGTCTCCAATTTACCAACAAAAGTATTTTAGTGTTTGCACGTGTGCTAATACGAAAAGTGCGGGAGTGTTCAGTGATTTGATGGAAAGTCTTCAGTCGATGGTTGGACGTTCACTCGAATAGACAGCGTTAACCCCCATATCATAATTACTGGTGATTTTTTAGCATTGCTGTAAATGCAATATATTATAATATTACATTACTTTCAGTGCTACGATTGCGTTTTTTTTTTCTCTCCAGTGAATAGTATAAGTCTGCATACGTGATGGCATTAAAGTGAACAATTAATATCATTACTGACTCGAAACTATCATTTACATTTTAAAGTTATATTTAATATTGAACGTGCGTGTGATGTTATTGCTTGAGGACGGGAACGCGACGTGTATAATCAACAGGTCCAGATAAACAGACGTGTGCATAACAAGAGTTATTTTAGTTCTTCAGTGACAATATACATTATCTTCATTGTGTCGTCTTCCAAATAATATCACTAACATCACCATGGCAACTATTCCACTCGAATTTCCAAGTAGGTATGTAGCCAAAAACTCGCCACTTCGTATGTTTAATAGTAAAGAAAGAGAGATGATTTTGCATGTGTATGGAAAATAACGCGAAGAAGACGGTACAATAACATTGAATGAGGCTGTGTTACGAACTGCTTTCTTGTGTGGCGTGGATAAGTCTACTGTTTACCGTTTAAAAAAGGAACACAACGCCAACAATGGTATCCTTTCAACACCTCGCAAGAAGAAGAATCCGGGAAGTAAACGGAAGACAAAGAATACAAAAACGAGTACGCCACCGGATACCTTTGTACACAATGCGGTTAGGATCAAGGTGCATGACATGTTTTGAGCAAATACGGCCATAAAGGAAGACGACAACATTGAAAACATATCTCGCAGCACAGTTTACTGTATTTAAAAAAAAAATGGGATTTAAATATGGGAAAAAACAAAGGCGTTCGCTCTTCATAGAACGCGAAGAGATTCAGCTGTGGAGACGTAGATACTTAAGGCAAATCAAGGAAGCGCGTTGCGACGGCAGAAAAATATACTACCTGGATGAAACGTGGTTGAACGCTGGCCACACCCTATCAAGTGCCTGGACTGACACGACAATTAAAAGTTGTAAAGATGCTTTTTTAAGAGGCCTATCAAATGGCTTAAAAAATTCATCAGGGAAAGGTAAACGTCTGGTTATCGGCCACATTGGAAGTGAGGACGGTTTTGTACAAGGAGGAGAGTTGGTTTTAAATGCCAAAAAAGGCGACGGCGATTACCATGAGGAGATGAATGGTGCCAAGTTCGAGTCTTGGTGGAAAACAATTCTACCAAAGTTGGAGCCTAACTCGGTTGTGGTAATCGACAACGCTTCATACCACACGGTACAGGTGGAGAAGTTTTCGTTAAAGAGTTGGAGAAAAGACCGTCTACAAGAATGGCTAACAACCGAAAACATCGCGTTTGAGCCGAAAATGAGAAAAGCCGAACTAATGGAGGTGATTAACCCCTTCAAACTGCAGTTCAAAACGTTTCGCGCGGAGGAAATGGCAAAAGCGGTTAGGCACACAGTGGTCAGGCTTCCACCCTATCACTGCGAGCTCAATCCTATCGAACTTGTGTGGAGCGAAGTTAAACGTTACGTCGCCGCTAATAATACGTCATACAAGATGCCTGACGTAAAACGACTTGTTTATGAAGCCTTTAGCCGAGTGGACGACAGCACTCTATGGAGAGCAGGCATTGAAGGTGATGACCCCGGATCCCGATTGTGGAAGAATTGCGTTCGCCACCTAATTCAGGAAGAGGACAGGATGTGGGAAATTGACGTGATCACCGATCACATTGTGGAGAAGATGATCATCCAAGTCGGTCAAGATTCGTCGAGTAGCGACAGTTGTTTAAGCAACTCTGAAGACTCCCTTGACAGCGACTCTGATAATTGATTAGTTTCGTAAAAACAACTGAATAGTGAAGATTTTTAATGAAGTCCGTCAAGACTCGTCGAGAAGCAACGGCTGTGGTTTGAAGCACTGACGACTCTCTTGATTGCGACTTGATAATTGATCATAAAAACAACAACTGGTCCTTTTAAGGATCACAATTGTTTATTTGATTGACTTGCTGATCATTTGAACGCCTAGTTTCTCAAATATACAATTGATCGTTGTTATCACCGATACAATGTGAGGAAGACCCTGCGTGCCAAGTATCCTTTAATACGGTATTATTTGCTCATTTTGGTATCTTTTGGATGACTCAATCGTATTTTAAAGATTGTTTCATTATTAATTTATTTTAATCCTGTGATGAATTTTTTTGTTATTTTTTAGCTAGGTATTGTTTATTTTATGCCCCGTATATAAATATTATTTATCATACGCACATCAATTACGTTATGATCATTAAATTCATTATTAATATATTTTTAATTTAATTATCATTCTCCCAAGATACCCCCCTCACACATTCAATGTAAATTAGGAACTAATGTTACCGTGGCAAAAGTTTTTTGATAACATCAGATTGTTCGTATTTATTTGTGAATTCCGTCTTACTATTTAACATCGGTTATTAATAATAAAATATGTCATTATTGAGTCAATGATGAAATAAAAAGGTTTTTACGCGGGATTCGAACGCATGTGCGTTGGTGTCAAATATTCGTGTGTTCCACTTGTTTTACTACTGTGAATGAATATGAATTTAATTAATTTTAATTTTAATTGTAATATTTTATTAGTTGTGGATGTGGTTCTGAGTTGGGAAGGGTAAACCGTAATCGTTGTTAGACCTCAATAAACTTTATGATAGAAAAGGTAGTTCACAACATGGCCATTGAACGAAGGAAGGGATCGCGAACAGACAACAATAACGCAAGGACTCGAACTAGTTGAAACCCCTATTAAGACGACACTAAGAAAGTTGGGGCTAGCCAAACTGTTCTTCATTTGGAAGCAATGCCAAAACAGCTACTCTCAGTTGACTGTAAAATGGACTATACCTCCTCCACGGCGACGACAAACACAACACGGACAGATGATGACACAGACGGAGACGACCACGACGTGGGGGAACCCCTGCCATCCCCATACGCTTGTGGCTGGTTCTGACCAGCACAGGCCTGTCCACCCCTTGTCCCCCCGCGTCATCCCTTACGTCTCTCCCTTCGTCTCGATTAGCCAAGTTGCATAAATATGAGACGTTAAGCAATATCCAATCAATCAATTTGACCGCTCTTCTTCCATGACCGACGGGATTTTTGCTCTCACCATCGACCCTTGAATAAATTTTCTCTTTGGTTGCATATTTCCACCTTCATTTCTTTTATTTTTTGTGCTAAAATGTTAGACGGGGTCCTGTTTTGTGTCTGTTCTTTAAATAGGTCGTTTAGGGCTTGATTGTAAAAGCTCATTGTGTTTTTCCTGTCTTGGGCTTTAGTTATCGCTTGAGTTTTAAAATATTGTTTTTCCTCAGGTTTAACTGCCCTAGTCCACCATGTTGTTAAATTGGGAAAGTTTATTTTTCTGTATTGTAAACTTTGCCACAATTTCTGAAAATCGTGTTTATCTTCGTTTGTTTCGAAGAGAGCACGGTTCACACTTCCCAACACTATGTAGGCCTATTGAGCTTGGTTGATCGTGAGCTAGCTCCGCAGCCAAGCTACCACGGGCACCTTCATCTTCATCTGTGTCTGTGTCACTGTCATCTTCAGTGACAAAATTCAAATTTGATTCGGAGACAGATTCAGTTGATTGACTTGTGATATTTGTATCAGTATCGTGATAATGAGATGGCGTTGAAGATGAGGTTGCATTGCAAGCTTCAACGCCAGCACTGAATGAATCATGACCGCTCGATGATGATTGAAGAGTAGGGCCTATTCAGTCTATTACCTACCTCGTCACGAATTGCAATGACGAGAGGAATGATTTTAAACTAAAACCTAATTTAAAAGAAATTTTATCTGATGAATCTGAGAATATAACCAATGTTTTTAAATATCTGAAATCAACAAAGCTGTATAAAAGAATTTATAAAATAGCACATCACTCTAAAAGAGAACACGGGCACTAATAACCTTAGTGTTGTGTGCCCTTAAACCCTAATAACTAACTAACTAATTGCAACAGCAAAGGAACTGAAATTAAGTTTTGTTTGGCCCTTGTCCATAGCCGCCGTTTTCAATTGATTTTGTAATCTTATCTTTATATTTTCTGAGCCTGACTTGTGCTTGTACTTCGACAGCTGCTTGTGCTTCATTGTTGGCATATTTCCGTCTTAACTCTGCAATGCCGATATTATTATTAGATTAGATGAACATGAAATATGCCTTGTTTACAAACACTGGTAACTAACTACGACTTACAAATGCAGATTAAAATGATTAATTTAATAACAGTAAAATCATTTCATGCCACCAATAACAATAAATTATACACCTTACCTTGGGCAAACTGTTAAAGTTAGGTCAGGTCTGTCCAGGTCCTCTCACACTATCTACTACAGGTGTACCACAATATCTTCACTCCTCCCTTTTTGATTGAACTCCACTTATCAACGCGGCAAGGCTCAACGGTATGTATAAGCGTAAGCTGTAACCTGTAATGAGACGGTTCACGGTAGTCGGTACTACCCCTACATCCCCCCGCTGGCACCGGCCGCCCTCCCCCCCCCTTAAAGCCATCCCCTTGCTAGTTGGAACTAGCTAAACAAAAACAAAATACTTGCAATCACATCGAATTTCTTCTTGTAGCCTGGCGCCCGGCAGCGAGAAAGGCAACCAAAATTAAAAACATAACACTTGCAATCGCATCGTATTTCTTCTCGTAGCGCGGCGGCGAGAAAGTCAATAAGCTACCAAGACAGTCACTTGTTCCTACTGAAAACTGAAAAGTGAGAACAACCATTCTCTTTTGAAGAGCTGCCTAAGGCACCCCATGAGTTATCGTTAATATTATCTAATGTATTTTGTCTGAAACTGAAAGTGTAGTGTGTGCAAATGTTCCACAGGGGCCCGGAATGTCAAAAGCCCGGGGTGCGATCGCACCCCGACACCCCCTGCCAGTCCGCACCTGCTTTAAGGGAATGTATGTTCCGTCCAGACTGAAAGGTTATGTTGCTAATCAGTAAAGCATTCATGATTTCAGTGTTGTACTTTGTCTGTTCTGTTTGCACAGGGTGTGCAGTTTATATTTGGTCAGTGTTAGTTAGATATGTTTAGTGCGAGATAGTACTTAAACACACAACAATGTTGCCCGGGTTCTCTGCTTTTTTTGTTTCATCGTGTTATAAATTTTACTTAATTCAGTTTCAGTTTCAGTTTGAGTGCAATAAGTAACATTTACTTTTGCTCATTAAACAGTACCGGGTATATTTACCCTTAAAAGTAGAATGAACATAATTCCAGATAAGATAACGCTTTTATGCCATTATTTGGCAGAATTGAAAGAGGGGGGCTTAGCTGTCATTCAGCTGAGTTTCGCAGCAAGGAGCACGAAAGATTTGACGAGAGACGGGTTTGGGAACCCAGTTCATTGATAGGTCATAAAGGCCTCTATGGCCCATTGCGTCTTGTTGATCTAAACATATTGATGAGTGAGGCTATTGTAATGATAATCGGATCAGTTGACATAGCAGTGAGGGCGTCAACTAACCCGTCTATTATGGTGAAAACTGAGGCTTCCGGAGTATTTGAGGCTGTTGGTTCAGGTCTGGGTTGGGCCAGGCGGTGAGCAGCTGGGGGGCGATTAAAGTTATTAACAACGTCTGCAAATGAATGTTGAGGGTTAAGTGGAATAACTGGTGGCAGGTTACTGTGGTCAGTGGACTTTTTGTAGGTTCAACGAGTGTACTGAGTGCCTTGTGGAGTACGAGCATCCAGGGCGCGGAGATAAGGTAGGGCATTTGCGATAGGACGCAGGATGGTCTTGTTTACAATTGAAGCTCTTGGCGGGTTCGGATGGAGACTTTGGGCAGTCTTTACATGGGTGATAGTCGGCGCACTTGAAACACCGGAACAACGTTGCAGAAGTGTGAAGAAGTGTCCAAACTGCTGGCAGTTAAAGCACTGCCGTGGGTCTTTCGGCCCACGATAGCGCTCCACGGTAACTCGGTGGTGGCACACGCGTTCCACCAGGTGAAGGGGATTACCAGGGTTGTTAACTTGCGTAGTGATGACGAACAGAGGCATCGGTTGTCTTTCTCCTCCTCCTTCTTCAGCTCGGTGTGTGAGTTGACGTACGTCCAAGACCGAGACGCCCTGGCTCTGAAGGTCGGAGAGTGTGGTAGCTGTTTCCACTGTGGCAGAAATGCCACGGAGAACAAGCTTCTTAGTTCTCTGTTCCGTCGTAGGGAATGTGTGAGACATAATTTCTTTTCCTTTGAAGTGTGTGATTAGGTCGTCATAGGTTTTCCGGGAGTCCGGCTTTATTCTGAAAGTGTCACTTGTTGATGATATTGTTACTTTAGCATTGGTAGAGGCAGTAATTATGCGAATGAGTGAATTATACGTCGGGACACCGTAAACTGTAATGGGGGGTGCTCGGTCCTTGGGTTTAGGGAGGCGGTCACTGTTGCCTTCTCGTATTGAGTTGTGGGTTTAGACATCGTCGCGGAATGTTTGCTTTGTTTTGGAGGAGCAGGCAGACGAAGACATCGAGTGCGCATCTCCTACAGGCTGGTCGTGATCCATGGACATGTCTCGACTTGGTTTAAACATACCCATGTTAAGTTCAGGGTAGATGGCGTCATTAACCTCAGAGAGAGAGAGACTCGTAACGATTTGACAAAGCTATGTTCTGGGAAGTGTTATGACTTAGCTTTGATGAAGAAGCAGATGAAGTTGATGGCTGTGAATTGCCGTCAGCGTTTGGGGCCGCCTTGAACCTCTTGTTTAAGATAGTTGGTTTTAGACAAAAATCAGTATCTCTTGAGGAGCCGAATCGTGGGGACCGTTTACTCAGCGGCAATTTGGTCCATTTGTCATTGTTTTTATATGTGGCTGGATGTTGCTGTCCAACAGGGACTGTATTAGTTTCGAAGGAATCATCTTAGGTGGGTTTGTTGACATTGCGTGGCTGGTGTAGGCACTGTATGATATCACTAGCATTAGGTGTTCGAGTTCGACTTTGGACTGCGCGTATACGCGACCATGCCGTCCAGTGAGTGCGCAAGCACCAAGTTCGAGTTATGATAATGTGTACAAATGTTGCCATGAAATATGCAACACTAATAAACCACTGATTGTAGGGGGGTTTCTTTGCAGAAGTTCAGTTTCTGGGTTGGATTTTCCGATTTTGATAATATGTAACTGAATATACCCTGAAGGGGTAGACACAGGGCCGATAGCAGAGCCCTGTCTGTAGAGTCCACCTCTTCCCCGGGTGGGGGAGGGGAAACCTTGTTCACTGGGAAATGTATGAAAATACAATATCCTACAAGATATTTAGTGCCTACGGCACAGACTCAAAAAACCTTATAGTAAGTTTACGCATACACTGAATGCACACAACCTTTCTTGTATGGTTGGCTGTTGGCTGCCTTGACAAGGTTATATGCGATGCTGATAGCACAGTACACAGTAACTAACAGAACACGTCCGACTAGGTCCGTGGTCTAGATGGAACTGCTCTAGTTATATAATTGGTTTGTATCAACAAATAGGATTATGTAAGTCTCAACTTTGTGTTTGTCTTTGTTGTTTTATGCGGTTTGCCTGTCAATAGGGCACCCAGCAAACACAAATCGACACTTCGGCACCGAAATGGCATCCACTTTTCTTTGCTGACGAGACGGTACCGTTAATACAGCACGTCACCTGAACGGTGAAAAGTGTCCCATTTGATGTCAACAATACGCTAGCAGATCATGGCAACATACCGTCACTAAAATGCTACCCGATTGGCAGGCAAGTGGCACATGCAATTTCCAATCTCGTCACTGTAACAGCACTATTTCGGCAACGTAGCATCCGTACCGCGATCTGGTAGCAAAATATCAAGACAAAAACTAAAAAAACTAAGTTACACTACAATTACTCATCATATATTAATAGCAAGTAATTATAAAGTTTCAAGTTATGTGTCTCGAACTCGATCCAGCAGGGACGACTCTCCATCTGTAAGCCAAGCCTTAAACCGTTGTGCCACGGATGAAGCTTGAGCGTAGAGGAATTAATAACTTGTTGGATGACGTAGCGAGCGTAGCGAGCGAAGCGAAGATTCCATTTCACTACACTGGAGAAAAAAATCCGGGATGTTTTTTTTTTTTCTTTCGTATTTTTGTCTGTTTGTCCACACGATTCCGGCTTAACCGATACTCCGATTGCGATGAAATTTTATGGAGGCCTTCGAAATCTCTGAACTTAGAACTGCCACGTTTTTGAGCGCAATCGGAAAATTTTTCCTCATGAAAATCGCAATTTTACGATTTTTTTCAATTTTTAAAAAATTTCTTCGACTTATAACTCCTACATGCTTTATCCGATTTTAATGATTTTTGCACAGAACCTTTATTTTATGAATTTAGATATTTTTGTGAAATTTGAGCGCAATTGAAAACATATTTATCATAAAAATCGAAATTTTACAGTTTTTTTCTTTTTTTTAACAATTCTTTGACTTATAACACCTACATGCTTTATCCGATTGTAATGATTTTTTCAGAACCTTGATTTTATGAATTAATATATGAGTGTAAAATTTGAGCGCAATCGAGAAATTATTTCTTATAAAAATCGCAATTTTAAGATTTAAAAAAAATTACGATTAATAAAAAAAAAAAAAAAAAAAAAAAAGTTAATTTTTAATTTAATTAAATTTATTTAAAAAAAAATTTCAACTTAGTAATGATTTTGCCACAGAACAACAGAACATTCGCATAACACATGGCAGCTCAATGCACCAATTACGCTCATCCAACAACGCGGCGGGACTTAAGCGTTTTCCTAGTAGATATAACAGTAAATCGACTTGGATAATGTAGTTATTGTGCGCTTGCTCTGTGACATCTGTATCGCCTTTCAACCTATTTTGGATGTGTTAGAATAGTGTTCAGTATATTATTAATGTGGGTGCAGAAAATAATCCCAGCAAACACAGTTCATCGCGCCCGCACGTAAAACGCACGTACGCGTACGTACGTTTTATGTATGTATTGCCCCATACTTTTCCCGCAGAAAAGTGTCACTTCTGCCCGCATGTATTACGCACGTTCTCTGCACGTATTTTAGCATGGTATACATACTGGGGATGCACCTTACCCACACAGGAAACACACGTATACGGCACTCAGTAATATTACGCCCACACCTTACCCGCACGGGAAACACACGTTTACGGCACTAGGAGTCACACTCCGCCCACACCTTACCCACACGGGAAACACACGTTTACGACACCCAGTAATATTTCGCATGCACATGGCTTCGCCTGCAGGGAACTAGGTCGCTAGCTCCATCTGGTAGAGAATCTAAAAAGTATCATAGGAAGCAGCTATGCCAATAAATAATATTGCGAAAAAATATTAGAAATGTATTCATTACTGCAAGTCAAGTTCAGTGGTAGTTCATATGCTTATTTTGTCATGTTAATCGTTTTGGAAACTTACATTAGGTAACAAATTTTACTCCATCTTGTGTATTCGAACCTCGTCCATGCCTTGCTCCTTCAACCTGGAATCTGAAAGCCAGCCACTAGACCGTTCGGCCACGGTGAACTGATAAATGAGAGGAGTTAAACTAGCCTAATGTTGGACGTGGCTTGCTCGTGTTTTGCCAATCCTAATATACGTTCTCGAATATACAATTAGGTTATTATTCTACAGTAACTAAGAACGTTATATAAAAGTGTTGGAAAACATAATAACAATAATAATGCTAGCAGTAGACTTTGATGTTTAATGACGTATTTGTGCATCCACCCAATCATTTATATTCCAATATAAATATTAAATATGGTGTGCAAAGCCACGATGGCATTTATGTATACCATATCGACAAGCAATAATTATTGTTAAATTATATTTTTATTTTCGTCTTGATGTTTTTCTTAGCATTGAAAATTAGTTGAGTTTTAGCTAATTAATTCAAAATTCGAAGTTTTTAAGAAAATATTATGAGATTGGATCATTAATAATAACTGTTTTCACTTTGTAGTCCATGTTACACTTACATAATATGAACACAAGTATAATGCTAAAATAAGGAACTAAGTAGTTGTAAACTATTAGGCATAATAGCATTTTTTTTATATTAAGCAGGACTTCCTATTAAATATTATTAGCATTTTCTCGCAAAAACCCACTCGTCAAAATTTGAAAACATACAGTTTTGACGGTATGGGCGGTTGTGTGTAGTACGTAACGACTAACACAAATCGATCTACGACAAAATCGACGTACTTGCCCAACGGTGAAACACAAAGTACAGTAACTAGTAAATACACACACTTTGTGCGGTGTGGGCGGTTGCGGGTACACTGCGTACTACAAAAAACACTACCGTAGCTTGTACTCGACGTACGTTGCCCACACGGAGAAACACACGTACAGAACGTAGTAAAATACGACACACTTTGTGCGGTGTGGGCGCGGTGTGGGTACAGTGCGTCCAAGTTACACACTTATCCGTTCTAGACCATACATGCGTTGCCCACACAGGCACCACACTGAACGTACCATAATAGTAAAATACGTACACTTTGTGGGTGTGGGCGCGGTGTGGGTAGTGTACAATGCGTTTTGTCTTTTTCAATCTGTCAGCTTAGAAAATCTGCCTGATAATTTTCTATCTTTACACGAAATCAAGAACCCAATCAATTTTGACTGCACTTGATGCGTTCTAGAATTATACTAGAGTGACATTGAAGGAAGTTTTAAAGTTTTCATTATTACAGAATTCAGTTCGTTTTTACTCAATTGTGTGGGTTTTCTTACAAACTGTACCACCCTAAAATCACTCCTGTGTTTTAATCTGATTTGTAAGCTTCAACGGTTTTCAGAATAGTGATTTGCCTCAATGAAAATTATTTTAGAGTTCAGTGGTGTGGTGAGCAAACACTTTTAAATTCGATTTATATCTTTATAGGATTTAAACATATTTAGATTTGTGTTAACGTCTTCTCAGTGTGTGCACCTTGACGACAATGCTTTAGCTTAAAATACTCATTTAAATAATCATATTTATTTAGTAATTTTTTGAGTTTGTTGACATTAAAATCCTTCCCTTATTTTAGAGTATCATTGGTGAGTCAAATTTATATCATAGATGTTGTTTCAAGAAGTAAATATTTAAACAAAGGATTTGATTTTGATTTTCTGTCAAAAATCAATTGGAAGTTTCGCTTGTTTATACACAAACCTCAAATAATTATTGTTTACTTTTCTGACAGCAGAATTAGGCATAGGAAATTTGAATTATATTCTTTCGATTATAACATTACAATTTCTTTCATTCATAATGGCTAAACAAGTGGTTAAACGTTGTACCGTATGTAATTTGAAAAAGAGCAAAAAACACTAAACGCCTAGAGTGCTCGGTATGTGAAGATATTTTCCATCGGGTATGTATAAATATGACAATTGAGGCATTTGATTCAATAATTGGACCATGGGAATGTAATAAGTGTATAATCAGTTATAATAGCAGCAAGTGCCTTCAATGTGGCGTTCAAGATGTCTATGAACTGAAGAACACGAACAAGAGAGTTTTCGAACGAGATGGTATTGTATGAATTGTTTATTTCCCCCTCTAAGTGTACATGAAATTTACATGACAAATCTTTTTAATCATGATGTCGATAAGAACCACAAATATAATGATGTTGCTGCTAATGGTTTTAGCTGTATTTGCCAAAAGGAATGAAGCTTGGACATCTCAATATACGTAAGTTGGATAAGTACTATATAGATCAGTTGAGAGTTATTCTTGACACGTATAATTTTGATATATTTGCTTGCTGTGAAACATATCTAGATGAGTCTGTTCCGGACGGTTTTATTTCTGTTGACAAATAAAATGCTAAGATTTGATCGTGAAAGGGTAGGGGGAGGGTTAATAATTTATATTGCTGAGAGTTCATGTCAAGTGTAGTCGAGTGTAAAGCTAAATTTCCGATAGATGTTGAGTTGCAGTCAGTTTAAATTCTGGCTTCCGAATGTAAAGCCAATGATTTTTACAGCAGTTTATAAAGCTCCACACGTAAAGTAAGAAGAATTTTCAGATTGTTTTGATAGTTTAGTAAATAATTTAAAATCGGAAGCTAATGAATTGTTTTTTCTAGGCGATTTCAACATTGATTTGAGTAAGAAGACATTACCAGTTAAATAATTTCAAAATTCTTACTAGATCACATGGATTGGTACAATTGATAAAGTCTGTTACTAGGGGGAATAATAGGTCAGCTTCTTTAATTGATCCATGTTTATGCAAATCACAATGAAAATATTATTCAGTCAGGTTTATAAGTGTAGATTAGTGATCATGAATTAATTTATTGTGTTCGTAAGATTAATAAGCAAAAATTTCTTCCTAAATTTGTAAATACTAGAAATTATAAGAATGTTGATTGGAAGCAAGTAGATGAAGATATCTTAAGTGGTCCCATTGACCAAATTGGTATGGCAGTAAGTGCAGATGATAAATTAGAAATGTTTGTTAAAGTAGTCGTAGAACCTCTAAATGAACATGCACACCCCTTGAAATTAAGAATTAAAGGTAAGCCAGCCCCATGGTTAACAGCAGAGATTAGGAAATCCATGCATAGGAGAGACCACTTGCGCAAAGAATTTAGAATTTTTAGAAGGCAGTCAACGTGGGAGGAATACAAGAAAGTTAGAAATAAAGGTAAATAATCAGATTCGTTTTTCTAAGCGTGAGCATTTTAAGTCTTCTTTTGATAATGATATTTTCTTCAAATCTTTATGGTCAGTTTATAATAGTTGACAGGTAACAAAGAAAAAAAAGAGTGTAGCATAGCCTCATTGACAGAGAATGGGGTATCCTACACGTCTAATCCAGATATGTGCTGTTTGTTACAAAAAAGTTTTGTTGTGAACGATGTAGCTTTTTCAAATGAAATTGGTAAGTTTAAAGATTTAAATAGAAGAGAAGCAGAGAATCTTCCGCATACAAAAGTAACTAATGAAGAAGTCATTACAGCAATTAAACGCCTTAAAATTAGAAGCTCTGCAACAATTTCAAGAGATTCCATGCATAGTATTTAAGAAATGCGCATCAATAGTCGAGTTATTAGCGTATCTAATTTCCCATTTCTTTCTTGTAGTGATTTCCCAACACAGCTGAAATTGGCAAGGGTAACGCCTATTTATAAAGGGTAAAGGTAAAAAGAGTGATAGGAATTCTTATCGACCTATATCAACTCTTCCAATTGTAGGGAAAATTATTGAAAATATTTTACACAAGAGGTTATTACATGAAGTGGATGCATCTGAAGGTTTAAGTGCAAACCAGCATGGTTTCAGGAAAGGTAGGTCAACGCAAAGTGCCCTTCTAGCATTTACAGATTTTATCTATAAAGGGATTGATAAACGTAATGGTAAGGTTGGAGCTGTCTTTGTTGATCTTAGGAAAGCATTTGATTCAGTACCTTTTTTACCTCTTTTAATAAAATTAAAACCAGGTTTAACGTAAGTCCTTATTTGTTATCAATTTTGGCGGATTATTTGTAAAATAGAAAAAATGTTTATAATCTTGCAAAATATAGTTCAAAGTATTCAATATATTTTGTGGTGTACCCCAAGGATCAATATTAGGACCACTGTTATTTATTCTTATATAGATGATATATCTACTATAATGGGAGGCATCAATTATATCTTATATGCTGATGACTTGGTCTTTTATTTAGAAGGTGTGGATGTCGAAGAGATCGTAAGACGTCTTCAAGAAGTTCTAAAGAGGATGGATGATTGGTTTAAAACTCAGGAACTTGATATTAATTATAGCAAAACAAATTTTATGATTTTTCATAAGGCTAATGATAGAAGCATGAATGATATTCATTTGACGTTAAATTGTAATGGTAAGTTAATTTTCTAGAGTGTATGAATTTAAAATATCTTGGAGTTTTTCTTAGATTGTAATTTAATTTTAAGAAACATTATGAATATGTGTGTAATAAAGTATCATCAGCAATTGGAATTATAAGTAGAATGAAGAGGTTTGTAACCGAGAGAATGTTGAGGTTACTTGTAGATTCTTATATTCACTCTGTTATTGATTATTGCTTAGTGGTTTGGGCAGTAAGACCTTCTACTGAGTATGTTGTACTCCAGAAGAGAATTGACCATCTGTTTGATTCATTCCCTTGAACCAAGATTTGCAGTCTGATTGTTTCACGATTGAGGAGAGGATGAAGTATAGCGTGCTGTAAATACATACAAAGTATTGAAAGGTATGTTTTTAGGTATTCTACCCAATATTTTTAAAATTGTTGATCGTGATAGAAATTCTACTTTAATAAACTCATTCCTAGATTAAATTCTGAAGCATTTAGAAAGTCATTTATGTACAGAGGCGTATCCTATTGGAATTCAATTTCTTATGATATTAGAAGCCAGTTTACTGATCTAGGAATTGTACAATTTAAAAGTAAAATTGAAGCAATGATAATGAATCAAAGAGCAAAAAATTGATTTTTACTATTTATTTGTAAGTTATTGTCTGTGTGTTTTGTGTAATGTTAATTTACCTTCATAAGCTCTTATAATTGATTTTGCTTTTCTCTTTGTTTGTTCATTATTGCTTTGATTATGATATAAATGCAATGTATTTTCAACTATATTTTTTCTGCCTAGATTGTCTGGTTGCCGCCCAATGATGGAGCTTGCAACTTGATTTAGGTGTCCTGTTTCATTGCTGTGATCAGTTTGACATGAATTTTTTAAATAATTATATATCTGATATAATTATATATATGAGTCAAGATTTGAACACAAAAATGAAGATTGAACCCAAGAATAAAGATTTCGCGTTCGGTGGTTTCTTCCGCGAAAGTTTGATTATACTCCCTGATTTGCTATTCCTGATTTTTGGCAAACCTCATATTCGTTTGAGTGGGATCGTCTAATAAATCAGTTTTTTTTTCTTTTCGTTTTTCTTTTTTAATGTTTTTTTTTTTTTCTTTTCTTTTCTTTTTTCTTTTCTTTTCTTTTCTTTTCTTTTCTTTTCTTTTTCTTTTCTTTTCCTTACTTTTCTTTTCTTTTCATTCTCCACCCTTTTTTATATTTGATTCATTCATTGAATGCATATAATATCATTCAATTTGTTACCAAAATTCTTGTGTTAAATGCATTGTTGTTGTAATGCTACTATTTCAAATATTTACGAAAATGTAATTTATTGTTGTTTCTGCATCTATGTAATTAGATTTATTTAGTTGTCCTCCTTTGTAAATCAGTTTTTATAACTGAATAGGATAGACGTTAAATAAATAAATAAATAAAAAATAAATAAATAAACAGTAGCGCAGAAATACGTACGTTGCCCACACGGAAAACATACGTACTCAAATGATTTGCCCACACACCACACAAATCCCACACTACACGTGCGTTATACGTACATTTTACACACGTTTTACACAGTCGTGTGTTTGCTGGGATACTATTCCACGCCAGTTCTGTTTTTAAGCGCTTGTTCAAAATTTTGTTACTGTTGTTAAAGGTCGAGGCGGTTGCATCTGCATAAATAAATCATGGGCTGTCCGGTGCGATGCTGGATGATACGTCCATAAGACAACAGTACTATTCATTGTTACACGCAACCAAAATGTAATGACATCATGAGAGATCTTCTTATCTTTTTGTCTCAGTTGGTAAAAAGTTAAATGTATTACAAGAGAAAATGTAAGCAGGCCAAAACCTACAGAATTATCTGCAAAAACAATTCAATGGTGGTATAAACTAAGATTAAATAAATAAATGATTTTTTTTAAATTATTATTTTTGATAGTTGATCAATTTATTAAATTTTTAATTTAATTTATTATTTCAATATGATACAGTGATACATTGATACAGGTTGGTCAGCCAAAGCGTTTAACGTTAACAGTTATGCAGGTACCGCTCCCCACAGAAGTGCAACAGTGTAGCTTGAACGTGGGTAGAGGTATCTTGTATCGAGTCTTAATCATTATAATATTGATAATACTACTTAAACTATAAAACAAAATTTGAATGACATGAAACAATTTTAGTAGGTTTAATAGAGTGTATCATATGGACCTAATCTAATAATATTCTACTCTAGTCTGATAAATAAATATGGTATCTAACTTGTAGCATTACATTACATTACCGGACGAGTGCTCCAGCTAACCATCCACCTGTCACCAAGGACGGACCAAGCAACTCCACACTTCACCGATAGAGAGCGGACACATGCACCTTGTCATCACAGGACTCATACTGAATAATGCCGGGAGTGCCACCTGTCAGGGGCCTTTAACAATAACAAGGCCTGTATCATATTATATCAATAACGTAGGGTACGGTAGTTTATATATATATATTTGTTCCATTTGTCTTAAAAATTATATTTTTACTATCATAACTGCAAACTTTTAATATTGCCATTCCTCTCATGTAAACAGTTTCTGTACCACAAGCTAAGAGCCTACCCGAATACCCAATTTGACATAATTAGACATACAATTGTATTTTTAGTTCATAAATGCTAGGATTAGACCCATTAGAGTTGATTTCAAGCTCTACTATACACCATCGAAACTCAGTTTGATATATTAATTTTCACAGAAACCCAAAACAGAACTCAGTCAAAACAATACGAATTAAGCCACTACAAATCGAATCATAAAACAACTAAACTTACATCCCATGATAGTCTCTCAGTTTATGTAAGAGAAGACGCCTTTGATAATTTAACTGTAATTGATTTACCTGCCCTGACTCAAGCAAATGGTGAAATTATCAAATTAGAGAAAAATAACGATACCATCGACATTCTTGCTATTTATAGATCCCCGTCATCAAATGCTAAACTGTTCAATACAGAGCTAGAGCAAGTAATTTCTAAACAACTTACCGGTAAACACAATATAGTTGTGGGAGACATAAACATTAATACTCACCAACCTAATGACACTGAAATTACTATTTCTAATGACTACCTTAACTTAATGTATTCCAACGGTTACTTGCCATGTATAAAAGAACCTACAAGAATAACGGCAACTTCTCAAAAATGCATTGATCACATCTTTCTAAAGTCGAGCATTACATCCTTCACTTCTGCTATCTTACGCACGGCCATCACAGATCACTATCCAATTTATCTAGGATTGAGTAAAACTAATATTAAGATTGAAAACTTGGGAACAAGGCGTTATACTTCTTGTAGTAGTAAGATTGATAACGGCGTTCTTACGCATCTAATGGAAAATGAGAGCTGGGATAGTGTTATCAACACTACTGACTCCAATACTGCAGCTACTAATTTTATAGATATTTTTAACACCCATGTAAAAAATGCTACTATTCAACTAAAGGGGAACAGGGTAAAAACAATCCAATCTGGGATGACTATAGGAATAGCAATTTATATGAAAGAAAGAGATAAACTACACAAAAAACTACTAAAAGACCCTACCAATGAAATTCTTAAACTCCATTATAAAACATATAGAAACAGAATAAATACACTCATAAAAGATAGAAAAAATCAATATTACAAAGACAAAATTGCTAATGCGCATAATTATGTCAGAAAAACGTGGAACGTTATTAACGAGGCTGCAAACAGGAATAGAAGTAAAATATAAATTAGGAAAATTCAAATAGATAATGAGGTCGTTCTAACCAAAAACAATCCGGAACTAGTTGCAAATAAATTTGTCGACTTTTTCAGTGATATAGGAAAAACAATGGCAAATAAAATAATTAACAGTAATAAATTATCAGCAACTGCACAAACTTTAAATAAACTAAACACGAGAGATAAAGTGAATCCCAAGACAATCTTTTTGAATCCAGTGAATGATGACGAAATCATAGGGTACATCAACGAACTAGGCATACGGACATCACCAGGACACGATGGCATACTTACGTCCACCTTAAAACTTGTAAAGAATTCCATAACCAAACCTCTTAAACACATTATCAACATAGGTTTCACATCTGGAGTATACACGGACATTCTGAAGAAAGCTGAAATAACACCCATACATAAGAAGGACGACAAAACTCAATTAAGTAACTACAGACCGATCTCTCTCACCTCAAATGTCTCAAAAATTTACGAAAAAGCTATTAAAAAAAGATTTAATTGCTTTCTTGAAACAAATCACATAATCTCTGACAACCAATTTGGATTTCGAAATTCCTTAAGTACACAGGATGCAATTCTAAAACTAACCACAGAAATACATACTGCTCTAGATTTGAAGAAAAAACCACTTGCCGTATTTTTAGATTTAGCCAAAGCATTTGACACAGTCCCACATGAAATTTTGATAAACAAGTTAAACAAATATGGGATTCGTGGTGTGGCAAACAATCTAATCAAGAGCTACATATCTAATCGTGAACAAATGGTTAACATAAATGGACAACGTAGTAAGCCAAGGAAAATTGAATATGGAGTACCCCAGGGCACTGTATTAGGACCTCTATTATTTACTATATTTATTAACGAACTATGTAATGGGGTTATTGACGGAAAAATTATAACATTTGCTGACGATACAGTACTATTATTTGTGGACAGTAACTGGGATGAAGTTTTCAAAAAAGCGCAAAGAGAACTGTGTAAAATTAGGCAATGGTTGGACGACAACATCCTCACTCTCAATTTGAACAAAACAGAATTTATCACCTTTTCAGCTACTATTACCAATCAGACCGCCCAAAACATCATCCAGCTTCACTCAACCCACTGTGTCAATCAAAGAAATACCACTACCTGTGATTGCTATGTAATTAAGAAGGTACAAAATATTAAATATTTAGGAGTAATAATTGACCAACACCTCAAGTGGAACTGTCACATAAAAATGATTACAACCAGGCTAAGGAATTGCCTTTACATTTTTTATACATTAAGAAACGTTCTTTAAAAAATTCTCCTGAGAAATGTCTACTTTGCCCTGGTACAATCGTCACTTATTTATGGAATCCTTAGTTGGGGAGGCGCGTATGAGACCCATTTATATCCAATGAACGTAATTCATAAGCTAATACTAAAAATAATACTTAAAAAGAATATGAGATAACCGTCTGTAACTACTTTTAGTGAAACCAACACCTTAAGTGTACGCAAACTTTATGTAAAAATATTATGTGTTCATATTAGTAACAACCTAAACCAGTACAGAAAAGTATCCCATGCAATAAATACCAAATCTAATAATGTCAACCTAATAACTCCACTTACCAAACTCAAACTTACTCAAAGACACGCAGTATTTCTAGGACCTAAACTATTTAATTCACTTCCATTTTCAGTCAGAACCTCTGTAGTAAACAGCCGTTTCAAAATTAATTTAACAAAATGGCTGACTAACTGTTCTCAACAATATATAGAAGGTATCATTAATAATCTGATATCAAAACAAGTATCATAATGCTCCACTCAGCTCAATAGGCTAAATCATATGCATAAATTGTTATATCATGTTATCCAACACTACAGTGTCTATTATTCTTTAGTATTTTATTGTGTTTATTTTCTATAACTAGATTAGGTAGTAATATTAAAGGCGTTTCGCGCCTGCTAACATAAATATAATCAGTTCAAATCGTAAATTGCATTTTTAAAGAGCTGAAAATACCATCTGCTCAGCCTACTAAATGCTACCTAGTACTTATCTCGACCTAGGTACTAGGTAGTCATATTGATAATTCTTATTTTGTTTATTTTAATCATTAACCTGTATTCTTGAAACAAATTGGTATCAACAAATTGATGTTATTCCTTTAATTTTTAACGTTTTTCTATTATCGTTATCTAAATGTAAACCATATTATAAAACATGTGTTTATTACTATATCAAATAATTTGTATTCATACCACTTATATAATACACCTATGGGAAACTGCTCTCGGTCAAACTCTGTTTTTGAGAGCAGTCTACCTTTACTCTTATGACTGTCGCAATTTAAATGTAATGTACTGACTTAATTTTAATAATAATAAATAATAATAAATAATAATAATTAATAATTTAAATGATATATTTGTTTATTGTTCATCACCATTATTTGTTAGTTTGTAGGTACAATAATGTTTTTCTAATTTTTACTTTATTTGAATATTATATTATATTGTGTATGTAAAATGGTACTTAAGCTGTACTAGACTCTTTATCTTATTAAATAAATAAATTAAATGCAAAGTTCTTGGTCAAAGTTTTTCTACAGGGTGTGATAACTGCACCTTCAATTTAACATCTTGTTGTGTTATTGCACGTTCTACGACATTTCATCGTCGTTGTATTTATCTCAACTGGGAATCGATTGCAAAGCCACTGTATCTACTTTAAGTGATGTAAGTGACGTGTACGACGGCCGGGATGCTGCTGCCTAAAGTCCTTTGCAAGTAAAGAACGATCCCAGGTATCAAGAAATTTCCCCTCCTCGTTACCACCTCCACTCGGCATGGGTGACAGTGCTCGCGAGACGTTGGAATGCGGTAGGCCGCATGACCCATTCATCCAGGTGTCATTGTTAAAGGTGAACGGAACTTTAGAATCTGCATGTAATCGATGCTATTTATGAACAGATAGTTCCTTTCTGAAAAGAATACTGTCCCTTCTTATTGTTGACCGCGTGCTCTTTCACGAGCTACAGCCGTTTGTTTACGACCGTGTGTCTGCGTGATCACAGAGCTCAGCCCCCGGCCGGCTGACCACCCGCCAGGCGGGATTATACCTGCAGCATTTCAGTGCAGCTAGCGTTGTTCGACTGACACTGCGTGAATTCAATTATTTTGTTCAGCAATTATAGCCCGCGCTAATGAATAAACAGATTATCAGTTCAAATCAACGCCGAATAATTCTATACCAAAGCAAATGTTTTCTCTGTGAACTGATTGTTGAAATCGGTATCCGACGCGGACGGGAACTCAAAAGTGGACAACATTAGTAATTGAATGTGTAATTTTAGAAACAACATAAGTCCAAAAAGTAAGTTCTGAGATAATCAAATAAAACCTTCTAGATTCTCTTAACATGCCATAAATGAATCTTTTCTTTTCCCTGATCATTAGTATGTATTAAACAATTATAAAAAAATAAAAAATAAATGGGGAAGAATTTATATTCACATGTATATTTTCATTTAAAAATTAAAAAATTATGTTGTTTCTAAAATTATATATTTTTTTTTTTGAAAATGAAGGTGATTTGTCAGGTAGTTAATGAAAAACACAATGGCTATTATCTAAAAACTTTTTTTTAATTATATGGTATGTTTGGCACAAGTAAGTAATGGTTTTAATTCAATTTTAATTTTTTTTAAATGGAAAAGTTAGGTTGTTTCTAAAATTATAATTAAATTTTTGGGAAATGAGGGTGATTTGTCAGGTATTTAATTAATAACAAAATGCTTATTACAAAAAAAACTTTTTTATTTATAAGGCATATATTGCACAAGTTGTTAATGGTTTGCCCTAGTTTTTTAGTAATAGGCCTAATATGCCGTTGATTCAATCAAGATCGTTGTCCCGTTCAATTAATTAAGTGCACAGCTGATGACACAAGTCAACACTGCTTTTGAAATTGGTTACACAATGCATACACCGCCTTTAAAAATGACTGACATGAGAATATTTGAAAAGTAATTTTAGAAACAACATAAGTCCATTGACTTATGTTGTTTCTAAAATTACTTTTCAAAAATGAACTATTTGAGACCCTATAGAAAAATGATGGTGAATGAAAATTATGTTGTTTCTACACAGAACTGTCCGTAAGGTCGATCTAAATATGAAAAAAAATAAAACCGGAAATCGAAAAAATGGACTTATGTTGTTTTCTAAAATTACACATTCTATTTTACTATTTGTATAACACACTAAAATTATATAGGTGGAATGAAAAACCCAAAGGCCTTGGGGAATGTTAATTATTTGGGGTTAAATATAAACTTGGTATTACAAAATTTGTTTGATTAAATAAATATTCAGTACCTATGTAACACTCACCTCTTGTGTAAGAGTGACTTGCAAATGGAGCTGTTGTCAATGAATTACTCTGAATTAGGTAATTCACTGAAGCGTGAGAACCTTCTGCCTCTAAGTTCTTCTATTGTCGGGCGTGGCACAAGGGCGATGTTTTGTGGTACGTTTAGTTGGACACTATTGTCGGTGACGGTATTGTAGTGCGCATCGCTCATTATTGCGTCATAAACAGCGATCATAATGTCATCTCTCCAAATACCTGACTTACTTTCCTTTCTAGTTTTTATGACCCACGACTTTGATGCTTTTGAATATTGAACAAATTCCCCCACTTTCTTTCTGTTTAAATTAGCATTGTGATCCAAAATAGCTAGAATCGACCTCAAGATCATTCCTTTATTAGAGAAATGAACTCGTTTAGTAGTGTATTTAAGGCGCACATTATTGTATGATTCCAACGTCCCTGTATGAACATAATGGCGTGTATGTTGTAAATCTGATGAGAAGGATTGATCGGTTACAATTTTTGCAAGAGTGTGAAATTCCTCGGAGTCCTTTTTCAACCACTTCTTTTTCTTTTTTTCGCGGGGAGATAGCTCGTTATGATGACACTGAGAAAACTCTTCCGGGTAACTTGGTTCGGCCGGCCACTTGTGAATATTCCTAACATGGTATAGAATAGCAGTGAATTATCAACGAGGAGCTGACCGTCTTCGGCACACGTCTGTGCCGACCACCACAAGTGATGGTTTATGCTAGATTTCCAGGCAAACAAGTTGGGCAATTTCTTCTCTATACATTTAAACTTTTTCATCAGACTTTTTGACATGTGCCATACGTCAAACTCGTGAAAAATGTTAGGAAACTGAGTTTTCATGAAATATCTAACCCCCCTATGACGATCTGTTGAAAACAATTTAATCGGCAAGGCATCCTCAATAACTAGTTTATTAATTGCTTGTGCACATGGTGCTTTTTCTAAATCGCCTTTGACTTGACCTTTTTGTAGCACAGTAAAGTCTAGTATTCTCTCCGTGTCGATGTCCATAATGGAGTAAACAACATACTTTGCTGAAAATCCCGGCGAATCAAATTGTCCGTCTCCAGCTATCCGTACACGATCTGATAATCTGATGGAGTCTAAATTAGCTTTTCCTTGCGAAATCTAAGCGTTTGAAACTATCGGTTGAATGTAATTGTTTACCATATTATCAAATGATTTCCTAGAAAAAAATTGAAGTTGTGGCGTTTTAGAAAATACGTTAAATGCCTGAAAGCTTATTCCAGATAACATCAACGCAGATGAGATCATAATATTGCCTATTGAACACTTGTTGTGTTTGGGTTATGAGTCTTATTTTAGTTTGTGCCCTTCTTGGCACACGGTTGATACTCTCATGGACGCACCTCTGCATGACTTGACGATTTTAATTACTGGTGATCCACAATCACGACACATACGAAAAAGTTGTGATAAACAAGTCCAAAACACGATAATACACGATAATGAAACATTCTCACTGTTTATGCTATCGTTGGTGTCACTGTCAGTTCTTGAATCTTGACTATCACTATTGTTTTCTGAATCAATTTGGAACGACGCGTCTAAATCGGGTTGACTAGAAATGTCAGAATTTGTATCATTATCGTCAACGGATATATTACTGTAGTTGCGATATAACTCTGAGCCTAACTCGCATTGTACACCGATACTATTAGGGTCCTCATCCTCAAAACTAGACTTATCTCTTCCTATTTCAATTTCAGGCTCAAATGTTAACTCGTCACTATCGTTATCACTAATTGCACTTGATGTTGCAGTAACAGATGCATTTAATATCTCGTTTTTTTTTTTTTTCTTCTGCAAATAACGAGACGTTCTCCGTATTTTAGACGGTGGTGTATATATGTGAGGTTCATGGGATGTTATCGTGTGTGGCACTAATAGGGAACCTAAGTGGGCGTTGTCCGGTTCTCTCCCGTCAGCGAGGTATAGGCGATTAACCCGTGCTAAATGTTTCGTAAGCGATAGCGCGAGAACCCGACCACGGACCGGAATTATATTCATACTGTAAGAAACTATAATCTTTCCTCTTTGCGTGGATATACATAACTCTGCTCTATCACAAATATTATTGACATTTGTTTTGAGTTGAAGTGAACTCTACATTTACACTGTTGCCAAACCTTCCAAACTGCTCATGAAAAAGTACGTAAAAACATTTTGTCCGTGGCATTAGCATAACATTTGGTATCCGACTTGCTTTGTGGCTACTGTGAGGTCACTGGGTTGTACTAGATTATACATTACTAATAAAATATCCTTTAATGTGCCAACAAAATCTTGAATGCGAAGTACATTTAGCAACCATGGACAGGCGCCGTGGTATGCGAGGATGCCACAGCTGCACACAACGTGGCTGCGTCTCGCTTAGGTTGCCGCTCAGTCAGAGTACATTTGCGACAGCGCGCAAACATGGGTACATTTAACTCATAATAGTTTGAATTTAGGAAGCGTCATCGAGCAAAGTAGAATGCCATCATCTTCTTCACAGAATTATGCATCTTTGATTTTTTGGGGTTTAGATTTTTTTTGTGCGATCAAAAGATACGGCGAGTTACTTTTTCGACCATCTAATTTTTATGGCCTGAGACCAAGAGAACCAATTTCCTTCCCCCTTCAAATTTAGGTCCCTATTGTTGTGTAGGAATCCCGATTGTTTTAATTAATTCTAAATTTAGTATCTTGCTTAACTTAGATCTGTAAAATCCAAATTGCTTAAAACCTCCTCCACAAAATTTTTTGCACAAAATAAATTGTATAGGAATAAATTCTTCTTGTGCATTTTATCCACCACCGGCAAAAACGTTTCGGCGATTTATCTGTTTTGGGGAAATTCAAAAAAGATAATCCCTCACCCCGAGTTTTCACAACATCCTACCTGACACCGGGGGGCATTTTAAAAAAAATCTAAAAAATCACAAAAACAAATGATGATTAAGCAGTGTGAAAAATCGCAACATCACCCCTTGGAACGTCGCACTAGCCCTTGGGCGGGGGTCCGCTCCCTCCCCTTACGACGTGACGAATCCCGGGAACTACCCCCCAAAGAATGGGCTTAGCTTCGGCCCCCCCAAACTTACAATGGATCCCTTGTAAATACAGCCAATTACCAAATCTAAAAAGTGGCAATCAAAGTTCCGTTCTCCTTTAAAAAACAATTTTTTGATGTAGTTAAAATGTTATAATTACTCATTTATTTCAAAATATGGAATAAATCTTTAAAAATTCTTAAAATAAATTTTTGTATTTTTAAATGCAGAAACTGCCGAAAATTAGAGTTATTGTAACTTCGTAATTACGATCAAATAATTACGCAGTCAATAATTACGGCAGTTTTCAAGCTTTTTTAAAATACAAATTTATTTTCTTTTAAAATTTTACTTTTTAATTTTACGATTTTTTCAAAATTTTTTAAAATAAATTGAAATTAAAACTTTTTTTAACCTCCTTAAAAATTGCTTTTTTAACTAGTTCATACGCTTTTAAAAGTGAAATCCAGGGCAGCATGTCGGTGGGCAAACGTCATCAGGGCCGGCCGGAGTAGCATTAGAAGTAGTCCTTCCCCAAACAGCAGTGTATAAACTGACGATTGGAATGCTCAATAATAATCGTTTGAAGTTGTGATATTGATTTTGTTGTAATTAAAAGTTTTACATTAGCATGGCGTCGGAACAGGGGGGGGGGCAAGGGGGGCATTGCCCCCCCCCTAATTTTTTATGGCGTGGGGGCATAGGGGGGGAGATTTTAGAGTTAAAAAAACAAAATTCTACTCTACTTTTTGGGAAAAAAACCGTCTATCCCTTTTTTTAACCAACCACCTGTCTTGTATAATTGTTGTTGGCATTCACTTCATAAAAGTGGTCACGTGAATCAGACTCACGTCTAATCCAAACATCCATTTGAATGATTTGCTAGATTATTTGGGAACGCAAGTTGGGATTTGGTTCGCTCGTGTCGCTCGTTTTTGCGTTTTGTTCAGTCATCTTTGGAGTGGTGTATGACTGTGATTATAGCGAAGTGGCAAGTGGTAAAAATTTTTCCTCTTGAGTGTAAGTAGTGTATGTGAAGTGTTAAGTAAATTTTTGTGTGTATGTAGTGGGGCGTGTTTTAAAGGTGTTAAGATTAAAAAGATTTCGTAATTTTAAATATAAAATTTAAAAAACAGTTTATTATATTTTTTTTTAAAGAAGAAAGGGGGGAAAAACAAAAAATTTTTTGCCTGTATGCTTCGTATTTCATTAAAAAAAAAAATTTTTAGGCCTAATTTATTAAAAGGGGCCACTTCCTTTGTTTTTTTTGTTTTTAGATCGCAGATAGTTGATGGGGAGGCTAAAACATCGTTTACAGGTCCCGGGGCGTTTAAAAATACGAAATAACTGTAGTAATGAAATTTTTTTTTGCCTTCGGCGAAAAAGGGACCTCCGGGGGCTGGGGCTTCGCCCCAGACCCCAAATATACCCAACAAAATCTACTGATGGATTTGCCCCCCCCCCCAACTTTCAAAACGTTCCGACGCGCCTGGACATTAGGTAGCCTGTTGTCATGTTCAGAATCATCCTGCAACTCATTGAAATATATTTAATTCCCTTTTCCGAAGAGTCAATTTAGGCCTACTTTTTCCGATCGGTCCCGATTTGATTTCCTACAAAACCAGATAGTTCCGGGCAAAATTATAGGAAATTATTTTACTTGCATCCGTGTAATTTCTAAAAGACTAGACCTACAGGCATTTCGTTAACCCATGTTTTCGGAAAAAGCTGTTTCCCGTACGTCGTTGGTGGTGCTAAACTCGGAAACTTGCTGCTAGGGCCTAGGCCCCCCTACGGAACGCCTAGATATGTCCGGGAAACAATTTCGTGCTATAAATTATTATTACCAGAATTATTTCTCCATGGACGTTATATTATTAGTATTGACCAGCGTAAAGTGCTGCGCACAATTGGCATTGCATAAGCGTAGCGCAACGCAAGCACAACGCAAGAAATATAAACAAGTGCACCTGGCTGCTTGAACACACAATTCGCGTATTTAATTCGCTGTGCTTCCGCGCCTACGCTATGCATACGTGAATTGTGTGTTCAAGCAGCCAGGTGCACTTGTTTATATTTCTTGCGTTGTGCTTGCGTTGCGCTACGCTTATGCTATGCCAATTGTGCGCAGCACTTTAGTTTATATTAAATAAGTTGCCGAGCAGGCTCGAAAATATCAAACAAATGATTCATACGGTGTGTGTGTGCGCGCCCACATTTAGGCCTAGAAATGAACGACCTTATGATAAGCTGATGCTTGATCATCGCATGTTTTTAACAATCTTGCAATTTTATTTCATTCATAGATAGTTTTAATATCATCTTATACTATCTAGGTGCCCGTTAGGGCGCCGCAGCCAAGCCGCGGTGCGCTAAACACTCAAGCACCTTATACACCAAGCAGAGTTGGGGTGATTTCGAGGTGTTACCCAGCCGTCATGTAACGTGATGTGAACTTGAAAACTATCACAATCGAGGGGATTTAGGTACCTGACAACACATGCCAAATTTTATTGGGGTACGATTATTCCTTCTTGGTGAAAAAATGGCTTGAAACATGCTCAAAATCACTTTAAGGATGTTAGCTACTGCCTACTACTGCCTACTACTGCCTACTACTGCTCACATCTAATACGTCGGCCCGCGATTCTGACCAGACGGGTGGGACTACAATGTTCATTTTTTACATGGACATTAAGGTTATAGAATGATAGTCTCTTTTGAAAAAAAAAGTTGAAAAAGTTTGTTGGAAGGCTTCCAAATAAAGGTTTTAAAATAAGCCTTAAACACTTGGCATACAATCAACAAGTAACCATAGTTACTTGACACTTGTTGACGGTATAAGCAGAGTTAGGCGGGAAAGTGCGATACGTAAACAAATAGCGGACATTTAAAATTTTTCTTCTTTGTGTGGAACGAGAAAAGGTGTCATTATACTCTCATAAAACAAATCAGAAACCGTCCCTGGCCTAGGCCCAGATGTGGAAAATTATTTATAATGCAAAAGTGTAGGTCTAAAGTTCCTTTGGCTATAGGACTAGTAAAATTCATACTTACATTACATGTTTGACAAGCCTAGCCAACCCTATGCCAGCACAACATTATGAACTTGCTCAACTGTTTGTTTACATAATTGCAACAATCAAATCATTTCATACAACTTGTCTTTCGATTGGCCGGCGTTTATGAAGGCACTGCCATCTAGAATAAATATAGAACTTTTTCGAGCTCTTTGCTATACGCAAATCTTTTTAAAGTGTTTGGATTTCGTGATACTCTTTCAACCATAGACATCCTATATAATTGGCTAGACCAGCAGTCGGTGGTCCACTTCCGGTACAATTAGAAGCCATCTTAAAATGACAGTTTACATGTTAATCAAATGGGAGCGATTTGTGGCCAAATAGTTCTCAAGATTGCCGCCAGGTTGACAGGTAAGCATACTAGCCTTTAACACCAAATGATTAGTAAATTCCCTTATGCAATCACTTCGTATTGTTTCTTTTGTTTAATACCATGCTGCACAAGCTAAAACCATATCAAACAATCCAGTAAAATACTTTATTGCAGTTAAAAAGCATAAATTAAAACACCAATCGCCATCTTGAAATGGGCCGGTTGAGTCTTCAATTTGCTACGCTCGCGCCTGTGCGGAGGTATAGGAGACTGCTAATCTAGCCTACTATAGGGGTTTAATATCAATGCTTTCAACTCACAACCCATGACGTTTTCCAAGATACCGTTCAAGAATACCAATTCCTTCGAAAACGAAAACGACTTCGTTTTCAAATTGCGTTTTCAACTCATCTCCCACGAACTCAAGAATTGGGGTCCAGTCCTTATACCGTCGTTATACCATGGTTATACCACCTATACCCAGGATGTACATGAATCCGGGTCTAGATATTTTACATCCTATATTGTTACTGCTAATACCATAGAATTTAAATCAACTTTGATAAAAATATTATATTTTAGCAAATAATTTTGTAATGGAACTTGAAAAAGTAATGAGATCACACACATAACAAAAACTTGTAGAAATACAGCCAAACCTTACACACTCAAAAGAAATGAGATCTAAAAAAAGGGCCAAGCTCATCTACCCTTCCACATAAACGTACAGTGTCCCATAACAGCATCCTCGAAAAGCTTGGCAAAATAGAATTTGCATGTTATTACGTTTAAATTAATTAGAAAAAAGAACTTGGATAAACTATTACGTTAAATTAATAATCGCAAATTCTATTTTGCCAAGCTTTTCGAGGATGCTGTTATGGGACACTGTACGTTTATGTGGAAGGGTAGATGAGCTTGGCCCTTTTTTTAGATCTCATTCTTTTTGAGTGTGTAAGGTTTGGCTGTATTTCTACAAGTTTTTGTTATGTGTGTTTTAAATGTCGCCTACAATATTTCCCCCGATTTAACTGACGAAAACATCCGCCTACATTGAGAGCTGTGTGTAGGCCGCACACACGCCCACTTCTAGGCCTAGAAATGAACGAACTCATGACAAGCTGACGCTCCATCATCACATGTTTTAACAATCTTACCAGTTTATTTCATTCATAGATAGTTTTAATATAATCTTACACTATTTAAACGTCCCCTACAATATTTTTCCCCCGATTAAACTGACGAAAACATCCTACCCTACTCAGGGTTACTTCAAATGTTATCGTCACCTAAGTTCAACTTTCACGCTTATTTTCATTAACATTTTTCTATCTAGGCTGTATACGATGTGGCTACAAATATTCCACTAGACTTACAAACTCAATTTCATAAATAGGTGGTGTGGTTTTGTCTTTGTTGAGTGTTTATTTCAGTCATGATCCATTGCAAGTGCCATAGGAAAACATACTTATAAGCGGCCATATCGCAACGCAATGCTACTCCGGCGGGTTCGCGCTTCGCTCACCAGATGTCAGCCACTTTGCGTTTAAATCCGAATAGTTCATAGTTCAGTTCTTTATTGTACATAGGTATTATGTGTGATAACACTTATACATGGTACATGGTCAGCAAATTATTGGTTCCAGTAAACATTTACAGTAAAGCATTAGCTTACACGGTAATACAATTAAAATTACATTCGAATTCGCTTTTGAGCTATCACAGATGGCTGTCACAGATACAGATGAACATGCTTAAAATAAAATAAAATGATGATAAAAGAAGAACTGACTGGCACAAGGTTAGTGTTCAAATAAGTCATTAATGCTGTAAAAAAAAAAACAATGACACCTGGATGAATGGGTCATGCAGCCTACCGCATTCCAACGTCTCGCGAGCACTGTCACCCGTGCCGAGTGGAGGTGGTAACGAGGAGGGGAAATATCTTGATACCTGGGATCGTTCTTTACTTGCAAAGGACTTCAGGGATTGTTTTCTCTGTGGTCGGCATTTAACGCACTTAGTCCAGAACACAAACGTGAAAAGCTACTCTCGTATCTAAGTAGGTAGGTCACGATGAACCTTACTGCACATATAGAACACCACCCGCAACCAATTAATTACTCACCATAGTGCTCATGTGCTTGTGACCAATGCGATTTGAAAAATCTCCAATTCACTTGACGTAGCATCGATATGACCAGGCCGCCCCGCACCTTTTAACTACCACCTGCACGCACACAGTGGAGAGCTTCGTCTCGCAGTCGGACTGTTGTTCTTGTTGCAGACGGACGTGTTATGTATCCGCTCTTCGTTATATTGGTGTTGGTTAACCCATGGTGTTGGTTGCTGTTTTGTTACTGATGAATGTGTTGTTTGAGCAAGTCTTTGCTGTTTTACCCATTCATCATTTTGTTCAATGTTTATTAATTGCAGTTGGTTTTCTGTTCTTTCCAGACTGGAAGTTTTCGTTCGCTCATTATCCTGCTCTGCTTGTCAAAGAAGCGCTCGACGGGAAACTTTCCTATAATGTATTTAATAACCACTCACAATTAGGATGTTTACGGATTATGTTTATTGGTAAATACACTGGACCTATTCAGCGTCCATGATAGGCAAACAGCAGTGATACATTTCCGTTAGGCGGGAACCAATCAGAATTGAGCAAG
The DNA here is from genome assembly GCA_024449915.1 of Sweltsa coloradensis. Classification (NCBI taxonomy): domain Eukaryota; kingdom Metazoa; phylum Arthropoda; class Insecta; order Plecoptera; family Chloroperlidae; genus Sweltsa; species Sweltsa coloradensis. Next base: position 88,233 of record JAMZAV010001180.1, read on the forward strand.
CAGTAGTACCAACCTACTCTCTAGATAAATAAGTAAAGTTCCTAGATGTGACATCTCCCTTTTTTTTAAAAATGCGATTAGACATAGTTACTGATTTTTATATTGAAAATTAAGTAAAGATAAGATTCTTAGATGACACTAAACTACTGCGGCTCTACTAAATGTAGACTTTTAAGATATCATCAGTTAAGCCTAAATATCAAGAACATAATCACGAAATTTGTTGGGCATCACTTTCACTCGCTGAGGTCTCGGCAAAGTAGGCCTAATGCACGGAGATTCCTGTGATCGGCTAGCCCTGGACTGGTCTTGTGAAGTATCTTCTGGCAACTCCAGCGGCTCAGGCGAATCTGTAATCAGACTTGGATGTGGGTGGGAGCTATTGTGACTTGGATGGTTATCGGCTTCAGACCGGAATGGAGGTTGGATTAGCGGTTGCAAAATAGGCGGTGGGTTGGCAGACGGTCGAAGGTCACGTTCACGTCGATTGCGCCGGTACACTGCGTTGTCTTCTGTAACCACAATGTATGATCTAGGCGTGTTGTGTTTCTGACGAACGACTGCTTTTGTCCATACTCCATCCTTTCGAAGTACAACACTGTCACCAACTTGCAGCGGATTAAGAGGATGTGCACTTCTGTCATAATACTTCTTCTGTAAATCTTGACGATTCTTGAGATTATCCTTTGTTACTTGCAAGTTCACTATTCTTGGTTCCAATTGCTTGGTTGTACTTGGAATCTTGGTTCGGATGCTCCTGCTCATCAACAGCTGTGCCGGAGATTTGTACAAGCCGTGAATGGGGGTATTACGGTATTCCATCAAAGCAAGGTGGTAGTCCGTTTTATCCTCGGCTGCTTTCTTCAGCATTCGCTTGGCAGTTTGAACCGCACGTTCCGCCATTGCATTGGACTGTGGGTAGTTGGGACTAGAGGTTATTATTTGAATGTCCCAGTCACTAGCCCAACGTCTGAACTCTGCACTGTTGTACGGCATATTGTCTGCGCGTAGAACTTCTGCTATGCCATGTCTCGAAAAGGCTATTTTCATCTGTTGAATTAAATCACCTGCAGTTTTACCTTCTAGTGGTTCAAGTTCTAGCCATTTTGAGAAATAATCCACAATGACAACATACGATTTTCCTCGAAACTCGAGTACATCGGAAGCTATCATTTGCCATGGTCGTTCTGGTATTGGATGTGAAATAAGAGGTTCCTTAGGGTTTTGTTTTTGAAACTTTTCGCACGTGGTACACTTCTGTATCATTTCATGAATTTCTTGTGTCATGCCTGGCCAATAGATTACCAAACGAGCTTTAGCTAGGCATTTTTCAATCCCTTGATGAGCTTCATGTATTGATTTTAGCATCTTGGGTCTCATAGATACTGGAACTACAAGTTGCTCACCCTTGAATAGCAATCCATCTGATTCCGAGAGCTCGCCACGGAATTTCCAGTAGGGTCTTGCGTAGGGATCAATATCCTTGATGTAGTTTGGCCATCCTTTGAAATGATACTGCAAAACTTTTTGTAAGGTTGGATCGTTTTTAGTTGCTCTTCGTGTTTCTTCCTGTTTTTGTGGGCTTATTGCTAGGTGTCGTGCCACTGAGTGCACTACAACATTCATCTCTGGATCATCCTCAATAGGATCCTCTAGGAAGGCTCGTGACAAGGTATCTGCTAGAAATAGATATTTTCTTGCCACGTAGGTAACGTTGAGATCGTACTTAAGTAATTTCAGAATCATTTGTTGTAATCGATGAGTGACCTGGTTCATTTCTTTCTTCATTATGGGAATGAGTGGTTTGTGATCTGTCTGTATTGTCACCCGTCGGCCATATGTGTATTGATTAAAGTGTTCCACTGCGTACACAATACTCAATAGCTCTTTCTCGATCTGCGCCCAATGTTTTTCTGTTTCAGTGAGTGTCCTTGACGCGTAGGCTATCGGATGCCCCTCTTGCATAAGGCATGCGCCTAGCCCGTTCTTCGATGCATCACTCTGAATGGTCACTTCTTTGTTTACATCGTAAAACTTCAGTACGGGCGCTTCGCACATTTGCGTCTTGAGTACACTTATCGCTTTTCTTTGAGGTTCGTCCCAATGCCATGGGATGTCCTCTTTGAGTAACAAACGAAGTGGTGCTGTAGTTTCCGATAATTTGGGAATAAATTTGGAAAGGTAAGTCACCATGCCCAAAAATCGTCGTAACTCTTCTTTGTTCGTCGGCTCGCTCATCTCGACGATAGCACGTACTCTGTTTCTATCTGGCTTAAGACCCCGATCGCTCAACTCGTGTCCTAGGAACTTAACAGATGTGACACGAAATTGAAACTTGTTTTTATTGAATTTTACATTGTACTCGCTCGCTCGTTGAAATACTTTTTCGAGTGCTCTGTCATGTTCTTCTAGTGTTGCACCAGCCACTAAAGATCATCAAAAACAACACTGACACCCGGAATATCCCCAAATATTTCCATGACTTTTTTTTGGAATACTTCCGGTCCAGATCGGATACCAAACGGGAATCTGAGGAAGCAGAACCTTCCGAAAGGACTGTTGAATGTGCATGCATTGGAGCTTGACTCGTCCAGAATTATGTGATAGAAACCTGAAGACATATCGAGAGTAGAGAAATATTTCATACCATTCATCTGGGCAGCTATGTCTTCGGCAGTTGGAATCCTGTAGTGTTCTCGGCGTACGGCACGATTCAGGTGCATTGGGTCGGGACATACCCTGATATCACCATTCTTCTTCTCCGCGATCACCAAACTGTTGACCCACGGGGTTGGATAGTCCACTTTCTTTATGACACCGCTCTCTTCAAGTTTGTTGAGGGTCTCTCGCAATCTTTCTTGGAGTCCAAACGGAACCTTTCTTGGTGGGTGTATGACTGGTTGAATTTCTGGATCCAACTCGATGTGATGAACTCCTGGTATTGCACCTAGACCCTTGAAGATGTCATGATATTCTTGTAATAGTGCATTCTTATCCTTGAAAGCACCGACACTATCCATGCGCTTGATTAGTCCTAGGTCTACACATGCCTTTAGACTGAGCAGTGGCTGACTATCTGCATTTGTCACCATAAAGTCTAGAGGGATGGTTTTGCTGGCACTAGTACACATAAGCTGTGTCTTGCCCATAGGTTTTATTTTAAACTTACCGAACGACAGTAAGATGGTGGATGTGTCCATCAGACTAGTTTTAGTAGGCAATTCATTAAACACTACCAGTGGTAACACGTTGACCTGTGCGCCTGTGTCCAACTTAAATTTAACGTTCTTTCCGGCTAAATTTAAAGTTTCATACCATGCACCTTCACCTTTTAAGGAATGCACCGGTACCATCTCGTTGATTACGTACTGATAAGGAGAATGTTCTGATGAGGTAGGACTTGTTTCAAGTTCTAACTCTCTCACAGTCACCTGCTTTGGCCGTGATTTCTTACAAAGCTTGCTGAAATGCCCAACACCATTGCAGGTGTAACATTTCTGCCCAAAAGCTTTGCAAGCACGTGGCTTATGCGTGCTTCCGCAGCGCTTACAGTCGAATTCCTCAACTTTCTTTTTACCAGGCCTAGGCCCATGGTCGAATTTACCCTTGGCCTTGTCATGTTCTGTTTTCTGAGCAGTAAGTTTATTTACTTCTTGTTGGCCCTGGTTTTCTTGTATTAGTTTGATTTGCATGCGGCTTACCTCGTTCGCTCGGCACAAATTAACAGCTTTCTCTAGACCTATGTCATCATCCTCCAGAAGTCGTCCCTGCATCTTCTTATCACGGATCCCGAATATAATTCTGTCACGTATTAAACTATCCAGTTGATCCCCAAAGTTGCATGTAGAAGCCCTAGTCCTGAGTTCGGTTAAAAAGCTGTCGAAAGACTCATTTTCTCGCTGTACTACGTTTGCAAAATTGAACCTCTCTACAACAACCTTCTTTTTTGGGAGGCAGTACTCCTCAAATTTACCTAGTACCACATCGAACTGTGTAGCAGACTCTGCTCTAGCATAGGAAAAATTATCGAAAATGTCTATGGCATCAGGCCCTAGCAGATTTATGAGCATGGCTATTTTCTGCTCATCTGCCCTTTTGTCGAACCCTGTTGCAGCCATATAAACAGTAAACTGCTTTTTCCATCTTAACCAGTTGGCACAGATTTTGCCCTTCAGGTCCAGGACGGATGGTTTATTAAAGTCAGTCATACTTACGCGAAGTGAGGTTATGTGTGTATTTACATATTTACCAAAACACGTTTTCCGTTTTTATACCAAAATTGTTTGTTTAAAACGTTCCTCGTAATTTTTATAAACTTCCTGACACCATATAATGTATTTAATAACCACTCACAATTAGGATGTTTACGGATTATGTTTATTGGTAAATACACTGGACCTATTCAGCGTCCATGATAGGCAAACAGCAGTGATACATTTCCGTTAGGCGGGAACCAATCAGAATTGAGCAAGCAGTAGTACCAACCTACTCTCTAGATAAATAAGTAAAGTTCCTAGATGTGACATTTCCCCTTACCTTTGACTACCTACCCGACGGCGACGACAATGACAACACGGACGGATAATGACAGACGGAGACGTCCACGATGTGGGGGAACCCCTGCCCTCCCCATATGCTTGTGGCTGGTTCTGACCAGCATAGGCCTGTCCACCCCTTGTCTCCCCGCGTATTCGTCTCGATTAGCCTAGTTGCATAAATATGAGACGTTAAGCAATATCCAATCAATCCCCGCGTCATCCCTCACGTCCCTCCCTTCTTCTCGATTAGCCAAGTTGCATAAATATGAAACGTTAAGCTATATCCAATCCAAACCAATCGTCATCTCAGTGTTGTGCTCCATCTGTTCTGTGCGTACAGCCCGAGAGGTTGATCTTCGGAAAATGTTGGGTTCTGTTCAGTGTGCGATGAGAGCCTCGCCACATAAAGAAGTCGCCCTGTTTCTTTGCGGTGTTTGCTTTCCACTTCTCACTAGTCATTCACTGTTACATTGTTGTGGTAGGAGTTGGATCTTATCTTATTGGCAACTTTCGCAATATTTTGCTGCACTGTTTCATGCAGCGAAGCGTCTTCTAGTTATCAACATGTGAAGAAAATCAACGGATTTTATCTAGTTTCAGGAAAGAGGAATTGTTAATTTTTTCTTTGATATTATTTAAATATGAGACATATTATATGTTTCATATTAGCCTTAGGCATACCTCAAACGACTGTTCCCGAGATAATACCATTGGATTTTAGTTAATAACTTATAAATGGTACTTAACCTCAAAATGTGTAGTGCAGGCAAAGTGGAAACCTCAATCTTTGGGTCTATGAATGTGTAGGTTTTGAGTCCAAGTAGGCCTACATCTATGAAATCTTGAAACGTAGAACGTAGAGCCTAGGGCCTGATTAAAATCCCAACCCTACCTTTTATATAGGCCCAAAGTCTTTGTCACGTTTTTTTTTTGAGTTTATAAGCGGACCTAAGTTTTTTTTTAATGGACACCATTTTAATTTTTTATGTATAGGCCTATGTTATATGACATCATTCTATTATTTTTCACTTTCCTATTCCTATTTTCCTATTTTCTACCATCATTTTAATGATGTTTTAATTACTTTCCACTTTGTCCAAATAAGCTTTCCACTTTACCTTCCTATAGGAGGCAAAGTGGAAAGTTGCATGACATCTAAAGTGAGCATGACATCCTTTTTTGTAAACTTCCATCTTCTGACCCCAAATTTGTGTTGGGAAAAAGCCTATCTATTGATTGTCAAAAAATAGATACCGTGTCATGTTGTTTGTAATTTATATGAATGTTTTTCGCACACCTTTCCACTCTGGGACCCCTTCCCCTACATCAAACTCGAATATATCAGCATTATCGTCATCTATGTCACGATCATCAAATTCCAACTCGCAACCTTCTCGTGGTTTGGCCCATGATTAGGGGAGTATTTCTCCCTGAAACTAATGGCGAGCTCTGGTTTGACGTCGGGAAACTTTCCCCCTCCCTTTGACTACCTCCCCTACGGCGACGACAATGACAACACGGACGGAGACGACCACGACGTGGGGGAACCCCTGCCCTCCCCATATGCTTGTGGCTGGTTCTGACCAGCACTGGCCTGTCCACCCCTTGTCCTCCCGCGTCATCCCTTACTACATCCCTTATTACCTTCTGGTTTGGACCAAAAGTAGCCAAATTTATCTGACAACTTAAGATAAAAAGGTGGGATATAGGAATAACAAGTCAAATGTGATATTTGGCCTGTTCATAGAATGCTGCAAATGTCCCAAGGTACAATATGGTAATGTACCTTGGGACACATGGGATTGTACCTTGGGACCATAGATATCTTAACACCTATAGTAGGCTAGATACGCAGTCTCCAATACCTCCGCACAGGCGCGAGTGTACCAAATTGAAGCGTCAATCTCACCCATTCAAGATGGCGGTTTGGCGTTTTAATTTATGCTTTTTTAATGCAATTAAGTATTGTACTGGATTGTTTGATATGGTTTTAGCTTGTGCAGCATGGTATTGAACAAACAGAAACGATGCAAAGTTATTGCATAAGGGAATTTAGTAATCATTTTGGTGCTAAAGTCCGATATGCTCATCTGCCAAACTGGCGGCCATCTTTAAAAATATTTTTCGATTAATCGCTCCCATCTAATTAACATGTAAACTCACCCATTCAAGATGGCTTCCAATTGTCCCGGAAGTGGACCGCTGACTGCTAGTCTAGCCAATTATATGGGATGTCTATGCTTGGGACAGTGATTTATTAATGCTATTTGGATGCAGACTAAAAATAATTTTACCACAAAATATATTTTATATCAATAGATTCATTCATACAGTTGAACATTTAGATCATAGGAAATTTACTCCAGGAAAAATCATCATGGGCGGAATAGAATTTCCGAGGACGTTAACGCAGCCAATTATAGTAACGTTTGTTCCCCTTTCTCCAGAGGTCATGCAACCAACTTGTTTCACTCCTTTAGGTGCTACAACTTTTGCTGGAACGTGGACATTGGTAATACCAAATTCGTCCAGGTTATAGATTTTGTCCGGCATAAAGTGGTATTTTTTAAATGCTTCTTCGTATTTCACGAAAAACATTTCTACTGCAGTCTTATTAAAAGCCGTACCGTAGATCTGGCTAGGCTAGTAGCTTCAGGCTTTCTCATGGACAGTTTTCTCTCAAGCTACTTCTTAAAAGATTGGTAAAATTGCTTAGGGCCTACATGCAGCCTTTTTTATTATCCCAGGATGACGGATAATGCAAGCGTTTAGCCACAGCAAAATTGTAGGCCAACGATTTCACCAGCCTGGCCTAGATAAGAAAATACTTTCATAAAATATAGGCCTAGGACCTAATATTACTAATTTCATAAGTTCAACTTCCAATTTATACAATACACCTTCTATGATTACATATTTGTTTGAAACATAACCTAGAAAATACACATGGCACTAGTCCCAAGTTCAATAATTTTAATTAAAGATATGCAACCAACAAGGCCTATTCTATATTATAGTTAAGTAAATGGCCAATAAGATAGAATAAGCTATAATAACAAAATATAATTACCCGAACTGTAGAATGATTAACTTATTTCTCGAAAATGTAAGTCAAGATGCCCCAAAAACTAAAAATGCTATAAAATCACAGACGGGCAGCCTAGTTGTATAAAAACTTATGTCATATCAATCTGGTGGTAGACTAAGAGCCATTACTACCAATATATGAAAATTTCTGCCAACACCACTGCTTAATAAGCCACTGTCCCAAGGTACATGCCGTCCCAAGGTACAAGGATCTCCCCTAAACACATGGCACAAGGAGGGGGCTATTTCAGCGGCGCATTCATGAAGAATTTTACATGGAATGTTGTCGGGGCCTACTGCACCATCTGCGCGGATTTTTTTTATTATTCGTGATACTTGGAAAGGAAGGAAATTTACAATGTTTAAAGGAGTAGAAGAGGAGGCGTATTGGGAACAAGGAGGGCATAGGTCAACATCTTCTTTACTAGGAGTCGTTAAACTTTCTTTAAACTTACGTGAAAATGCCTCTGCTATACACTGCAAATCGCTTACAGTAGCGCTGTCAATGACGAAGTGGTGAGGTGCGGAACTTCCGTGTTTGCTGTGTATAAATCTCCACAGTTGTTTCCCATTTCCGTCCCCTAGTTTCCACATGTAGTGGTCATAGGCGACTCTTGCTGCAATTTTCGCTTGGTTACGCAATGCCTTGTATTTATCCCATTGTTCGTCGTTTTGTTCTCTCTTCCACTTTCTGTACTACACGTCTCTTTTACGTATTTTGTTAATTATTTCTTTAGTTATCCACAGCTGTTTTCTTTTTGCACTGACTTTAACTTCAGGCACTGCTTCATCCACGCACGCCCAAAAAACTTTTTTCCACTTGGCCCACACAGATTCTACGTCATCATTAATGTTAGTCCCTGGTCCGCGTGGCAGTTTGTTAGTAAAAAGACGTTTCAGTTTTGTCCAGTTGGCTTTGTTGTAGTTAAGCGTATGCCTATTAACGATCTTTGGCTTAGGGGGCTGACATCTTATCCCATACCGTATTGCCAGGTGGTCGCTAATTCCAGGCACCACTTCCACGTCTTCTATTATCAAGGGGTTATTTGTTAGAACGAGGTCTATTGTTGAACGACAAGTGTTTGTGATCCGGGTGGCTTCGGTTACCATTTGAGTCGGTACAACGTCTAGGAATGCAGACAGGAAGGCATTTCCTAGAGGGTTGCTAGGCATCGCGTAGTGTTTCGGTGTCCAGTCGATGTCCAAATTAAAATCTCCACATAAAACAATTGAACTGTATTTGTGCTCAATTTCCTGTGCCATTTCAATGGAAGTAATTAAATCGTTATTTACAAGTTCGGTGTTAGCCGTCGGCGCTCTGTAGGCTGAACCTAGAAGAATCTTCTCTTTGTTGCACTTGATCTCCACCCAAACAACTTCCGCATTCGTTTCGAGTGACGTCACGTGTGTCGGTTGCAGCTCGGGTTTGACAGCTATCAACACCTTCCCACCCCTTTGACGGTTCTTCTCTGACGTGCGGTCTTTCCTGAATACCAGGTAGTCCGGCAGTATTTCCGCATCGCTGACTGAGGAATTTAACCACGTCTCGCACGAGAAAATAACAGCGGGGTTGATAGCTTCGAGCCACGCCTCGACTGTGGGCCGCTTCTTCATATTTACAAGCTTCTGGCATTGAAAGAGAGACAGGTCAGGTTCGTAGGGTTGTGTTTGGGTGTTTGGTCAAGTGGCCGCGAGATGTCGTCATTTGAGCTTGAGATTGAGCTCAGACTGAAGTAGGAATCCGACAAGTTAGGCAGGAAGCAAGACCAACACATCCTGTTTGCCTTACCTTTATTTATTTCTCTGTATTCCGCCGGTGATTGGTTTGCACACGTCCGATGCGCCTGATTTTTTCAATATGTACAAGATATATACAACTGGTTCTTCCGTCCGGTACTTTCGCAGATGACACAGGTTGAAGCTGTCAAAGTAGGGCCCGGGTTTAGTTCAATGTCGCCGCTGAGGGCTAGCATAAGCAGCCCGGCGCCAGTGAGCCTGCAGATGGTCGGCTCACGACCCCTACCCGCCTGACGAACACCGAACGAGAAAAACACACGCCTTGCCGAGATTCTCGCACCGCACAGCGTGTAGTTGGAAATTGTACATTTTCCGACCACTAGTAAATTTTCTTTTCACAATGGATTTTCACATGGATGTTGTTCTCGATCAGCAATGACGCACTGGAAAAACTTACAAGTTGATTTACAGCTAAAAATACAAGAAAATTGAGGAGCGGTCGGCACGCACTGACACTGCTGGCGGCCATCTTGGCACTGAGCGCAGCTGAGATTTGTTCTTCTTCGGTTGTTTCTGGATTGCACTGACTGCTTCCGGTTGTTCCTCGATAGCTGATGCTCGTTTTTCAGTCATTTCGTATGCTCTCCCCTGTGTTAGAATATCATTAAGGGTAGCTGCTGGAAAGCATACCTGCGTAGCCTACCAGAAGTCATATGTTGGATCATCTGTGACTTAATCTCACGTGGAACGTCATGAAAATCGCAGGACTGCGCTAACTTCAACAGCCTGGTGTAAAATTGGTCTAGTGATTCTTTGCTAGACTGACTAGCCTGCCGAAAGGTGTATAGTTCGAATTCTATGTTCACCTTTGAAGCAAAGTAGTTTGCAAGTTTTCATTTGGTTGCTTCATAGGCATCCTGAGTTGTGCCTTCAGCACCTACGCTTACTGTAGGTTCTGGTAGGTTTTTCTATAGCTCATGGATTTCTTCGCCTGCATTAGTAAGTAGAAGTGCCCTCTTACGCTGTGGGGAAGAGATGTTGACAGCTTCGAGGTATAGCTCGAATCTGTCGACCCAGGAAGTCCACTGCCTCCCTTGGTCAGACTGGCCTAGCAGTTGAAATGGTTTTACAAAGTTTATGTTCTCGACAGGGAGCGCCATTGTCTCCGGGATACTTGAAAAATCTCTGCACCTGAAGTCCTAATGTTTTACAAGTTGATAGTCCCGATAAGGAGTGCCATTGACCTCCAGGAACTTGTCAAAACGTCGAATTGGCGGGCAACCTAACCTCAACCGAAACGTGGCCGGGCTACTTGATTCATTTTGAGATACTATGAAGTGTATACATGGAATTTTTTGTACTCACGAGTAGGCTCAGGTAATTTAGGTTTTTTCCTTCGTCGTCGCCATTGTCATGTTGTGAATATCGGAAGAGGACTCGGAATTTGTAGGTGAGAAAGTATTACTCTAGAGTTACCGTTTTACTCCATCTTCTTTTATTCGCCCTTTCCGGTTCTGTTACACCAGGAGGCGGTGGATGCCAAATACAAAAGGGTGGGAGATTTTGAATAGGGATACGACAGTCACGATGAGCCTCACTACATATCTTGAAATATTGCAATTAATTAATTACATACCTAAAAGCACATTCGTGCCACAATCACCACTATTTGAAAAACGTCAATGCACTTGGCGTGCAACTCCGATATGACCTCGCCGCCCCGCACCTTTTGACTACTGCCTGCGCATAAGCTACACAGCGGGACGGAGAGCCTCGCCTCGCAGTCTGTCGTGCTTGTTCCAGGAGGACGTGTTTTGGCCGCGCTCTTCGTTCTGAACTCATCACATCTCTAATCATAAACTAACCGTATTCTCTAAAGGTCCACACTATTTAGCCCCAACTCTCCATAACAAGTTACCCAACAATATACGAAACTCTTCCTCAATTTCAACTTTTAAGTCAAACATGAAATCATGACACAGACGGAGACGACCACGACGTGGGGGAACCCCTGCCTTCCCCATACGCTTGTGACTGGTTCTGACCAGCACCGGCTTGTCCACCCCTTGTCCCCCCGCGTCACCCCTTACGTCCCTCCCTTCGTCTCGATTAGCCAAGTTGCATAAATATGAGACGTTAAGCAATATCCAATCAAAAAATTTCTCGTTTCCAAAAGTTTCTACTCGCTCCATGAATTCCTCTCTGCCTAAATTTAATGTAATGCATATACATGTTTTATCATCATTAAACCTTATAAGTTAGTTCATCTATATTATTCAACATTACATTGTGTCTATTTTCTACATTACTTTTACACTACTCTTCTTCTTTTGTTTCTTATTACTTCATTTTTTTACCTCAGTCTATTCACCTTCTCCTCCGGGAGTTATACTTGTACCATGTGCACGTCAGGTGAATAGAATTCTATTCTATTCTAATGGGCCTCCACGGCGGTACATGGAGCTAGCTTCTGTTGCTCCTTTATGTGTTAGTTCGTCTTTGCTGTGTGCTCGTTCTCATTCAGCATTCTGTTTAATGTTTGTTCACTTCAGGAGGTTGTCTGTTCTGTCCAGACTGGAAGGCTTAGTTTTCTCTTTATTCTGTCCTGTTTGTCAGAGAAGCTCTCGTCATCTCAGTGTTGTGCTCTGTCTGTTCCGTCCGTAAAGCCTGAAGAGTTGTGTTCAGAAAGTGCTAGGTTCTGTTTAATTTGAGATAAGAGCCATGACACAAAAGTGCCCAGTTTCTATGCTGGAATTGTTGTTTTATCACATTTCTGGTTGATTGGTGCTTTTTTGCTGTGCCTTTTCTGTAGTGTTTTTACACCTTTATAACTCCAATAACTAGGCGGGGAAGGTTTTGTTTACAACAGCTTTATTTACGCCATCATGATCAGAGAGTGAACTAGGTCAGAGCCTTCTAAAGATACATACATGTTGATACAATGTAAGCCTAAGGTGGCGGTGCACTTTAGGCGGTGATTACAAATCACTACATCTCCCTTTTCTTTTTTTAATAAGAAGATTCTTAGATCTCTTAGTTATTATGAGAATAACATAAAATAGAGAATGAGGTAACTCAACGTTTAAAACCTTCTAACTTATTTTTCTAACAATGCAAAGAACGTACTCTACTTGTTTAAGATAATGCAAAGAATATAATAAATCTAATTTAAACATAGAGTACTCAACTTAATTAAGGTAATGTAAGGAATATTAAAACCTAATTTAAATATACTCAACTTAATTAAGGTAGGTAATGCAAAGATTATAATAAATCTAATTTAATGTGAAGAACAGAAATAACTCATAGGTTCATCTTCTGTGTTGGCTTGACCCTCCTGCCGGAACGAGTGGTCTTTTCCGTCTGGCTTCCAACTTCCTTTTGGGCGGGGCCAAACTCTTTCTTGGAGACACGGGCTGCTCGGGTGGCTCACCTGGTAACTCCAAGGGTCCATTTGTAGGTCCAGTTGTACTGTCAAGTGACTGTCTAGAAACAGCAACTGGAGGTTGGTTAGAACTAGGAATGGATAAGGAATTGTCCTGAGAATTGCTGTAAGGAGGAATGAATGGATATGGCATTTGCTCTGGGCTGTGGATTTTGCCTGTTGGGATTAGGTGGAACCGGTTTCGTCGTATAACTCTTCCTGCAGATTTCAGGAGGTAGGATCGAGGTTCTTCTGTCTTTTTGATGACTTTCCCATATCTTTTTAGGTCTGTTATCCACACTTCTTCTCCTTGTTGTAGTTCAGGAAGCTCTACTGCTTTATGCCGAGAGTCATGATTTTTCTTTTGTCTCTCTTTCAGCTCCCTATCTTTCTCTCGAAACTTCTTTAAGTCCGGCCATTTTGGCTCCAGAGATGATGGATGTGTTGGGATGTTTGTTCTTAATTTCCGACCGAAAAGTAGTTCGGATGGACTGTATCCCGACTCTAGCGGTGATGTGCGATATGCAAGTAAGGCCAAGTTAGGATCCTCTACCTTGCTCTTCTGCAGAATCATTTTCACCGACTTTACGCTGGCTTCGGCGAACCCGTTGCTTTTGCGTATCTTGGGCTGCTTGTTGTCAGTGTAAATCCATATTGTTTTCCAAATTCTCGGAATTCTTTACAATCAAATTGACTTCCATTATCTGCACGGAGGATCTTGGGTATACCAAATCGTGCAAATATCCCTTTAATCTTATTTATGATGTGCATTGAAGTCATGTTCTGAAGTAAGATCACCTCCGGATATCGTGAGAAATAGTCTTCTACTGTGAGGTAGTTACGTCCTTCAATAGTGAGAATATCAGCTCCAACACACATCCACGGTCCTTCAGGTAACACTGTACTGATCAGGGGTTCCACAGGGTTGCTTCTGTGTTCAATACAGGTCTTGCACTTAGATATCAGTGTCTGAAGGTCTTCATTTATGGTTGGCCACCATACAGACTCCCTTGCTCTGCGACGACATTTTGACACTCCCAAATGTCCCGCATGTAGTCTTGTTAGAATCTCTTGGCGCATGCTGACTGGAATTAGTAATCGATTTCCTTTCAAGATTAGGTCATCCGCAATCACTAATTCATCCTTGTATTTTGCGTACTGCGAAAATTGAGGATTCTTTCTTGCCTGGTTCGGCCAATTATCAGTTATGAAACCTTTCAAGGTTACACAAGTATTGTCTGCTTCTTGCTGCACTCTCTTCGATCTTCGAGTCTGTAGCAGGCAAGCTAGCTATGATGCTGTGAACATAGGCTTCGACTGCTTCTTCTAGAAACTTGTCTTCGTTGTTCATTATACCACGTATCGGGTCTCTGGAGAGAGCATCGGCAGTGTACATTTCTTTGCCTGGTATATACTTGATGTCGTAATCGAACCTAAGCATTCTCATTCTGAGCCTTTGAAGTCTAGGAGTCATTTCTGCTATTGGCTTAGATCCAAATAGCGTGATGAGAGGCTTATGATCCGTGTTTATTTGGAACTTCATCCCGATGATGTACTCGTAGAAACGTTCACAAGCATATGTGATGCCGAGTGCTTCTTTTTCTATTTGGGCCCATCTTCCCTCTGTAGGAGTCAAACTTCTTGACGCGTACATGACTGGCCGCCACGAATCATTCTCTTTTTGCTCAAGAACGGCACCTAATCCATATGATGAGGCATCAGATGTAACACGAGTTTCTCTATTAGGGTTGTACATTGCCAGTGTTGGTGTATTGGATACCAACTCTTTCAACTGCTGGAACGCATGTTCTTGTTGAGGTCCCCAAATCCAATCGTTCTTCTTGCTCAATAGATCTCGCAATGGTTTGGTTAATTCGGCTACGTTTGGAAGAAACTTCAACAGAAAGTTGATTGTGCCTAGGAATCGGCGAAGTTCTTCTACGTTTTCCGGATTCTTCATGGCTTTTATAGCCTCCACTTTGGATGGATCTGATTTAATGCCATCTTTACTGATTATAATTATGTCCTAAGAATTGTACACTAGGAACATTAAATTGGCATTTACTTTTATTTAGAGTTATGTTTTCCTCTTCTAGTCGCTTCAGAACAGCATCTAGGTTTTCGTCGTGCTCTTTCTGTGTGCGACCATAGACCAGAATGTCATCTATGTGGTTGCACACACCTTTAAGACCTTCTAGTACCTGCGTTATCTTCTTTTGATAGTGCTCAGGCCCTGAGCAAATACCAAAAGGCATTCGATTGAAGAAATATCTTCCTTGCGGTGATATGAAGGTGGTCAGTCTTGCCGACTCTTCCTTTAGAGGAACCTGATAGAATCCCTTACTTGCGTCAAGTTTCGAAAAATATTTGGCGTCTTCGATTTGCGCTAGCGTTTCTTCAATAGTTGGCAGTGTATGTCGTTCACGGCGAATGCTTTTATTTAATTCGGTGTAATCGACACATATGCGCACACCTTTATCGGGTTTGGGAACCACAACTAATGGGGCGCACCAATCAGTAGGTTCTTCGACTGGCGTAATTATACCATCCTGAACCATTTTCTCTAGTTCTTCTTTGACTTGGCCTCGAAGTGGTAGAGCAATCCGCCTAGGAGCTGCTACGGCATATGGCACGGCATCCTCTCGGAGCGAGATTGAAAATTCATGTTTCATTTTCCCCACCCCGTTTCAGTAACTTAGGGTATTTATCCAGGGGATTTGGTTTTAGACTCTGCTGGTCTCCGCTGCTGGTGGCGGTTGACAGACTTTGTACTAAGGTAAGTAAGCCTAGAGCTTGAATGGCTGGTCGCCCTAATAGTGGTTCATGCACGCTTTCACAGATAAACATATCTTGAGTGGAGGACTGCTTCTTCCACTTGAGGTCCGAGCGTATTTTTCCGATTACCTGCAATGGTTGACGTCCAGGTCCAAAAAGTTGCTTAGACGTAGGCCTAAGTTTAGTATCCTTCATTTGTTCGAATAACTTTTTGGGAATAACTGTCACGTCGGCACCCGTATCCAATTTGAATTGTACTCTAGTGCCCTGAACATTCATAACGACAAGCCATGGGTTAGAATTCTCTAACTCAACTTTCCCAATGAACGCGTCATCGGAATTATCTTGGCCTACTACCTCCTGCACATGCTTTGATCGACAGACTTGTGCCCAGTGTCTCTTCTTGCCACATTTGTGACAAGTGGCATCCTTTGCTGGACATACGTCGAAAGAATGCAGTGGGGATTTACCGCACCTCTCACATCTGTCGGACTGCTGCTGGCCTTGACTAAACTTAGTTTTAGGCCTAGGCCTAGGATCTTTAGACTCTTTACAAGACTTATTCCAAGGTCTACTTTGTTTATTCTTACCGGTTTTTACCGCTGCGATTTGTTCATTCGTGGGTGGTCGCACTACCGATTGTTGGCCTCGTACTGACTCCCGCTGAGTTGCCCTATCGACTACTTTTTCTAGTGTAAGATTTGGATCCATTTGGAGCTCTTCACTAAGTCTAGCATCACGCATGCCAACAACTATGCGGTCTCTAATGAACTCATCCCTGAGTTCATTGAACCCACAGTGCTGGGACATGCTGTGTAAGTCTGTGACAAACACACTCATAGGCTCACCCTCAGCCTGAACTCGCCTATAGAATTTCACCCTTTCATATATTACGTTTTTCTTAGGTTCAAATCTATTATGGAATTGGGCTTTCACAATGTCATATTTTTTTAGATCCTGTGATGAAAGTTTGAAGCTAGCCAGAATATCATCTGCATCTTCGCCCATTGTGTAAATAAACATATCTACCTGTTCTTCCTCTGTTTTGAGATGGAGGCCAGAAGCTTTTCTAAACCTCTCCCATCTCTGTGACCATTTTAGCCAAGTGGATGGCTGTGCAAAATCAAAGGAAGCGGGTGGACTGACCTGGTATGTTGTTCTAGGCCTAGTTGATGACGCTGCTGCAGTTTCAGTTACTTCTCCTCCTGGCATTATGAATTTGTTTTACCTTGAATGTTGATAGTAGTATTTTAGTAGGCCTACTCACACTTTTCAAGTACTTCTGACTACCATGTAGTGTTTTTACACCTTTATAACTCCAATAACTAGGCGGGGAAGGTTTTGTTTACAACAGCTTTATTTACGCCATCATGATCAGAGAGTGAACTAGGTCAGAGCCTTCTAAAGATACATACATGTTGATACAATGTAAGCCTAAGGTGGCGGTGCACTTTAGGCGGTGATTACAAATCACTACATTTTCCCACTCTTGTTCGGCCTCCACAGCACATGGCTTTGGCTTCTGTTTCTGCTGAATGTGTTCAGATCGACGTCTGTTATCTTTAAGAGAATGTCTGTTCTGTCCAGACTGAAAGGTTTTGTTGCTACTCAGTAAAGCATTTGTGATCTCAGTATTGTTCTTCAACTATTACGTCCGTTAAGGTTTTGCAGTTTATGTTTAGTCGGTGTTGAGACGGTGTTCTGTTCAGTGCGTGATTTGAGCCTTGATACAGAATAATGGTGCTGGTTTCTGTGCTGGGGTTTGAGCTGTATAGAGTTATACATTTAGTTTATCTAACAATCCCCAACATCTCGGAGTTGAGCTAATGTCATATATACAGTTTTGAAAAGTGTCAATGCACTTAATGTACATCATCGATATGACCTCGCCGACCCGCACCTTCTGACCGCTACAGACTACAGTACACATAGCGCAGTGGCAGATTCCCCTCAGCTCGCATTTGGCCTATTGTTCTTGTCGTAGGCGGACGTGTTTTGTCTCCTCTCTTCGTTCTGTTCTTGTTTGGCCTGCAGACTACATGCCGTTGGCTTGTGTTTCTACTAAATGTGTTCAGTTAGTTGTTTGTTAGGCCTACCTTTAAGGGAATGTATGTTCTGTCCAGACTGAAAGGTTTTGTTGCTACTCAGTACAGTATTTTTGATTTTAGTGTTGTACTTCGTCTGTTCTGTTCGCACAGGGTGTGCAGTTTATGTTTGGTCAGTGTTTGTTAGATATGTTTAGTGCGAGATAGTATTTAAACTCACAACAATGTTGCTCGGGTTCTCTGCTTTTATTTGTTTTATTGTGGTGTTCATTATACTTAATAGTTATATAATTGGTTTGTATCAACAAATAGGATTATGAAAGTCTCAATTTTGTGTTTGTCTTTGTTGTTTTATGCGGTTTGCCTGTCAAAAGGGCACCCAGCAAACACAAATCGGCACTTCGGCACCGAAATTGCATCCACTTTTCTTTGCTGACGAGACGGTACCGTTAACTCAGCACGTCACCTGAACGTTGAAAAAGTGTCTCATTTGATGTTAACAATCAGCTTGCAGATCATGGCAATATACCGTCACGTCACTATAAAATGCTACCCAATTGGCAGCCAAGTGGCACATGCAATTTCCAATCTCGTCACTGTAACGGCACTATTTCGGCAACGTAGCATCCGTACCGCGATCTGGTGAAGCAATCCTTACTCTCTAATTTAACTAATTATTTAAATTTATTTAAAAGTAAAAACACAAAATATGCTGTCAAAATGTCAAAACAAAATTGTCAAGTACACACAGTATGACAAACCTCTGAAACTTACTAGATTTTATGCCCGGCTCCTCAGCTGGTTGATTAGTGCCAACTGTTGAAATTTAAATCAAGAAAACTGAAAATCAAAAATAAGTGGGAGAAGCAACAAGGTTTAAACACAATTAAAATAACAGTTTCAAAATACAATTATAATAAATCAAATCAAGTTACACAAATATCAATACAAATTCTCACCGTTTAGCAATATTAAAAGTTCTCCACAAAAGTTTTATAAGTTCTCAAAGTTTTAAAAGTTTAATCAGCCATTTTTATAAACGTTCGTATTCGTAGATTATTTATTTGTAGAAAGTTTGTTTTTACCGTAATAGCGCGTTGCCGTTTATTTGTTGTGTAGTTGTAGTTTATTAGTGTAGATTTGTAGATTTGTAGCCCTTTGGTAGGCTAGTGGATGTTGGCCCAGTCCATGGTACCCGCGTCCGTGTCCCAACCAAGAGTCCCGAAAATGCGGAAGTCCAGAATCCGGACCCTCGCCCAGCGTGGTTACTGCCTGGATAGCAGTTTGAAGACTGAACCTCAGTTGTTCCTCTCGCGCAGATTCGACAAAAAGTTCTGACAAACTGAGTTGTTTGATTGGTCTAACGTCATGGTGACGGAGTATAAGTAGTGGCAATCGAGGGGAAATTGAGGGGTAGAATGCCTCGTTTTTTATATTTAGCTGCGGAGAAGTCATGACATCCGTGGGTTTACATAAGACATTCCAAACTCACGCTTCCGTGATTTATCGCTCGGCTCGAAGCGAAAGTGATGTCACTGGGTGATGCAGTTGTTGTTAGTTGCAGCAATAGTGTCACAGTAATTGTAGATTTATGACCGCACGTGCAAGCTGGACTGCGTAAATGTTTAAAGATAGTCCGTTGCAGACAAGTTTCCCACACTTCGATATTGTATCTGAGTCAATGGTTGAATTAATCACTGAGGTCACTCGCGCATGTACGCGTGCTATTACGTAATCACATCTGGCTGGCGCGATGAAGTTTTGATAAGATATGCGCGGAGAATAAACACTGGCTTTGTTCATTATATTATGCACGCGTGGCTGATGAATTGGAATAATAATAATAATAATAATAATAATAATAATAATAATAATAATAATAATAATAATAATAAAATGAAATATTATTGGCTGAAATAGTTATTGAAATTATGATTAATATTTAAATGAGTATACTTGGGTTGTCACACTGGTTACAAAATATGAAGACACAAACTAAAAAACTAAGTTACACTACAGATACACATCATACATTAATAGCAAGTAATTATAAAGTTTCAAGTTGTGTCTCGAACTCGATCCAGCAGGACGACTCTCCATCTGTAAGCCAAGCCTTAGAACGTTGTGCCACGGACGAAGCTTGAGCGTAGAGGAATTAATAACTTATTGATAAAACAGTTAATCGACTTGGATATTGTAGTTCTTGTGCGCTTGCTCTGTGACATCTGTATCGCCTTTCAACCTATTTTGGATGTGTTAGAATAGTGTTCAGTATATTATTAATGTGGGTGTAGAAAATAATACTTTTCCATGCCAGTTCTGTTTTTAACCACTTGTTCAAAATTTTGTTACTGTTGTTGTTAAAGGTCGAGGCGGTTGCATCTGCATAAATAAATCTTGGGCTGTCCGATGCGTTGCTGGATGATACGTCCATAAGACAACAGTACTAATTTATTGTTACACGTAACCAAAATGTAATGACATCATGAGAGATCTTCTTATCTTTTTGTCTCGGTTGTTAAAAAGTGCTGTATTACAAGAGAAATGTAAGCAGGCCAAAACCTACAGAATTTTCTGCAAAAACAATTCAATGGTGGTATAAACTAAGATTAAATAAATGAATGATTTTTTTAAAATTATTATTTTTGGTAGTTGATCAATTTATTTAATTTAATTTAATTTAATTATTTCAATATGATACTGTGATACATTGATACAGGTTGGTCAGCCAAAGCGTTTAGCGTGAACAGTTATGCAGGTACCGCTCCCCACAGAAGTGCAACTGTAGCTTGAACGTGGGTAGAGGTATCTTGTATCGAGTCTTAATCATTATATTGATAATACTACTTTAACTATAAAACAAAATTTGAATGATATGAAACAATTTTAGAAGGTTTAATAGAGTGTATCATATGGACCTAATCCAATAAAATTCTACTCTAGTCTGATAAATGAATATGGTATCTAATTGTAGCATTACATTCATTAATAATTTTGATACATTTGTTTATTGTTCATCACCATATAATTATTTGTTACTTTTTAGGTACAATAATGTAATTTTAATTTTTACTTATTTAAATATTATATTATAAGTTATTGTGTATGTAAAATAGTACTTTAGCTCT
Organism: Sweltsa coloradensis; assembly: GCA_024449915.1. Classification (NCBI taxonomy): domain Eukaryota; kingdom Metazoa; phylum Arthropoda; class Insecta; order Plecoptera; family Chloroperlidae; genus Sweltsa; species Sweltsa coloradensis. The sequence goes on from JAMZAV010001180.1 coordinate 108,967, forward strand.
ACTAGACTCTTATCTAATTAAATAAATAAATTAAATGCAAAGTTCTTGGTCAAAGTTTTTCTACAGGGTGTGATAACTGCACCTTCAATTTAACATCTTGTTGTGTTATTGCACGTTCTACGATATTTCATCATCGTTGTATTTGTCTCAACTGGGAATCGATTGCATAGCCACTGTATCTACTTTAAGTGATGTGAGTGACGTGTACGACGGCGGGGATGCTGCTGCCTAGAGAGGGTTTCCTCTGTCGTCGGCATTTAACGCACTTAATCCAGAACACAAACGTGAAAAGCCACTCTCGTATCCAAGTTGGTAGGTCACGATGAACCTTACTGCACATATAGAACACCTGTGCTTGTCACCAATGCAATTTGAAAAATCTCCAATTCACTTGACGTAGCATCGATATGACCTGGCCGCCCCGCACCTTTTAACTACCACCTGCACGCACACAGTGGAGAGCTTCGTCTCGCAGTAGGACTGTTGTTCTTGTTGCAGACGGACGTGTTATGTATCCGCTCTTCGTTATATTATTACAGAGCATGCTCTGTACATGGTGTTGGATGCTGTTTTGTTACTGGTGAATGTGTTGTTTGAGGGCCTTCAAATTCCAACTCGACACCTTCTCGCGGTTTGGCCCGTGAATAGGGGAGTTTCACTCCCTGAAACTAATGGCGAGCTCTGGGTCGTCGTCGAGGAACCCCTTCCCTTTGACTACCTCCCCGACGGCGACGACAAAGACAACACCGACGGATGATGACACAGACGGAGACGACCAAGACGTGGGAGAACCCCTGCCCTCCCCATATGCTTGTGGCTGGTTCTGACCAGCACAGGCCTGTCCACCCCTTGTCCCCCCGCGTCATCCCTTACGTCCCTCCCTTCGTCTCGATTAGCCAAGTTGCACAAATATGAGACGTAAAGCAATATCCAATAAATGTGTTGTTTGAGCAAGTCTTTTCTGTTTTACCCATTCATCATTCTGTTTAATGTTTATTAATTGCAGTTGGTTGTCTGTTCTGTCCAGACTGGAAGTTTTCGTTCGCTCATTATTCTGCTCTGCTTGTCAAGGAAGCGCTCGCCATCTCAGTGTTGTGCTCCATCTGTCCTGCCCGTACAGCCTGAGAGGTTGATGTTCGGAAAATGTTAGGTTCTGTTCAGTGTGCGATGAGAGCCTCGCCACACAAAGAGGTCGCCCTGTTTCTTTGCAGTGTTTGCTTTCCACTTCTCACTAGTCATTCACTGTTACATTGTTGTGTTAGGAGTTGGATCTTATCTTATTGGCAACTTGTTGTTATTATTAAACAATATTTCGCTGCACTGCTGCAAGAACTTGCCTTTTGTTGAAATCGTACCCTTTCATGGTCTGTACTCTTAAAATAGGAGTAATCCAAGTAACTGACTTGATTAGGATTATTATTTCGGAAAGAACGACATAATGGCTACTTAATCTGTTGGTAAACAGTTTAAACGCCTTTTGTTTTTCCTTTCAAAGGCTAACGTCACACTTTGCACTTTCGCCTTTCCTATCGTATTTCTTCTTTCTTTATCTCTTGTCTCCTTAAATGTGTAACGTGAAATACGCCGTTTTACAGTAGGTCGATGATAATAAAATTTGTGGATAAGGCAATTATCTGCATTTCTACAGTATCGTCACGATACACATTGCTACACACATGTATATCAATTGCCACATCTGCAAATGTAATTATTCTGTTTTTTATTGAGGTAACGAGGTTGCAGAGATTGTTTATGTATATTAGAAAAAGGAGAGGCCCCAACACAGTTCCTTGAGGTTCTCTATATGTAATTGGTCCCTTGTCCCTTGGTTTACTTAAACACTGATGTATTTTTACATATTGTTTCCCTTACACTGAGGTTACTTTTGATAAGATCATTGGCCTTTCCTCTGATGCCACACTGTTCACTTTTTTCAAGAAGTTTTTTGTGTGAGACTGTGTCGAACGCTTTCGCAAGGTCTTAATATATTGCTAAAGGTTTTAGGTTTTTGTCAATGGCCACTGTTATTTCTTTAGTAAGTTCATAAATGGCATCTTCTGTACTCTTTCCTGTCCTGAATCCAAATTGATTCCTAGAAAGTATTTGTTTTTGTTCCAAATAATGGTGTATTTGTTTCTTAATACATTTTTCATGAATTTTTGTAATATTGGAAAGAATAGATATAGGCCTATAATTGTTACGAATCGTCTTGTCTCCTTTTTTATGAAGTGGTGTGATAATTTCTTTCTTAAAAGAGGAGGGAAATATGCCTGTTGTAAAACTAATGTTAATGATATGTTGAAGCGGTGTTATTATTAGATTGTGGACTGTCTTTAGAGTTGTGACAGTAATTTTATCGTAGCCAGGAGCACTGCTGGTTTTTAAATCGTTGATGCTTTCGATGATGTCTTTTTGTGATACTGGTTTAAAGTGAATGTATACTACTATTGTTCGAAGGGGTATCATGTTTGGCTTTTGTATTAGTAGGCCTATTGATGTCGTTTGCCATTTTTTTTTGCCTATTTCTACAAAGTAATTGTTAAATGTGTCAGCCACGAGTTTGGATTATTTTTTGTTTCACTTCTCCATTTTCTGTCTGTAGTTTATTAATACTGCGGCTTTTTTGTGTGTTGTTAGTTACCTCATTGATTATTTTCCATGTTTTTAGTGGATTTTTGTTTGCGTCATGGATTTTATTTCTATAGTTATCGTCTTTGGTTTAATTAATTTATGAGTTTAGTATGTTTCTGTACTGTTTATAATAATTTCTTATTTCTATATTGTTTTTGTTTTTTAAAGCTAATCGACGTAGCTTGTCTCGTTTTCTGATGCATTTTACTAGGTTTATGGTCGTCGTCGGGAAACTTTCCCCTTCCCTTTGACTACCTCCCCGACGGCGACGACAATGACAACACGGACGAATGATTACACAGACGGAGACTACCACGACGTGGGGGAACCTCTGCCCTCCCCATTCGCTTGTGGCTGGTTTTGACCAGCACAGGCCTGTCCACCCCTTGTCTCCCCGCGTCTCCCCTTACGTCCCTCCTTTCGTCTCGATTAGCCAAGTTGCATAAATATGAGACGTTAAGCAATATCCAATCAATCAATCAGTGATCCAAGGTTTTAACTCTTTTAGTCTAGCGCTCTGTTTTGGCTTGGATAGAGTAGCTTGATTTATGTACTTGTCTAAGCATTTGATAAACGTTTCTGCTGCTTTGGTAGGGTCTGATTCGTTTACAACATCAGTCCATTGTTCTGTTTGCATTATTGCGTATAAAATTTTATATTAGTATTAGTATTTTTAGGACGCTTCAACGGCAAAGATTATTCGCGCCTCCAAGATATTCAGTTACCTATGTATGAATGTAAAAATGTAAAATACGGTTAATAAGGTTCAATGTGTTTTTCAAATCATTGTCATGAAAGGAATTGCCAAGGTCGATATATCTGTAGACAGCCAAATCGGGAAAAGGTATACATGCTAAAGTAGTCATATGTAGAAAATGCCAAATTACCAAATCAGAATCATAATCAGGAAAACGTTGCCAACGTCGTCATAATGTATAGCAAGTCAACATGCTTCATGGATTTTTTTTCAACTGTCATAGTTTGTCGATCAGATTGCTAAGGTTAAGAAATGTGATAAGTTTTTCACTGTTTTCATAAGACAAAAGTTCTTCATATGATAGATTTAAATTCAATTGGAGTCTCAACCCATCATACTTAGAGCAGTCAGTCAACAAATGATGAACTGATAGCAACACATCACCCGTGTCGCAAATCGGAGCAATCTTATCTCTGGTAAAAAAAATAGGCATGGGTGAGGTGTGTGTGCCCTATTCGTACTCGCGCCAACACAACCTCCTCACGACGAGAAAGTATGGAAGAAGGGGGTCGCACCTTCAGTGAAAGACAGGGCATCACACGACGCAGCTTATTATTCTGCAAAGCATTCCAACGATCCTGACCTAATTTCAACATATGGTTCTTGAACCCACTGTGGGCATCAGGAACAGGTACGAGGTCAAAATCAGTTGATGCTTTTTGCGTTGCAGCCCTGGCTGCCAAGTCAGCCTCCTCGTTGCCAGAGATACCTACATGACCAGGGACCCAGCAGAACATGATTTTGTAGCCTCTCGCATGAAGTTTCTCCATGAAGAACTGAATGCCAATTACTAAATTGTGGGTAGAGAACATGACGTGGAGTCGTGGAGTGCCTGAAGTGCCTGAAGTGCACTTCAACTATCTGAACATACCATGAAGCTTCCACATCTTTGTTTCATAATATAGTTCAAGGCTTCTCGTATGGCATAAATTTTAGCAGTGAAAACAGAACACATGTCATGAAGTCTGAAACCAACACCACTGCCGCCACAATAGTAAGCGCAAGGGGGGGGGGGGGGGTTATACTAGTATCTATGAGTAAGCGCAACCAATCTTCGAGCCTGTTTTAGATCCATCAGTGAAAATGAATTTAAAGGTACGGTATTCGTGACAAATAGCTTGAAAACTAGTTTTGAAAATAACATCTGATGTTGTGGACTTATCATATCGGCAAAGTTTGAATCGAATTTCAGGTTCTGGAATTAGCCATGGAGGGTTTCGGCTCAAAACGTAACTCAAAAGATTGGGTACATCAAAATTTAAAATTCTAAAAAGATGTCTACAACGTAATCCTACTGGAAGGGTCGCCAATGGTTTGGTATCGAAGTGACGGACAAATCTCTCATCAAATAGAGCGTCATGAGATGGGTGGTTACGCATTGCTTGGATCTTTAATACGTATCTGCCCAACAAGTAATTCCGTCTTTCTGCGAGGGAGGTCATTCCTGCCTCAGCATAGAGGCTGAGGACGGGGCTCGTCCGAAATGCACCCAGCGCCAGCCGGAGACCACTGTGGTGAACAGTATCGAGAAGTTTCAAGATGGAATCACGCGCCGACGAGTAGACCCAACAGGCATAGTCCATTATGGACCTAACCAGTGAACCATATATTTGCAAAAGACATGTCCTGTCCGCACCCCATGAAGTGTTACTAAGAACTTTAAGGATATTTAATTTCAACATACATCGTTTGTGCAATTCTGTGACGTGGTATCTCCAATTTAATTTAGTATCAAACTCCAAGCCAAGAACGCGAACGTGTGGTTTAAATTCAAGTTGCACACCGTTTAGGGTAAGACGTGGATCTACGTGCATATTCCGACTGCGACAAAGGTGAATGCATTGTGTTTTATCGGCAGAAAATTTTGTGCCACGTGCTGGGGCCCAATCACCGATGTTGTTCAATGCAATCTGCAGATGTTGTTCGGCAACAGAAATGTTGACCGACCTATAGAAAATCCCCAAGTCGTCGACGAATTAGTAGGACATGATGGACTTTGGTATGCACGAGGTGACACTGTTTATTGCGACTGCAAACAGGGGAACCGAAAGGACAGATCCTTGAGGAACTCCCGGTTGCAGTTCATATGGGTCTGATAAAATGTTATTTATCCATACTTTAAATGTTCTATCATGAAGAAAGTTCTGTATGATTCTGGGCAAGTGACCTTTAAATTCCCACTCGTGAAGTTGTTGTAATATGGCATATTTTCAATTTCAATTTTTTATTAGGACAAATTGTACATTTTATGTAAAAACAACACAATTTTTAGTGTATGTGTCCTTTAGCTAAATAATTTTTTTTTTTACAAATACTAATATAATGAGAAATTGTCATAATATGTAATACATTGTAAATAAAAATAATTATTGAAAAGTAATAAAATAAGGTTCATTTCATTATATTATTATAGTTAATCAATAATATCAAGTGATAACAGGAATTTCTGTGAGTGTATCATTTAAGTAATCAATAAGATAATAGTAGGCTTTTAGAATTAAAATTTGTTTGAGTTCATGTTTGAAACGGTCATAGCTTGAAATGTTTTTAATGGATTCTGGAAGATGGTTATAAAGACATTTATGTTATATGTAAGTAGTCTGAGTTTACTTGTCCAAGTTTTGTGTGATATGAGTTTAGCTGTAGGTGATTTTTTTTACGTGTGTCACACACCTACTCAGTAAATGCAAATGTCCATCATTTGCATTTACTGAGTAGGTGTGTATATTTTTTTTTATTTTAGCGCCACGTTGTGTCATATGCTTTCTCTATGTCAAAGAGTACACCTATTACGTGCTGTTTAGCCACATAACCTTCTTGGATGAAGGTTTCCAAACGCACGAGGTGGTCGATTGAACTCCGTCGCTGTCGAAATCCACACTGAACATTAGTAAGCAAGCCACGAGATTCCAATAGCCACATCAGGCGCTTATTGTTCATCCTCTCAAACAATTAGCAGAAGCAACTAGTTAGAGAAATGGGTCGATAAGAGCCGGGTAAGGTTTTGTCTTTACCTGGTTTCAAAAGCGGAATTAAATTAGCCCTACGCCAGGCGTCAGGAAATCCATCCGATAACCATAAAGAATTTAAGAAGAGCAGAATAATCTCAAGAGATTGGTCAGTCAGGTGGATGAACATTTCATTGTGGAGCTTGTCTTCGCCAGCATCCGTTTTCCTTAAGGAGTTGATCGCAGTGCGCAATTCCCATAACGTGAAAGGCCGATTGTAACATTCAGTGTTGTCGGAAGCAAATGTAAGCTGTTGCTGTTCCCTTCTTCGTTTCCGTTGGTGAAAGGCTGCATCATAGCGAGCATTGCTACTCACCGAAGCAAAGTGACTGGCAATCACCGACACCACGTCATGCGGTGAAGTAACAAGCGCACCATTGTTCAGGATGGCCGGAATAGAAGACATTGAGCGTCCACAAATAGACTTAATCTTCTTCCATACTGTGCTGGAATTTGTACGGTGGGTAATAGTGGAGACGTAGTCCCTCCACGAATTCTTCTTACTCTGTTTAATGATATATCGGGCTTTGGCCTTCAGTCGTTTGAAGGCTATCAAGTTCTCAGAAGTAGGGTATGTATTGAATTTTCTGTCACAGCTGTACAATAAGATTTAAAAATAACATGTCATTATATAAGAGATTACGGGCACTGATAACCTTAGTGTTGTGTGCCCTTAAACCCTAATAACTAACTAACTAACTAATTTTCTGTAAGCTTTTTTTCGGGCTTTAATTGCGTCTGCGCATTCTTCGTTCCACCATGGAACAGGCTGATGACGCTGTTTACCGGCAGTCAATGGTATGGCAACGGATGCTGCTTCTAGTAAACATTGGCAAACTTCAGCCAGAAGTTCGTTAGAATACGAAAACGAGTGAAGTCTACTTTAAAGGCATATTGTCACATAGGATGAAGTATTTTTTTTATACAAGTAGATGTACAAAAAATAAGATAGCCGGTAATTGTGGCAACCTTGGATGAGGCCTACACAGGGCCGTATTATCCAATAGGCACACTAGGCACGTACCTAGGGCGCCAAGAGACTGGGGGGCGCCTGCGCCCCCCTCTAGGCGTGATGTAAGCACAAATTAAAAAATATATATGAATTAATGACTGGGAGATTGCAAGATTGATTAACTCAAAACATGCATAAAGCTGACTTTGCACTCATTTGCAGTTTGTTCTGCCGCCCACGACTGCCACAAAAATTGTGTTAGAAAGTATGCTGAAAAACTTACTTCGTTAGCATTGCTTAGGGCGCACAGGGCAATGTCAATGTCACAGTATTCTAAACCGAACTCATCAAGTGAGGCTGTGGCGGTCGCCGTACATGATTTTATTGATTTGGGCAGAACTCCCACAAGAAATGATTTCACGTAGCCGTCTACTTCAAACTCAACTGTCACAACGTCGCTGAAAAATCTGTAAGTGAACGGCATGAAATTTTTTGTTTTTAAAAAAGATCCAGTGACGTTGGTAATCAGTGATTCACTCATAGATTACATTGCTAAACACAGCATTAATCAAAACATTGACGGAGATTTAACGGGTTCACTTCGTCTTTACTCGGACAAAAATCGATATTTTAGGAAAAACTTTTTACATCAGGAGAATGTCAATGGTGAAGTTGTGTACCGCCACTGGGTTGCATACTCACCCTCCCAAGGTACAGTGTTTTGCACCCATTGTAAACTTTTTGGTGGAAAGTCACAATTCTCAGTCACACGGATATAATGATTGGAAAAATGCTGGCAATAGGTTTCGAAAACATGAAACGTTCAAAGAACACAGATCAAATGTCCTATCATTTATAGCTAGAACCAAAACATATGCAAAGAATTGATACTTATTAAAAGAGCCGTTGTCAACTGAAATAAAATACTGGCGAGATATATTGAGTCGTATTGTTGCCGTAGTTAAGTTCTTAGCATCACGAGGGCTAGCGTTTCGTATAGTGATAAGGAAAAAGTAGAATCGGCTGGAAATGGCAATCCTAGGGTGGGTCTCTAGAACTCGTTGCGGTTTCTCAAGACGTAAAGCGCGTAAGCGCATGCAATACAAACGATTCGGCGACTTCGAGTCCATGTGTGTGAGCAATATAAAATAACACTACTAAACGGAAACTATAGAATAACATTTACATACGTAGTACCTATTATAAATTGCATAATATTTAAATGTAGGACTAGGCCCTAGCAAGCCTAAAAAAACATTATTTGCGAAAATAGGAAACATTGCATTGTGCACACAATCAGCATAACGATATTTTGGATTCCATAGTTGCGTGGGGGGGGGGGGGGGGGGCGACATAAAAATTTGTGCCTATGTTCTCATTATTATTTAAAACGGCCCTGGGCCTACACCCCAATACAATGGTTTGTTTTGACGCGCGCCTGGGGCCATGTGACGTTGGTGGATGCCTGCTGCCCGAGCCGAGCGCGGCGAGACTCGGTTAGAACACGTGTTGAATGCAGTAAAGAGTTGGCATTCTGTGTGGAAAGAGCGTTCTCACTTCTCATATTTGTTATAGCACATGCCAGGTCAATAAGTGTATTCTGTAATAATTGTATTAATGTACCTGAATAGTGATAATAAGTGAATAATATTGAACGGTTTGTTCAACATAGATTCGTCAAACACAACTGAATTATTCTTAGTGGTATAAATAATTAATGTGTGCCGTGTGAGTGTTATAATTAGCTATATCAAAATGGTGTTAAAATGTTGTGCTTATGGATGTAACAACAAATTAGTCAGTCCGATAAACATATCATTCCACCGTTTCCCAAACAGGGAAAAGTCGCCAGTGCGATATAAAAACTGGCTATCGAAAATTAATCGTAAGAACTTTGTACCCAGCAAATTCACTCGGGTATGTTCTGAACATTTCATTGAAGGCGATTATGAAATCACGAACAGTTAAAAAATGAAGCTTATGGATAATATAAAACCAAAACATAAATTAAAAAAAAGTGCAATACCAACTGTAAAATTGAGAGGTAGAATTGATATCCCATTAAAAATAGGACGCACTTCATCATATATTGCCGCTAAAATAACGCGATCTTATTGACAATATTCAAGACCAAAGTGTAACAAAACGCAAAAGGCCTCACAACTTGTCCCCTAACATCCGTTCTAACAGCAAACACTTTTTAACTGAACCGTTCCGTGCTCGATGGTATTGAATGGGCGGGCGGTGAAGCGGCCGCATTCTTCCTCGAGTGGGTCGGTAGCCGGCATCCACCTACGTCACGAGTGGTGACGTCACGCAGCTTACATTATCCATAATATTACTCGTCAGATCTATAAATATTAACCGATTTCTTTCATTTTTTTTTAAACTTCCTAAAATGATTTAAGGTTTAATGTGTGTAAGCGACAGCTCTATGTGACAATATGCCTTTAAGCAATGCAGACCTACTCAGGTCTTGATATTTGCCCCATTTTATAGTCAATGCGCGTGCTTTGTTGTGCAGGCCTATTGTTCTTTGTATATTACTGTCCGATATCATGTTGGTTTTACTTCCAATAGTGAGTATAATCGGATAATGGTCTGTTATGTTTGTGTGGAGTATAATAGTTTTTACGTCGGTGATGTTGCGGGCTTTTACAAATATGTGTATGTATTTACCAACACAGCTGAAATTGGCAAGGGTAACGCCTATTTATGAGGGTAAAGGTAAAAAGAGTGATAGGAATTCTTATCGACCTATATCAACTCTTCCAATTGTAGGGAAAATTATTGAAAATATTTAACACAAGAGGTTATTACATGAAGTGGATGCATCTGAAGGTTTAAGTGAAAACCAGCAAGGTTTCAGGAAAGGTAGGGCAACGCTAAGTGCCCTTCTAGCATTTACAGATTTTATCTATAAAGGGATTGATAAACGTAATGGTAAGGTTGGAGCTGTCTTTGTTGATCTTAGGAAAGCATTTGATTCAGTACCCTTTTTACCTCTTTTAATAAAATTAAAAACCAGGTATAACGTAAGTCCTTATTTGTTATCAATTTTGGCGGATTATTTTTTAAATAGAAAAATGTTTATAAATCTTGCAAAATATAGTTCAAAAGTATTATATATATTTTGTGGAGTACCCCAAGGATCAATATTAGGACCCCTATTATTTATTCTTTATATAGATGATATATCTACTATAATGGGAGGCATCAATTATATCTTATATGCTGATGACTTGGTCTTTTATTTAGAAGGTGTGGATGTCGAAGAGATCGTAAGACGTCTTCAAGAAGTTCTAAAGAGGATGGATGATTGGTTTAAAACTCAGGAACTTGATATTAATTATAGCAAAACAATTTTATGATTTTTCATAAGGCTGATGATAGAAGCATGAATGATATTCATTTGACGTTAAATTGTAATGGTGAATTAATTTCTAGAGTGTATGAATTTAAATATCTTGGAGTTTTCTTATATTGTAATTTAAATTTTAAGAAACATTATGAATATGTGTGTAATAAAGTATCATCAGTAATTGGAACTATAAGTAGAATGAAGAGGTTTGTAACTGAGAGAATGTTGAGGTTACTTGTAGATTCTTATATTCACTCTGTTATTGATTATTGCTTAGTGGTTTGGGCAGTAAGACCTTCTTCTGAGTATGTTGTACTTCAGAAGAGAATTGACCATCTGTTTAATTCATTTCCCTTGAGCCAAGATTTGCAGTATGATTGTTTCACGATTGAGGAGAGGATGAAGTATAGCGTGCTGGTAAATACATACAAAGTATTGAAAGGTATGTTTTTAGGTATTCTACCAAATATTTTTTTAAAATTGTTGATCGTGATAGAAATTCTACTTTAATAAACTCATTGGAAGTTCCTAGATTAAATTCTGAAGCATTTAAAAAGTCATTTATGTACAGAGGCGTATCCTATTGGAATTCAATTTCTTATGATATTAGAAGCCAGTTTACTGATGTAGGAATCGTACAATTTAAAAGTAAAATTGAAGCAACGATAATGAATCAAAGAGCAAAGAATTGATTTTTACTATTTATTTGTAGGTAATTGTCTGTGTATTTGTGTAATGTTAATTTACCTTCATAAGTTCTTGTTAATGATTTTGATTTTCTCTTTGTTTGTTCATTATTGCTTTGATTTATGATATAAACAATGTATTTTCAATTATATATTTCTGCCTAGATTGTCTGGTTGCCGCCCACTGATGGAGCTTGCAACTTGAGTTAGGTGTCCTGTATCATTGCTGTGATCAGTTTGACATGAACAATTTTAAATAATTATATATCTGATATAATTATATATATGAGTCAAGATTTTTTGGACTAAAATGTTATCAAGATTTGAACACAAAAATGAAGATTGATCACAAGAATAAAGATTTCGCGTTCGGTGGTTTCTTCCACAAAAGTTTTTGATTATACTCCCTGATTTGCTGTTCCTGATTTTTGGCAAACCTCATATTCGTTTGAGCGGGATCGTCTAATAAATCATTTTTTTTCTTTTCGTTTTTCTTTTTTAATGTTTTTTCCCCTTTCTTTTCTTTTCTTTTCATTCTACACCCTTTTTTATATTTGATTCATTCATTAAATGCATATGATGTATTTTTTTTATTTGTTACCAAAATTGTTGTGTTTAAATGCATTGTTGTTGTAATGCTACTATTTCAAATATTTACGAAAATGTGGTTTATTGTTGTTTCTGCATCTATGTAATTAGATTTATTTAGTTGTCCTCCTTTGTAAATCAGTTTTTATTACTGAATAGGATAGACGTTAAATAAATAAATAAATAAATAAATAAATAAATAAATACACGAACTAAAAATAGAAGTAACTCTAGTTGATTTTCATACAAGTGGTAGAAATCCATTCGAGTACATTGTATTTAAGTAATCCTTACATTTAGTACTTTCTTTTTGTGTTTTCTCATTAATATCGATATTTATGTCACCAATTACTACTTTGTAGTTTGCTTTCATTTGTTGTTAAATTATTGATAATTCTTCTGTAAAGAGTTTAACGTTTCCTGAGGGTGTTCTGTATCTTGCTGTTATGTTGAAGGAGCCTTGTAATGATTGAAATGCTATTGTGGTTGAGTTTGCTTGTGTTATCTCTGTAATTGGGATTATTTTTACATTGTTTGTATTTATTAGTTCATCTTTAATCAATACTGTTATACCGTCGTTGCTCGTTAGTTTATTCTTTATTAAGGAAGTTAAATGTTTCATTTCCATTTATTTTAAATTCATCTGATTGGGTTTTTAGCTGCGTTCGAGTTTATATAATAATATGGTGCTTTGTATTTATAGATTGGAGTACGACAAGTAGTTGATCAAAATTTTTCCGAATGCTGCGAATGTTAATATGGAAGACTTGACATGTATGGTGATTGTTTTTTGATCAAGAACCATGTTAAGCTCATCATTATTATAACATAAAATTGTGTCATGAATTTCAGGCAGGGTCAGTTCATTGTCAATGTTGTCTAAGTTCATCTTTCTATTTTATGATAAACTTAATTTATATTCTATGTGCCGTATAGGCCTAACTATCAAATCAATAACTGCACCTTACTATGCCGAAGTAAAGTTAGATAATAATATAAAATATTGTAAAAGTAATAATACAATAAAGTATATAATAATCTATAATAATTTGTAATAATATGTATGGTAAGAATAAAAATAAAATACAAATACAAATACAATAGGGTTAAAGTTACCGTATAGATGGATTAGAATATGTCTAGCATAGGAACATTGGACCGAGAAGTCTCATCACTCTATTTGGTTGGTTGGTTGGGAATCCGTGTTCAGTTTTATTGCATCCGCCCTCTTGTGTATGAATACCCTGCGGTTGTCTTGCAAGGCCACGATCCTTCCATCCTGTGTCCAGCAGTTACGGGGTCCGACTGTCTTTTGCACGTGCGTAAGTACCTCATGTTTCTCTCTAGTGAGAGATTCAGTGATCAGCAGTCCAGAGTCCTTCGGTTTTCTCTTCGCCCGCCTGATGGCCTCCCTGTCTTGGTATGAGATCAGTTTCACAATGATTAGTCGATACTTTTTATGCGAGGGTGGGCCCATACAATGACATCGGTTGATCGCCCTTGGATGGAATTGAATGTTTAGTTGATTGTTATCAATATCCGCCACTGTGTGGTAGGTGTTTTCAGTTTTGCATTCCTTCACCCCATGTATGAGTAGACAATTACGTCTACTATATTGTTCTAATTGATCTAGCTTGTCGTCTTGTTCGGCAACCTTCCTAGCTAGAGCGCGGACCTTGTCGTCTTGTTCGGCAACCTTCCTAGCTAGAGCGCGGACCTTGTCGTCTTGTTCGGAGACCTTCCTAGCTAGGCGGCGGACCTTGTCGTCTGTCGGCAACCCTTAGAGGCTGTTGGCACCTTCCGCTTGAGCGCGGCCTTGTCGTCTTGTTCGGCAACCTTTCGCTTGTCGGGCAACCCCTTGCGTCTTGTCGGACCTTCGCTTGTAGAGCGCGACCTGTCCTTAGCAGAGCGGGCTTGTCGTCTTGTTCGGAACCTCAGTACAGCGCGGACTTGTCGTCTTGTTCGGCAACCTTCCGAGCTAGAGCGCGGACCTTGACGTCTTGTTCGGCAACCTTCCTAGCTAGAGCGCGGACCTTGTCGTCTTTTCGGAACCTTCCTAGCTAAGCGCGACCTTGTCCGTCTTAGTTGCGCGGACCTTCCGTAGCGTGCCTTGTCAACCTGTTAGCATAGCTAGACGCTGACCTTGCACTTCTAGCAGACCTGCCTTGTTCTGTCGGAACCTTCCTAGCTAGAGCGGACCTCCGTCTTGTCGGCAACTCTTCCTGCTTAGAGCGCGGACCTTGTCGTTTGTCTCGGCAACCTTCCTAGCTAGAGCGGGACCTTGTCGTCTTGTTCGGCAACCTTCCGTTAGAGCGCGACCTTGTCGCTAGTTCGCAACCTTCCTTGTTCGGCGAACCTTCGTACTTGGGCGACCTTTCTCTTAGCGGCCACCTAGTAGACGCCTTGTCGTCTTGTTCGGAACCTTCGCTAGCGGACTTGGTCGTCCTTTCGGCTAGAGCGCGACTGTCTTTGTTCGGCAACCTTCCGAGTTAGAGCGGACCTTGTCGTCTTGTTCGGCAACCTTCCTAGCTAGAGCGCGGACCTTGTCGTCTTGTTCGGCAACCTTCCTAGCTAGAGCGCGGACCTTGTCGTCTTGTTCGGCAACCTTCCTAGCTAGAGCGCGGACCTTTCCTGTCGGCTTCTTCGGCACCTTCCTGCAGAGCGCGGACCTTGTCGTCTTGTTCGGCAACCTTTCGCTAGCGCGACCTTGTCTAGATGTCGGCAACCTTTCCTGTTGCGGCAACCTTTCGTTTAGCGGACCTTTCCTGTTGGCAACCTTCCTAGTAGGCGGACCTTGTCTCTAGGCGGCGACCTCTAGTAGCGCGACTTGTCGTCTTTTCGAACTTTAGAAAGGGCGGACCTTGTGTCTTGTTCGGCAACCTTCTACTGTAGTCGGGACCTTGCGCTGTCCGAACCTTCTGCTAGGCGCGGACCTTGTCCGTTGTTCGCAACCTTTCCTATGGTCGGAACCTTCCTCTTTGTTCGGCAACCTTCGTCTGGCGCGCCTTTCCTACTTGGTCGGAACCTTCCAGCTAGAGTCGGACCTTTCGTATTGGCGCAACCTTCCTACTAGTCGGCAACCTTCGTTATTTCGGCAACCTTTGTTTGTCGGCAACCTCTTGTCTTGTTCGGAACCTTCCGTCTTGTCGGCAACCTTACTAGCGCTCTTGTTCGCAACCTTTCGCACTCGAGCTGAGGCGTCCTTGTCGTCTGTTTCGGCAACCTTCCTAGCTAGAGCGCGGACCTTGTCGTCTTGTTCGGCAACCTTCCGACTTAGAGCGGCGGAACTTGTCGTCTTATTCGGCACCTTCCTAGCTAAGCCGGACCTTGTCGCGACCTTTCGTCCTTTCGGCAACTCCGACTTGAGTCGGGACCTTACGTCTGTGTCGGCAACCTTCCTTAGTTAGGCCCTGGACCTTGTGCGCCTTTTGTCGGCAACCTTCCTAGCTAGAGCTGCGGACCTTGTCGTCTTTGTTCGGCAACCTTCCTAGCTAGCGCGGACCTGTGTCTTTCGGCAACCTTCTGCAACCGTCGACTAGTCGGCTTTGTCGACTTTTCGGCAACCTTCCTAGCTGACTGCGGATCCTTGTCGTCTTGACTTCGCACTTGGCCTTGCTAGTCGCTGGACCTTGTCGCTTGTTCGTCAAGCTTCCTAGTTGAGCAGGGCGACCTTTCGTCTTGTTCGGCAACCTTCACTGAGCTGACCTGTCGTCTTGTGGCAACCTTCTAGTCGCCTTGTTCGGCATTCGCTTCCTGCAGTAGAGCGCGGACCTTTGTCGTTTGTTCGGCAACCTTCCTAGCTAGAGCGCGGACCTTGTCGTCTTGTTCGGCAACCTTCCGAGCTAGAGCGCGACCTTGTCGTCTTTGGACTTAGTGAGCCGGCTGTCGTCTTGTTCGCAACCTTCGGCTGACTGTGCGCTTTGTCGGCACGCTCTAAACCGCCTTGCGTTGTTCGGACCTTGCAGTCGATCTCTGGCGCAACCTTCCTAGCTAGGCGCGGACCTTGTCGTCTTGTTCGGCAACCTTCCTTACCAGAGCCCGGACCTTGTCGTCTTGTTCGGAACCTTCCTCTGAGGCGGACTTTCTCTTGTCGCAACCTTCCAGCTAGCGGAACCTTTCGCTTTTCTAGAAGTTCCGTCTAGTAGGCGGACTTCTTGTTGAGCCATCATTCATGCGTAGGCGATCCTATGTCGTACGTTCGACACTTCCTACTAGTACCGTGACCTTGGTCTTGTTCGCAACTTCTAGTAAGGCGGACTTGTGCTTCGAACTTGCGAGTGAGCGACCTTACAGATTGTTGGCAACCTTCCAGCTAAGCCGGACCTGTCGTTGTCGCAACCTCCAATATGAGACTGCTCTGTAAGGCAACCTTCTATTGGCGTACTTGTCATGTTCGAACTTCTAGCTGACGGGACATGTCGTCTTGTTGGTAACCTTCCAGCTAGAGCGCGGACCTTGTCGTCTTTTCGGATCCTCTCCTTATGAGGGGACTTGTCGTCTTGTTCGGCAACCCTTCCTAGCTAGAGCGCGGATCCCATTGTAGATTGTTATGTAGCAACCTTGCGAGCTAGATTAGTAGCGGAAATTGTCGTCTGTTCGGCACCTTTACTAGACGGACCTTGTCGTCGTTCGGAACTCTACTAGAGCCGGACATTGTTTCCTCTGATCGGGAACCTTCCAGCTGACGTGACTTGTACGTCTTTTTCGCAACTTCCGAGTAGAGTGCGGACCTTGTCGTCTTGTTCGGCAACCTTCCTACTAGCCGGACCTTGTCTTTGTTGCACCTTCCGGCTAGAGCGCGACCTTGTCTTGTTCGCACCTTCCTAGCTAACGCGACTTGTCGTCTTGTTGCAATTCTAGCTAGAGCGACCTTCGTCTGTTCGCACTCTATAACACCTTGTCGTCTGTTGGCTCCTTCCAGCTAACCTTGTGTCTTGTTCGCAACCTTCCTACGTAGAGCCGACCTGTCGTCTTTTCGCAACCTCCGAGCTAGACGCTACCTTGTCGTCTGTTCGCACCTCCAGTTAGAGCGCGGACCTTGTCGTCTTGTTCGGCAACCTTCCGAGCTAGAGCGCGGACTTCATCTTTCATCGACGTTAGGTTTTCTTGGACAAACTTTTCCAGTCCCGCAAACCTGTCGGCAAGGTCATCCCTATTCGGAAGGGTATAACTGGGGTCTAGGTGGCTAGATGAATCTAATATGGTTTTGAAATCCATCAACTTACCATTGATAGTGTCCTAATACTTGAAAATGCGAAGTAGCAGGCTTTCTACCTCGTCGGTACCAGGTCTATCGTTTGGGGTTGAGGGTTTGTTCTGTGGCGGCTTCTTGTATTTGCTGAGCGCCATGCTGAGTTGTGAGGTTATGTCGACACTAACACAGGATATGGTTGGACTGTTCCATTATAAAAGCACACTGTTATTTCACTAAACACTGGCCAAAAATTATTGAAACAATTAAAATAATGGCTAACTAAACCATCAATTTTAGGACTCTTTATATTCCAAAAGTCATTTTAATTTTTTTCCACTCCTATATTCATACTTTTTTTATTATTTATTTTTAACTTTTTATTCTGAACCATATTTCTATTTTTCTTGGCTCATTATTTATTTCCTCTAATGTCTTGGTCAACTTTACCACTCACAGAAATGAGAGTGACATCTGCATACATGTTAAGCAAATTAATTAATGTTATACACTTTTGTATGTCATTCATGTACACTAAAAATAGCAAGAGAGCTAACACAGACCCCTGCGGCACTCTATTTTCACACATTTTTCCATCCGATAGAATCCCCTCGTAACTTTTTAACCATTTTATTGCTAGTCCATCAATTCCGTACATATACTGTAATTTGTTTATCAGTCTCTCTGTATTCACCGTTTCAAAATCTCGTTTCAAGTCTATAAAAGCTGCTAATGTTTTATCATCATAGTAATTGTTTTTTAGCCATTTGTCGATAAGATTTTGTACTGCACACTCACATCAGTAATTTTTTCGAAACCCAGACTGTTCACAGGGCAATACAAATCAGCAGAATCCCCCACCGTAGCCAGCCAGCCAGAAGGTTTTCGACGATGTTGGGACACCTTTTTAACACACAACGGGTTATCGGATCTGGCTGATTTTTTTTGGGTAGGTCTTGGACCACATATCAGTTCCTATACCGAGTTTCAAGAATCTTTCGGGGCGGCGTCTGCAGATAGCTCTAAACCCCCCAACTTGGGTAGGAGTATACAGGTTAAGTTAGTCGTTAAGCAGTCGCGTGTGCTTGGCTGCGGGCGAACGACCTTCGCCCTAGATTATTGTCCGGTTATTCATGCCAATTTTATATATGATACACACATAGCTTAGGCCTACATCATACATAAATTACGTCAGATTGGATGGATAGGATGGAATTTGAAATAAATAATTTTTCAATTTGCTTATTCCGAGTTGAAGTCCACGTCAAAGTAAGATTATTTTAATTTTAATTTTTTCTCGCGAACAAAATAGGTAGCCTACTTAAAATCACTAGGTATTTCATGTTAAGCATATTGCGCATCTGCCATAATAATAAGAGTTCAGGTGGGGGGGGTCACTGGTCACATCCAACAATGGGGGGTCTGGGGGGGATGCCCCCCAGCTAATGCGGGTCCGGGGCGCACAGCCCCGGAAATTTTTTCGATTCTTAGAGTGTGATTGGCGTATTTTAACGAGTTTTAGGCATGTTTATTTAATGAAATTTGCTAGTGGTGACTGGACTATTAGCAATCAAAATGGTCCATCTCCAGATTTTTACCCGGATGACCAACCCGTGGTTACGGCGGTGCATTCATTATAGCCACACACAAAATGAGAGTTGGTCTTGGGTTCAGACCAGTTTATCATTGACAGGATCGTAGGCTGGTGGACGTCTCGTTGACGTTTCTACCATTTACAACTCTTGTTTCCCCATTGAATCCAATGCCTATATACATAGACATGGGCTACGTAGTGGGGAGCATGGGAGGCGATTATTTATGACCAGCTAGGCCATATAATATATGCCATAGGGCATATTGACCACCAAAATTTTAAATAACAAGACATGCATAAGTATTATCATTTATCATTGATTGTAAGTCTCATTGAGGACGTGGTTAAGGGCGTTTTGGTACCTTTATTGGAAATGGTGTTTTCTTTTTATTAACTCGATTCCAGTCGTATTACTTTTATTCCACAAAGTGCATTTATTTTTAACTATTTACAATTGATTCTTCTTAAAATTATATTCAATACACACCCATGATTATATTATTATATTATTGAGACTATTATTGCAATAATTGATTATATATTATTTTAGTTTGCGAGTTGGGAATAATATTCGCCCTCGTTATTGATATTAAAACTGTCTAGGGCAGGCATATAAGTGCTAGTACTGGCTAAAGAAGGTCTTAGATACTACATGTAGAGGATATTTAGTGAGTCTAAACATAATAATTTGTACACAGTGATCTAGACCTCACACAAAAATAGTACTGTAAAATAATAAAATATCAACTGTTTTTATTTTCCCTTAACGTGATATTACGATTTTACTGACACTACTTCCACACCACCGTCTACACTTCACATTTTACCGAAGACACTTATTCTTTGGTCGTTTGAACCAGCATTAATGAAGTCATGGCACAACTTGTCAATGTCCAAATCGTCAACTCTTTCTTGGTAAGTATGCAATATGCACATGTGGTTGAGACGTGCTTGACCCATTGTTGACCGTAGATATGTTTTTATTCTTCTCAGCATTGAAAAACTTCTTTCAGCTGTTGCTGAACTTGCGGGCACCACTAACAGTAACCGGATGACTTTTAGGACATCGGGAAAGAGCTGCCTTGTCTCGGGATGCAGTTCCTGGAACCGGTCGTGAATGTCGGCAAAACTACCACATCCACTTGGCATCAAAGATGGAAACATTTTCAGTTGATTTTGTAGGCTGATTTAATCGATACCACACTCGTCGATGGTTGAAAAATCTTTTTCTTTCTGTTGGTCCAACAGCAGTGCTTCGAGATTGAGACATTTTTCAAATCCTCTCTGGCAGAATCTCTCTTCGATTTCACCGTACACTGTATCGATAACTGCAAAGAATGATGTCCTCATCATCTGTTCAATAGTGAAGACATGATCCTGGGATGGCTTGTTGGTGTGTTCAAGTCGCGCAGGCACTTTTCTGATCCTCCGCAGTACAACATCTTGTAACTAGTACTTAACTTTGAACTCTTCTAACTCTGTTAGTAACTCATCGAATTTATCTTCACTTCTCAATGTTTTAAGCACGTCTAAAACAAGCTCTGCAGATTGTTTTGCTGCCGATAAGGTCATTGTCTTCTTTTGAAGAACAATACTTAACTTTTCGGTAGGCTCAAATATCTCCCTACATATTAACAATCCCATGAACGTTTCGGCCTTTTCAGCTTGGTCATAGAGTCCTCGTGCTATATATCTTTTTGTTTTGCTGTTGAACCTGCTATGCTCAACAGCTCATTCATGATAGCCGGGTAGGCGGTAATTGCAGTATTTATTGCCGTTGTCCTGACACTCCACCGAGTTTGACACAGGGGCCTTGGCGTGCTACATTTTAAGTTTTCTTCTACACAAATGCTCGCAAATTCTGCTTTTCGTTTTGCGGATTCACCAATCAAAACACCAACGCTATTCAGCCAGGACATAGCACTACCAACTAGAGAAACCTTCTAGCTGTGTCCTGCAGAGCTAAGTTTAAACTATGGTTGCTACAATGCACATACACAGCTAATGGTTGCTTGGAAGAAATTATAGCTTGTACCCCCTTGTTTTTCCCCTTCATGTTGCTAGCTCCGTCATAGCATTGTCCCCTCAAATGTTCTATTGGTAAATCGTATCTAGCCAATGAATCAAGAATGACGTTTGATAGATTTTCTCCCGTAGTGCTTGTCACTTGGTACATACCAGTAAACAGTTCATCAGGAATAAGTTCTGAGTTGACATATCGCAAACATATTGATACTTGTTCCATTCCTTGAACGTCTGTGGTTTCGTCAACAATGAGGCTGAATTCTTTGCAATGTTTAATATCAGAAATTACTCCTCTCAAAACTTCGTGGGCCATTAACTCGAGTATCTCGTTCTGTATTTTAGGAGAGGTGTAGCTTTTCTTCCTCATAAGAAATTGTTTTAATTGAGGTATATCATATGATCGTAGCGTCAGTAATTGATTAAAGTTACTTTGGACATCGTCATGAGAGCGTACAGCGATGCCTTGGCGGGACAGATATTGAAGGGAAGTAAAGATACACTTAAGTGCAATCCTAGCTGAGTCTTGATCGGTTTTGCTCAAGTGCAATAACTGTGCAGAAACTGGCTCTTGTCGGACGTATGTCAGTTTTTTTACTGCCTCTACATGAAAATGACTTAATTCATGGTTTTGAAATTTTTCTGTTTTTTTCCAGGTTTTAAACCCGTTTTTTAAAAAGCTAGAGTTGTCAGTTTGGTACAAAACACTGTTGCTCGAAGTAAACAAGTTAAGCTTTCGTGCTTGTAAACAAACATGACAAAATACGCTTTTGAGGCTTTCTGAGTAATGAAGCCAAGGATGTTTTTGAAACCACTTGTTTTGAAAATAATATTTTCTACTTTTTAAAATCTGAGGTTGTACTGCATAAGGTTGAAGTGGTTGATTTGGCTTATCCGGAATGTCATTTAGTTCCAGTTCCTGGATATTATCTATAACTTTCGAATCTGACTGTTGGCTTGAAGCTAGTCGAGGTATTTTCTCCGATGAATCCGAGACTTTCAAAATGTTTGAGTGAAGATAAGAAGGATCAACCGAAATCACGTCGTCCTCTTCATCCGATCGCGAAGTAGACGCTATAAAAACAAAATATGCGTTATCACGCACCAACCCTTTTCCTAAGTCTAACAACTTACTTATATAAATAATTATAGAGAGTCGAGACTCACCTCTGTTCCCATTCTCCTTTGCTTCAAACGATGATGTTGAAGGATTAACCTCAGATGAACAAGGACGTTTTTTTAAAAAATCTACAAGTGTCGGTTGATTCTTTCGTTTCGGCATTGTATTTTGCCACCAACGTAGCGCAACTATAACTAAATAACACCAATAAAATATCCTGCATGAAAAAACGGCACCATATATATAAAATAAAGTTAATTCCACGTAAACGTAACCCAACTTCGCACTGCACTTGTCCACACGTCTGTTCCCAGTCACCAGGGAAAGAAGAAAGAGCAATTTTGGTCTGGTAAAGTCCAGTTTACGATAGACTGGAGCGTAGGTCAAGTGTTTCTACCATTTTAAACTATTCAGCCATTGATTCCGTCAAACATAAACTGGCCTTTCTTTGTGGGTGATGACACAACTCTTTAACAACCCCTCCACCCCCTGGGGCCCCGACTATTTCTGGCGACGGTTGAACAGTGCGACACAAGGCTAGACAAAAAAACTGTCAACAATGCGCTCATGAAAAAGTTTACATGGTGGTATACAAAAGCTATTTTATACAAATTGCCACATGAAAGTTGTGGATAACCTAAGGGGGGGGGGGGTCAGACCGGCGAGTGGGGGGGTCAATTCCCCCCTTCCCCCCCGTGTTACGCGCCTGTTAGAGTTCCTTTTCACAGTCTCCATTCGAGCTTCAAACATTATAAGCATTTTTCTGTGAATATCCGTTGTTCTGGCTTCAACGTGCGAAGTCCGGTGGCAAAGTGTTTGCCAGCAATATCAAATTCGTCTTATTTCCTTTCTTCTTTTGCCTTAGACAACCTATCAACTGCCAACGACATAAGTTCATCTGCTGCTATTTTGTCTTGCTTCCTCTTCTTGCCGGCGTTTATAGGTCTAGAGGAAGACGCTGTTGGTGTTTGTGTTGTTGGAGTTTCTGGATCACCGTTCTGAAAAGAAAAAACAAATTTAATCCTTTTAGGTAAAATACCAACACAAATATTTTTTTTCTTCTTGTTTCTAAACACCAAACAAGAGTAAAAACAAGTAGCAGAGGAATTTGAAAAGTTTTGCAATTTTTCCAACTGATTTGGTGCGATAGACGGCAAACATGTTTTGATTTTTCCACCACCACATTGTGGTTCATATTATCATAACTAAAAGAGAACATAACTACAAGAGAACTACAAAGAACTGGTACAAATGGGAGAGTTTCTGATGGAGGTGTATTTGAGAACATGAAAATTCGTCAAAATCTGAAAAAGGGAACACTTCATATATCACAGCTCAGAGTTCCGGTAGGTGGTACAGTACCACTGACATATGTATTTGTTACTGATGAAGCTTTTAGTTTAAAAGTGTACTCCATAAAGCCATTTAATGTTCGAGACTTATGAGCGCAGGATTATTAACTGCCACTTATCTCGAGCAAGGAGGATAGTGGAAAATGCATTTGGAATAATAGCGGCACGTTTTAGAATATTTTAGAGTGCGATCAATATGAACATTGACAATATATGTATAGTCAAGGCTTGCTGTGCGCTTCACAATTTTCTAAGGAAAACTTGCAGTTCAGTTTATTCTCCCCCAGCAAGCTTTTCTCAGGAAGATTTTGAAGACGGAATAATAACTCAAGGGCTAACTGCTGGTGAGGAATCTGCCAGGCTAGATTTGGAGAGAGGCTATAACAGGAATTCAGGTGAAGAAGCCAAAGAAGTTAGAGAAAGCTTTTTGTAATACTTCAACGGTCCTGGTAAAGTGGCATGACAAGATTCTATGGTTAAACCTCTGTAGGGCAACTCTAAACCTCTGTAGGGCAACAGGAGTAAGTTGGACTGACCCTCTACTTACCTTTGTTTGATTCATAAGGTCGATGCACAATTTGACCGGGAACGATAGGCCTAACGGGAAGTTGCCGTTTTCAGTACCGGCTTGTGGGAAGTTCTAATTGGCCATTGTATAATAAATAGATAGATGTAGTAGTAATCTTTATTTTTAGTAGAGTTGCTATTTTACGAATTTACACGTTCACAAATACATAAATACAAAATAATACATTAAAACACACAACATTAAAAAATACATTACATTAAAAATACTAACACAAGCCAAGTATGTAATTAGATATGGCCAACTACTTACTACTGGACGGAGATATAAAATATAATAGTCCATATCTAGGCCAAGCCAGTAACAATAACTACTAAATTTAACATCAAAACAATAACTATTTATCATCATAATTTGTCTTGGTAATGAAAGTAACAAATAACACCAATAATGATAATACATAAAAACAAAAGCCTATGCTATACATTCTACAATAGCACAGCAATCAAGTCTTGAATATCTGTCATCATTTTATAATTAATTACGTATGCAATATATGATAAACAATTATGTAATAAATAAAATAATATTTGACCCTCCTAAACTTAACAAAATATGTTTGTACCGAATTTCCACATCACCCTTGAGGTATCGGTTTGATGCGTTATTGCCATTTTTAACGTGGATGCATCCCCTGTAGGCATACGCATAACCACGACGTAGACCTACTTTATATATAAAAGAGGTAGGTACTAGATTCATGTTGATAAAGTTCATAGAGCAAATGTTCAGTAGAGTACAGGCTAACGTGTTGATAAAGTTCATGAGAAATTGTTCACTAGAGTACAAAAAAATACCAACTTATAAATGAAAACCGGAAAATGTAGGTCTACGTAGATATTACAAGGTAAATAGTAGCAAATGCACAAGTTTAGCTATAAAGTCACAGCTAAAACTAGCACACCTAGCAGTAGCACACCATCACCTTTGTATGAAAAGAAAATCCATTTTGAGCAAATGTTCAGTAAATTCAGGAACATAAGTACCATAGATCATGCGTAGAAGCGTAATATTTAAGCTAGTAGAAGGCTCTACTAGACATAGAATGTAGCCTGTGGTGGCTCAGTTAAATGTTTAGCTGTGAAGCAGCAGAAGAAAAAGTGTTAGTACAGTAGTTAGAGAAAAAGTTAATGCTCACTACTCATTGGCACAATCGTCACACTCGCAACGCACATTCCACTAATTGCCATCACCTTCGTGTAAATTAAATTTAGCATGGAAAGCCTCCGAGGTGCATGACACATGCATGTGGCGTTTGCAAATGTCGCAATCTACCCATGTGCGGTTTACTTCAGCATCACAGTCATCTTGCCACGTTCCGCGACAGTAGATGCAAGCATAAACTTAAGCTTTCCGCTTCCTAGGTAGCTTTGCCCTTGCTGCTCTCTCCTCTTCTTCAGTATGCCACTTCAATGAAGAAATGGCATAGTTCACCCGCCGTTTAGCGTTGGTGGCGCTTGGTGTATCGGGCCATTTCTTTTTGGGAAGAAGAAGGCAGTCTTTAAAAAAAGATGGAGATGGAGTTGTGGGGGAAGCAAAGGAAGATAGGGGTTGCTTGCGAGACGGAGAAGTAAGCGAAGCAGATGAGGTTGAAACAGCGTGAGAAGTAGATGCGACGTTGGAAGGCGATGTGACGCTAGAAGTAGAAGGTGAAGCAGTGTTGGAAATAGAAGGTCGTGGGGCGTTTGAAGTAGAGGGCGTTGCAGTGGAGGTCAATGGCAATGTTTCTGGTTCCGGGTTGTCGACTACGAGGACCATTTCGTTCCATTCGGGAAAGTCGAACTCGAAGTTCGGTTCTTCGAACAGGTCCTCTGGCCATTCCTCAGGCAAATCAAACAGATGTTCATTTTCCACAACTGCTGTGGCTTTAACAGCAGCCCTCTTCTTCAAACACTGCCAGAACTCTGACATTACTATTAACTCAGGCTCCAAATCAACAGCTCCCATCTCAGCTGCTTTCAGGATGTCGAGTTGTCCTGTCTCCTCTAACCAAGCCTCGGTGACGCGTATTGTTGCTTGCGCTGCCGTTGCCTCCTCAGTTGGTTCTTGAGGAGGAGGCTGTGGCGCAACACGATCACCCAGACACTTAGAATAGTCGACTGCATCTGGGTCAAAGCGAGACAGGCCACATTTCCTAAAAGCGTTAATAATGTGTTGCTCATTGATGGATTCCACCCACACCAACTTCAGTAGTCCAGCAAAGGTTGTCTTGGTCACTGGGTCTGGTGTTTCTCCCAGCTTTGCTTTTTCTATCTTCTCAGATTGCAGCTTTGTAGCCCATGCCTTCTTAAGGGGTCCAAATATACCCACATCCGCCGGTTGTAGGATGTGGTTGGCGTTAGGGTAGAGGCAGTATAGGATGATCCCGTTTTCACGGCAAAACTCGCTGCACTCTACATTGAGATGGCTTTTATGGCCATCTACAAGTTGAAGTACAGGAGGGGATATAGGTCTGGGCTCTGGATTTTTTTGCTTTGCGAGCCAGGAGCCATGTCTTGAAGTACCGAAGGTACTCCAAGAACATGGGCCCCTGCATCCAGCCAGAATCTGTGTTTCCGAAGTACCAGTCCTCAGGGAAATATTTCCTCACTATGAGTGGTACTCGTTTATATTGGTAAACCAACACAAGGGGTACACAGTCCCCATTGGCGGCAAAGTTTCCCAGCACAGTTATTTGCTCCTTTTCTCTGGATGTTGCTATGTTCGCCAGTTGCTCACCTTTAATGCCAATATATTGCTGGCTGTTTACGTGGAAAAGAAACCCAGTTTTGTCAGTATTAAATATGCGGGAAAGGGTCCCGCAGCAAATCTTCATAATTTTGTGACACAAGAAATGACCTTAAAGTGGAAAACCACCGCCGGAGGCTCGCTTCATTAACGGCCGCCCTTGCCTGGCTGACCGTTTCTGACTTCTTTCGTGAAAGCTTCTTGTGTCGTGACAAGAAGCCACGAAACCATTTGTTGCTCGGACGGCCGTCAGTGAACAGGGTCGTGCGCTTAGCTGCAACAATTATTTGCTGCACAGTGTCCAAGATGTTTCCCTGGATGAGAGGGAAGCCTCGCCTAGCCATTTCTTGAATCCATTCCACTAGAGATTTTTCCTCCTCTTGAGTGAGGCCAGGTGTTCGGCCTCGAATAGGTCTTGATTTTCGTTTCTCCGTGATTCGGTCACTTATTGTCGATTTAGGGATGTTGTAGATCTGCGCTGCTCCGCGCAGCGACAAAACGCCCTCTTTACATTTTGCATCGGCTTCTTCAAGTTTGACAACAGTGTACTCATCGAGCTTTCTGTTCGACATGACCTGAAAATATATATTTTTTATTTAAACAGTAGACATTTTTTTTGTTTTGTGTTGTATTGTATTACTTAAATTTAGGCCCTATTTTGTATTTTAAAAAGTTAAATTAGTCAAATATCACTCAATTAAAACATATTTCTTTCATTCTTAAAGGGGTATTCACCTGCTAAACTCCAAAAATATATTTCATTCAGGATAACTAGTTATGAATTTAGAAATCAACAGAAAAATTATTGGCTAGGCCAACTTAAGGAAAGCTTCAATGCCACTTTACCACTACTGTAGTTGTAGGAACTTTAACTTGTTTCACTATGGAAAACTACTGTGTAAAATGAATGAATTACTACTATGTATGTACTTGTGTCATTTTGTTAATTAGCCTAATTACCTAAAAGAGCTTTGTAAAAGTTTACATCTTGAGGTGACATGAATTGGTACATTGATTTTAGATCTTTGATTTTATCCGCTGAAAGCGTCACTTTATCTGTCGGTACTTTGACTGTACTGAATAAATGAGGAATTTCGAATGAATGGGACATTTTTTTGGCCCGCGGTGTTTCACACCGAGTCAATCCGACAGTAATTACTGGCTCTTGAAAATTCAACTTATAGCCAATGTGCATTGGCATTTCTGATGTGTAAATCTGGTATTTCAGTTTGAAGTATGGGATTTCATTGAACTTGTACCCTTTTGATAGAGCTTGGAAGTTAAAAAAATCATTCACCTTTAGTTGAATGAATTTGAGTGGTGCCTTACCTGGACGTAAGGACACTAGCTTAGAAAACAGTGAAATAGGACTGAAAACCTCTAATTTTTTAAATCCATTTTCAATCTTGCTGTGAACAGCATCATTAAAAAATGCTTAATAGCTGTTCTCATTACTGAATTTCGGTTCTGCGGAACGCATGAGTCGGACCATGATATAATTTTTTTAATCTTACTGAGAGCACTGGCTGTGGTTCCCAGCCCTGCCAGATATTGCCTCATGCCAGAAGCTGCAGTACGTAATCTTATCAAGACTGCAATGGGCGGTAAGGTTGAAGCAACTAATTTTACGTTTATAAAAAAAATTGAGACCTGCGCTTTCGGAAGAGAGAACACATTTTGCATGTCGAAACATAAAACCGCTGTGTCACAACCAATTTCCTTCATATACAATGCCCGGTCTCTATCTCCCTCATCTTATTCCAACTCGCAACCTTCTCGTGGTTTGGCCCGTGATTAGGGGAGTTCTTCTCCCTGAAACTAATGGCGAGCTCTGGGTCGTCGTCGGGAACCCCTTCCCTTTACTACCTCCCCGACGGCGACGACAATGACAACAAAGACGGATGATGACACAGACGGAGACGACCACGACGTGGGGGAACCCCTGCCCTCCCCATATGCTTGTGGCTGGTTCTGACCAGCACAGGCCTGTCCACCCCTTGTCCCCCCGCGTCATTCCTTACGTCCCTCCCTTCGTCTCGATTAGCCAAGTTGCATAAATATGAGACGTTAAGCAATATCCAACCAAAATCATCTTTCCCTTCGAGTTTGTAACTCATATAAACTTGTTGATCCTGTGTGGGATCTAAAACATGCTTTATAGCTTCGCATGTGTCACACCTATCTTTCTTTGGAGTAAAAAAACTAAGGTTAAATTTTGTATTGAAGATAGATCTGTATAAATGCAGTTTGACTGACTTCTTATTAATTACAAACTCACTTTTCACATACAACTCATACATTTTTGCCATCGACAACCCTCCATTCAAATACTTTTTGTCAGTATTGTGCCTGCAATAATGGGATTCCATGGCTGGAAATGAGTTTATGTGAGCCATAACCCCATCAGTGATAACTTTTTCAGTAATTTTTTGTTTTGTGTTTTCCCTTTGCAGGGGAAATTGCCACTCCAGCTCCCAAATTCATGTTTGTTTAAAAAAAGTAATATATTCTTTGCTTACTTATATTTAAAGTGGAAAGAAAGAACTCGCGACAAACTCGGATTATGTCACTGGCACTTTGAAAAAAGTATTGGAAAGTTATTTTTTTGCTGGCGTCAGATAGTGTTCTTTTACGCTTTACTGGTTCTACCTTAACAAATTTGGAATAATAGTGCATTTTTTTTTCATCGGTAAGTTTCCAAAATTGTTCAAAAATAATCTGCTTCTCAACATCAATGAATTTTTCTGTACATTTGAAAGTGCAGCCTTTTTTACATGTTCCCTGCATTGTTCTTGTTAAATGCTGTTTCTTGTTCTGATCAATGTATGCCTTGCCTTTCTCTCTAGCTGTCTTTCGGACGTTGCGAACCCATTTGTCTCTCCACACTTGACGCTTTCTTGTCTTTGGTTTCCTGTAAAATAATAAAATACCATAATCAATACTAAACATAAATAAATGTTTTTTTTTTTAATAGTTGGCCTACTGTAATGTGAATACAGCCAAGAAGCACAAAAATGAAATCTGTGTCTAAATTATTACCGGTGGACCTACTTATCACTCAAGCCATAGGATCGGTAACCTCAGTGAAATTAAAATAAAATATAGCAAGCCATAATTTGGCATTTTAAAGCAACGACTAGGTACGTTCTACGAGCTTCACTATGGAGCTAGATGCGTCTTGATTTTTTAAAGCAAAGAACATTAAATGTGACCCCAGAACCAAGAAAACCAATGAGAATGAAGCTGCTTATACCTTATGCCGGTAGGCCTATCCTTCATTTATAATTCTATATTGTTACAGCTGATGTGACTGAGATGTGTGGTTGACGGTAGTGAGCTGATTTTTAACCGTCTTAGCAGAGCTCAATTAATGTTTCTTTAAACTAGTATCGTGGCTCGTCATCGTAAAACCGATAAGCGTCGGAAACAAACCACTGGTGATTCAGTGTGCATTGCCGTTGCTGACTAGGCCTACAGCCAGTTATATTAATATTATTTTAATTTTGAAGTTGCAGTAGGCCTATACATTTCATTACAAAATTAAGATGTACAACTTCATAAAGTTTTAAAAAAAGCTTTGAGGTTGGCCTATAAGTTTTTAAGGCCTATGACTTAGCTAATCAGTTAAATCTAAAACCTCACCCAAGAATATCTGGTTCAACATTCAGAGCTCCATCAGCAACCAGTGTGGGCAGGGAATTTTGGACTACTCCATTAGGCTCGAGGGGGTCAAGAGGGTCCACGGGGTCGTCTTGATGAGGAATTACACTTGATTCATCATCAGTGAAATATAAACCACCGTCATTGTCCAGTCTTGGATCATAGCAAGGAGCACAGCTTAGTGAGACAGTCGGGCCATCAAATTCCAACTCGCAACCTTCTCGTGGTTTAGCCCGTGATTAGGGGAGTTTATCTCCCTGAAACTAATGTGCGAGCTCTGGGTCGTCGTCGGGGAACTTTCCCCTTCCCTTTGACTACCTCCCCGACGGCGACGACAATGACAACACGGACGGATGATGACACAGACGGAGACGACCGCGACGTGGGGGAACCCCTGCCCTCCCCATATGCTTGTGGCTGGTTCTGACCAGCACAGGCCTGTCCACCCCTAGTCCCCCCGCGTCATCCCTTACGTCCCTCCCTTCGTCTCGGTTAGCCAAGTTGCATAAATATGAGACGTTAAGCAATATCCAATCCATCCTTGGAGCACAGTCACAGCTAAAAAAAATAGTAGGCATATGAAAATACATTGAATAAGAATAGCACTAGAACAATACTTTTAGGCCAATGAATTAATGCTGGGCCTAGACCTACACAGGTACTTTACAGTTAAATTTAAGATTAACCCCAGAACGTGTTTGGTTGGGGAGGGGGGGAGGGAGACAAGAGAAATTTATATGAACAATAGATAGGCCTATGTACTATGTAGAGACTAAAGGCTCGACAAATTTTTTAGAGTTCAGGGTATCGCACAAATCGCGGTGGTGTTTTATTTATTTTAAATTTAATTGGGAAACACATAGGCCCTAAATAAGCCATGGGGGAGACTGGCCTAAAATGACATAGCTAAGGATTAAATTCTGTTACATTGATACGGTGTACAAGAACATACGAACACATTTTTAAAAAATTTAGTTTAAACCATTTCTTTATTGAAATTAAATTACAAATGATAAATCTTAAGGACAATTGTTTAAATGACAAATTTGTAAAACCCAACTAAAAATCATTTTGCCCTAAGGCTTGGGCAAAATGACATAGACATAGAGTTTAGGTTCAATACACGTTTTATTTTCGACTTATTTCGCGGCTTTGTTGTAGGAATAGGCATGTTACTTAAGCCTGCATTAGACGGTTCAATGGTTCGTTCAAGTTTCCTTGAATTGAAGGACAAAACAGAATCAAAATGTGCATAGATAATAAAAAACAACAATACTCCCTTCATATTGAGAGTGTTTTGTCCTTGAATTCAAGGAAACTTGAACGGACCATTGAACCGTCTAATGTAGGCTTAACTCTATCTTTGAACTGCCGTATAACCGGACTTGTTGTTAGAACCGTACAACCATCACCAATATCTTTCTCGCGTTGTCTCTTTGTTCGCCCATTCTTGTTTGCTTGTGGGATTATCGCATTGGGGCAATATGACATATAAGTCATTTTGCCCTAAGTTGTTGTATGTCATGTTGCCCTACTCCACATCCCCACAAAACTAATAATTTTGAGGTTAGGTCTAGGGCCTGGCGTGGTGAATTGTTATGTTCATTTCACAGTATAGGCACGTATTTGAAGAGTTGCTAATGCTATTTCCATATTATGTATACACTAAAGGAGCTATAGTGATCATTGTAAGACGCTGTAATAAAATCTACTTACTTATTTATTATTTATTTTATACTAACAAACTCACGTGAGATTTGTAGGCGCCAGCCAGCAGTCAGTCAGTAGAAAACACGAAACTCCTTTATGCTAAAGTAACCAGTTATAAATTCAAATACCATGGGATGTGAGCAGGGAAAATATTGAAATCAAGGTATCTTGCCAAAGTAGGCTAGGCCTATATTGTCCTACAAGTTTACAGACATATTATTATCAGATTAATAAGTAGGCCCTAGGCCTATGAATTATGACCGGTCTTGCAAAGAGCAAAAATTAACAAGAAAACACAAGGAAATGGCAATACAATTAAATACAATCAAATAGTAATTGAGTAGGCCTTAGGCCTAAAATGATTTGTTGGTCTGTGTGACCTTGGCTGTTGGAAGCCAAAATGCGCAGTAGGCTAGACTAGGCTAGGCCTATGCGTACAAAGTTCTAGAGTTCAAAAACTGTTCTTTGGCTACTGGTAAATAACAGTCTAATAACACGGCGAGAATTGTTTTATCAAAATGTATCGATACGTTACGAGTTTGTGCGTTGACTCCTAGGTAGGCTGATGTAGGCTAGCTAGGCCTAGGACGGCGAAGTGCGCAGTTCCGAATCCTCGGCGGAATATGCAGAATACGAGCAGAAATCTCGTAATTTGGTAGGCCACAGGTAGGGCCTAGATCGTGGAGTCCATCCCCACAGTGAGTAGACCCGGATAGGCGCTAGAAGTAGGCTAGGCTATGGAAATTAGCCCACGTCTGGACCGCAGTCCATCTCTGCTCTCCTCTGTTCGTCGAATGTTCTCGTCTTTCCTCCGAAGTAGCAGACGACGCTCGTAATGTTCTACAGCCTTCTGACACGGGGCTCCAAGACAACTTCCAAAGACATTGACGTGATTGGTCAATTGGCGTTGATTTAGCGTCTGATTGGTGGATTTCAAATAGTAATTCACTGGACTAGTTCATTAATATAATTTGTAGGGGTTTCCTTGAAAGGTTGCACCATTTAAGTAATATTTACATCAGATGGTGCAAGAGTTGTGTTTGTTGTAGCGTCAAATCACAGAGTATTTGATGCGCAGCCTTGGGTCGACCAGTTGGCAACACCGCCGAGAAACTAGCAGTGGTAAAGTTGTATGGTTTTTCCGTCGGTAAAGAAGTAGTCCTACAGTTGACGCGGTTCCAATTTCAGTCACTAGGTGTCGCGCGCGTATCGAATTATTGTATTGAATTCTTTTCTTTTCTTTTTTTTCTTTTCTTTTCATTCCCCACCCCCCTTTTTTATATATTCGATTCATTCATAAATTGCATTTAATATCCTTTTTATTTGTTATCAAATTTGTTGAATATTTAATGCATTGTTGTAATATTACTATTTCAAATATTTGCTTAAATGTAGTTCATTGTTGTGTCTGCATCTATGTAATTAGATTTATTTAGTTGTCCTCCTTTGTAAATCAGTTTTTATAACTGAATAGGATAGACGTTAAATAAATAAATAAATAAATAAATAAAATAAATAAATGCGGCAATTCCAAATGGTCGCAATAACACTTTGAATATGTAGCACTGTTGACTGTTATTTAAATTATGACGTAGCACTTAAAAGTTATTTAATTACCAGTTTTATGTTAGAAATGTTCAGATAATAATCAATAATTGTTGATAATTAGTAAATATAAAGTAATTAATCAGTAATTAATAGGGCAGTAGAGTGTGTACAGCTACAACGCAAACATTGGAACGAAAACTTTCCTTATTTCGATTTAGCTGCAGAAGCGTCAACTTGATACACAGGCCCCAGAAATCTTGCTTGGAACAGTAGTAATAGCCTATAGATTTAAAGAAAACAACAAATCCCCACGATAAGTTAATGGAAACTGCTAAACTAGCAAAGTGTCATATTGCCCTAGTATGTCATTTTAGGTTAGTCTCCCCTGCACTGTTTGCATGACCGTTACTTACTTACCTTGGTGACTGGATCTGTCCAGCATGGGTATGTCCTTTCCAAATCCCCTGGGTAGGCTATAGGCCTAGTGATGAATGGTTTCGAAACAGTTTGTACCAAACCAAATAAACTTAAAAATGTAGCCTTACCTACTTTATTTTATATATTTTTTACTTTTCCCATTTAACAACTTTCTTATGAAGCTATTGCTACAATCTGTACCAATAATCTGAATCTGTTAAACCAAAGGGTACTTCATGGGGGTGAAACTCGAAGCTGAATCCGCGTGGTTTGGTTGATTTCCTTGACACTTTATTCCGACAATCAGTACACTCGACGAATCTTTCGATTCCGATCAAATTCCAACTCGACACCTTCTCGCGGTTTGGCCCGTGAATAGGGGAGTTTCACTCCCTAAAACTAATGGCGAGCTCTGGGTCGTCGTCGGGGAACCCCTTCCCTTTGACTACCTCCCCGACGGCGACGACAAAGACAACACGGACGGATGATGACACAGACGGAGACGACCACGACGTGGGGGAACCCCTGCCCTCCCCATATGCTTGTGGCTGGTTCTGACCAGCACAGGCCTGTCTACCCCTTGTCCCCCCGCGTCATCCCTTACGTCCCTCCCTTCGTCTCGATTAGCCAAGTTGCATAAATATGAGACGTAAAGCAATATCCAATCCAAAAAAAATCTGGGTCGTCGTCGGGGAACCCCTTCCCTTTGAATACCTCCCCGACGGCGACGACAAAGACAACACGGACGGATGATGACACAGACGGAGACGACCACGACGTGGGGGAACCCCTGCCCTCCCCATATGCTTGTGGCTGGTTCTGACCAGCACAAGCCTGTCCAACCCTTGTCCCCCCGCGTCATCCCTTACGTCCCTCCCTTCGTCTCGATTAGCCAAGTTGCATAAATATGAGACGTAAAGCAATATCCAATCAAAACCGTCACCTTAGAACTTATTTAGTTATCGGAAACACTTCCGTCAATCGAAAATTTGTAAACAACAAATTCCTCCTCTTTTTACTTAGGCTAAATAGGCCTACCGGAATAGGTATTCCTTGATTTGTTAGTCCACAGTTCACAAATTTGATACTTTACAAGTTGTTAATTGTTGACAATATTTTGTTTTCATTACCTATTATTGAGTTTTAAATAAAGTTAATAACCGTCCTGAAGATGGATCCCACAGTGGTTCCGAAACGTCGAACTCACACACCAGTAAGTGTAAACACGCGACGCGGCAAAATGACCCGTTTCACACCTTTTTTTACAACATTAATGTTGATGATCGCATGAACTCACAAGATACCTAGAAAAACAAAACACGGCTGCACTAAACACTGCCTTATAAATGTGCGGCTATGCCGGTGGACACAAAAGATTTTATAACGAAGCTTCCGATTGGCTCAAAACGAAGCTTCTGATTGGCTCAACATTGATAAAATCCTTGCAACTCGAGTCTACCAAATGTCGGAATTATTTCTTTATGGACGGAATGAGATTTGTCGAAACATTCAAAACCATGAGCAAGTTGAGTTCTGTCGAGTCTCATCCCCCCACCCCATGTCTGGCCTGGACGCCCCTTCCCTTGGACTTTAGCCTAACCTTAAGTCATTGCAGTGTGTTAAGATTAAACAAGGTAGTTAGAGGGTAGGCCTAGTCACAAACATAAATTATTTTAATTTTAATTAGTAACAGGTAACTGGTAGGCCTAGGCCTACCAGGGAGATGGTCTAGGCTTATGCCTTTAGGTAGAGACACTGATTTGTAGCACTTTGAATTTCAAAAAATAGCTTTATTGATTACAGATATAGCATTTTGTAGCATTTTCAAACATACAAAAATAGCGCTTTGTAGCACTTTAAATAGCAGTGGGCATACGGTCCGATGATTGTATACAATGTCAGTCTCTACTATCTAGGCATTTTGGTTAAAGTTCAGCATGGCACATGTTTCGACTGTCTCTTCCTTCATGTTTGTTCGGCGATCTGTGAGCACCAGGTTGTAGCTGCTGAAAAATCGTTCAGCGTCAACACTGTTGACTGGGGCCCAAATAGTCTTCAGTGCAGACTCAGCAAACTCCACGTGTTTCATCCTTACTGCCAGAAGTAGCTGAACGATGTCGACAGTAACGCCTTCTTTCATCTGGTTTGTAAGTTGCCGATGAAAGTAGTGGTAGCCAGGGTTGGGTAACGACGCGTCGCAAATAATATTCGACGCGTCGCGTCGCAAATATGCGTAGAATATGTCAAATATGTATAATATGTAGAAAATTCGCGTCGAAAATTAAATAAGGAATATTATTGTATATAATTCAAATTCCAGACATATTTTCATCAACCCTAAAAACAAATGAACTCAACATTATATTTTGAACTTGTAAGCAAATGTTTGTAGTTGTACTTATTACAAGGCGAGCTGATAAATCAATAATTCACCATCATAAAGAACTTGAAGCAAAGAGAACCGGCATCTTCACAAGATACCAAGGTCACCTGCTTTCCCGATCATAAATATACATATATGGACAAAGCCAAAAGCCTCCCCAGATAATTCTTCCTCGCGTTTCATTAACCAAAGTCATCCCTTATTCTAAATTTCTTTAATTGAGCGAGCGTAGCGAGCGTCTCCACTTGACTCTTATGGTTCGAATGTCTGTTTTTGTTTTTTTCTTTTTTTCTGTTACTGCTTTGGTACAGGTCGCACCGTTTCTCTGATCGACCTGAAATTTTGCACACATGTACATACCACCTATGCGGGTTGCTGTATAGTTTTTGAACAAAATCCAATCGTTGGTTATAATAAATAAAAAATAAAATAAAAAAATAAAAATGTTCCGATCGTTCTGAAATTTTGCAGTGTCAATAAGTACAACATTCTCTCCTATTTTACAAATTTTCAGCTAAATCGGTCAAGACCTCAAAGACTTATTGGTATGTAACATTATGGGAATGTCGTACTCAGGTCGTGTTGCACATACCGGTGCTCGCTCAACAACGTGATGGGACTTTAGCGTTTTCCTAGCAGTAGTAACATTTCTAGTTATAATTTACATATTGCCAATGTATGTAGGCTAAGATAGCCTAACTAGATAAGCACAATGAAAAATAAAAATCACAATGATTTAGCTCAAAGTAACAATACACCATAGACCTACCTAAGCTCTACCTCCCAATAATATTCGACGTGTCATTAATGTCATAAAGTGTAATTTACGACGTGTATATTCGACGCGTATAAAACTAGGTATAATACCTGTTTTCGACGTTGAGTATTATACCTACCCAACCCTGGTGGTAGCTCTCCAAGAATGTGTGGTCACTAACATTTGCAAAGGTAGCTAGCCGTGCCTTGTTGCTTTTTAGAGATTCATCGTTCAAGGGCACACTTTGACCAGCAACACTGGGATTAAACAGGGCACCTGCCCCTTCATAAAATCTATTGGTGGGTGTTGCCATCATGTGCGATGCCAGTTTGGTCGCACTTTTTTGTCCACATTCTTGCAGTATTTTCTTGACATCACTTCTTTTGACAACATTCCTTATCTCTCCCAACTTTTTAATTGTTTGAATGGGGAAGGCGCCATCAGCTAAGCGTTTCAAGTTTGAAGCTAATTCTTGTAAATCGTCCCATAAAAGATGGGCGTATGGGTACTTCGAGCCTTCCAAAACTTTTATCAGTGAAATGAATTTTTGGCATGCTTCCGACACAAACTTCATTTGGATGGTAATCTTCGCTGAACTTTCTGTGTTGTCAAAGAGTTCCAGGATGAAGTCAATGCTAGGGTACTTGGCTTCATATCCACGCAGAAATGCAACCAGTGCGACAAAATACTCGTCGAGATAAACAACTGCATGAAACCATGTATTCCAACGTGTAATAATTGGACTTGGAAACAATTTTGCTTTGAGGTCAGGATAAGTAGCCCGTAAGAAGTTTAGATAAGCGCTCTTCATTTTTCTAGCATTAAGAAATGCCATCTTTGTCTTAGTTACAAAGAGGTTGAGTTCTTTCAAAGTCTTCATGAAGATATCGCCAGCCAAGTTCACTTTATGCGCCCAGCATGTAAAGTGCAACATATGGTCACCCGCAACTATGTTTAGTGCTGTAAAACACGCCTTCATGTACGACACAACACCCAGTACGTTATCCCAACTAACACCATAACTAGCAGCACTTTCTAAAATGGCCCGAGTACAAGTAGTTGAATTTGCACTGTCCAAAAAAGCACAAGTTTTTTTTTTTTTATATATACAAATTTTATTTTATTTATTGTCATAGAACATAGAACATACATGACTCATACAACATAGCAAAATTGTACAAATAAATAATTAATGTTACATAGGCCTACAGAAATAAATCTAACAAGAATACTAGGAAACGCTCAGTTGGACGCGTTGATAAGCGAGCACGTGCTATAGCTAGACCCACATTGCACATTTTTTAAAATTTTAAAATATACGACGTTCGCGTTTCCAGTATTATTTATTATTGCCAAGGTATTTGGGTAAACCCGTGTGTAAATCTTTACTTTAAAATCCACCGCCATCTAGAGGACATTGACTCCTTGGGAAAACAGTTATTTAAACTCTTTGTTGACAAATAATAGACTGCTTCCTCGAAAATATTTTGATTACTTCTAGGTGGCAGTGCATTAAAAACTTCGCGCGTCTTTTCGTTGCCATGGCAACGTTACTTTTGTTATAATGTAATTTCCATCTACACTACTTATCGGATCAAAATAAAATTAACATATTCGTGACCGGACGGACATTCTAAATGATTTGGCTATCTCAGATTTTGTCGCCGTTGAGTTTGAAAAAAAAACTTTGGATTAACTTTAATGTAACTTTTTAACTTTTTGAACGATTTTGCCACAAAACTAATGGCATTCAATCGAGAACGAAGCTTGCGGATGGTCAAAATTTCAACTCGATCCGAGCCTCCGTTCGAACGTTATGGCGAGACATACAAACAAAAAAACAAACAAACAAACAAACAAACAAAAAAAACAAAAAAAAACAAAACCAGTGACTAATTTTTCCGGCAGAGTCAAATGGAAACGCTCGCTTCGCTCGCTTAATAATCAAAAAACCCACAAAGCCTGAAAAAGGCTTAACTGTGGGGTAAAGACAATTTATAAATTATTTAAGTAAGTACCAAGAAAAACTTCTTGGGATGCACTTGATGTGTTAGTTCTGTACAATATTGCAAGAACGCAGCATAAAGCATAAATATGAGACATTAAGCAATATCCAATCAATCAATCCATCTGAGTTTTGGGAGGCCAGGACAACATAATTATTTCCAGTGATGCCTCGAAAACATCCTCTCCGGCTACATACTTGCGGACCTTCAAATTCCAACTCGACACCTTCCCGCGGTTTGGCCCGTGAATAGGGGAGTTTCACTCCCTGAAACTAATGGCGAGCTCTGGGTCGTCGTCGGGGAACCCCTTCCCTTTGACTACCTTCCCGACGGCGACGAGCTACCACAAAATCGAAAAATTAAAATTCTTTAACACTCCCTCTAATAGACTCTACTCCCTTAACTGCAGAAAAGTCGGACAAATCTTATCCTGGATATCCTATCTCCCAGAATCAAGACTTCCAACAACTCCAGGTAGCCCTATCTTCAAAACCGCAAGAGGGGACGCCAGCCCAGGTGCGATCACCTGGCTCGGCACAGGGCGCTGTATTGTCCACTGCGTCGGAGGAGATGACAATACAGAGACACACATCCATATGCGAACTGAATGATGTACACTGTCCTGCGTCGGAGGAGATGCCAGCCTACTTGCGAACGTCTGAGACGGCCCCAAGCGTCCACTTCCAAAACAGCACTGCACTGCGTCGGAGGAGATGACAAACAGAGACACATCCATAAACGACTGGAATGATAATACACTGTCCTAGCAGTCGAAGAAGAGATGCCAGCCTATTGCGAACGATCGCCAGACGGCCAAGCGTCCACTTCCAAGCAGCACTGCACTGCGTCGGAGGAGCACAGATGACAATACAGAGACACACATCCATAGCGAGACTGAATGATGCTACCACGTCCTGAGCGCAGAGAGAGTGCCCAGCTCCTTTCGCGAACGTCTGAGAGAGCCCAACGGACCACATCCAAGCAGCAACTGCACTGCGTCGGAGGCGATAGCAAACAGATGACACACATCCATAGCGAAACTGAACGATCCAACTGTCCTCGAGTCGGACGCTGACGCCTTTATGCGAGCATCACTTGCGAACGTCTGAGACTGAGCCCAAGGTCCACTTCCAAGCAATCTGCAATCATGACGTCAGGAGAGGATGACAATACAGAGGCTACAAAACTTCATATGCAAACCTGAGTCCCGAAGATAGTACACTGTCCATGAGTGGAAGAGATGCAAGCCTCATTGAAACGATCTCAGACGCCCATAAAGTCCAATCCAACACACTGACACTTGCGTGTGAGGACATGCAATACAGAGACACTACAATCCATAATGCGAAAACTGATTCATGATTACACTGTCCTGCGTCGGTCAAGAGTCACTTCATATGTGCGAACAGTCTGAGACGGCCAAGGGTCCACTTTCCCAGCACTGCCACTGCGTCGGAAGGAGATACATACAGAGAACGAAAACATCCATAAGCGAACTGAATGTAGTGTACACGCTCTGCGTCTGGAAGAGATGCAGCCTACTTGCGAACGTCTGAGACGGCCCAAGTGTCATTCCAGCAGCCTTGCACTTGCTCGGAGGAGATGACATACAGAGACACACATCCATATGCGACTGAATGATGTACACTGTCCGCGTCGGAAGAGATGCAGTCATTGCGAACGTTTTGAGACGGCCAAGGTCCACTTCAACAGCTGCACGCGTCGGGATAATAAGGCACATCCGAACTGTTTATTGCTCAAATCATTTGCGAAGCGAAGCCAATTCCACTCCAAGCACACCACTGCGAGATATGAAATACAGGAACCACATCATAACGAACTGAATTATGAATCTCAAAGATGCAGTACTTGCGAAAGTTAGAATCCCAAGGTGTCCACTCAAGCAACTGCACTGACTGGAGAGTTACATACAGAACACACATCATAGCAAGAATGTACAGCCTGAAAGACCACTGAAGTCTGACGGCAATGTCCATTCAAGCGCAAAACGCACTCTCAAATCAAGACATATCAAGAAATCCCCTTTGGAAAGGGGGAAAAAAAATTTGCCGTCGAAGGGGCCCAACCACTTCCAAGCAGCGCCCCGGGAAATTTTAAAAAAAAAAACAAACTCCAAGGGGAAAATAAAACATTTGGGTTAAAACCCTATTGGAACGTGGCCCGGGTCCATTGCGAAATCCCGGCGGCCAAACGAAAAACCCCCCAAAAACTGAAACTTCTCGTCGGAAGGCCACTATTGAACCGAACCCCAGGGCATTCAAGCACCGCCGGGGGGGCAAGAGACCAACAAATATTTTGAACGTCTGGCGGAAAGGGGGCCCCCAAAGCTAAGGGAGGTCCCCTTCCCTGCCGGGTGGAAGAATGACAAACGAGACACACATTGCGAACTGAATGAGTACACGTCTGCGTCGGAAAGACCAGTCGGATCAGAGGCCAAGCCACTTAGCACACTGACGCCAGGGACACCCAAAAACACCACCCTGGAACTGGATGGAAATGTCGGGGAAAGAGCAGCCATTCCCTTAAGCGGCCCAGGTTTTACAGCCTACCTTGAGTGACAATACCGAGAACACCATTTGGAACTAAGTGCCTGTCCGCGAAGGTCCACCTAGGAAGCTGCCGGCCCTTCCTGCATGCGTCGGGAGATACAATCACAAAAACACCTGAAGAATGTGAATTCGAGGGAAACCCCCCTTTTTAACCTGGAAGGAACGCCCTTAAACGGCCAGAATCTGAAATTCAAAAACAATGGAAAGAAACCCCGCCCAAAGATTTCCCCCCCGACTTAGGGAAGGATCCAACAACAGCATCTCAGAGATTCATTAAAAAAATCCAACAATAATTAACATGTTGAAAGTGACCCCCAAACCCAATCTAGACCCGGGCCCTTACAAACACTTCGAGAAAAAACGCCCCTTCATTGCAACCCGATCTTCCCTTCAAAACCCCCTAGCAAAAACCAATTTTTAAAGGCTTCAGTTAATCCCAAAAATAAAACCCTTCCGTTATTAAACTGAATGACCCACACATTATATCCCTGAGTCAGATCGTATAAAAAAAAGGCGCAACGTTTAAGATTCTGATGGCGAGTCAATATATTACTTATGCGAGCATGGCTATCTGATATCCCGTGAGGACTACCAACATTTGCCATACCTCTTACGAATTCTAATTCATACTGTCTAATTCCCCAATGAAGCGGTGGGCGCAGTCCTTTCAAACCACACCTTAATGTTTCTCTAGTCCTGAAATACACAATATTTTTCGAGAAGGACATTTGAGTGTACAAACATCAACTTTTATTTTATCTAATAAGAGTTCAATTTCCTTCAAAAAGTCCCCATCTTGGACTAGCAGTAGTAAATTTTTAACTTTAAGGGGCCACTAAATATTCCCAGCTGAATTATAGCTGGCGATTTAATTAAATTTTTGCAACCATAAGGAAAACTTCCTTCATATTTTGGTTTTTAATTTTGACATTACAAACGCATAGTCCCCTTCCCTCTAGACATATTTTCACTACCTTGCCTAAATTCTTAAAACCCTTGGGCTTGCCCCCCGCTTTTATTAATTGTTTTAATTTTAAAAA
The DNA here is from genome assembly GCA_024449915.1 of Sweltsa coloradensis. NCBI lineage: Eukaryota > Metazoa > Arthropoda > Insecta > Plecoptera > Chloroperlidae > Sweltsa > Sweltsa coloradensis. Next base: position 151,633 of record JAMZAV010001180.1, read on the forward strand.
AATTAAAATTTTCCAAAAAAGTTTAAGCCCCGGAGGAATTGGCTTACAAAAACGGCAAAAATTTGGGTTGGTTTTATCCTTTGAGCAAACCCAAAATTTAAAAAAAAAGAATCCAAAAAAAAAAAACCCCCAAAAACCCCCCTCTTTTTCATCCCAAAAATATTTAAAAATAAAAGAATAAGTCTAAGGGTTTTTTAGCCCCAAAAAAAGCCCGACTCACGTTTGTAGTATAATATTTAATAAATTACCAGCTTCAATTAAATATTCCAACTCACTAACACTCTTTAAGCACAAATTGAAAGAATTCCTTATAAATAAAGCTTATTACTCATTTAGAGAATTCCTAGATGACCATTGGACAATTTAACTTATTATTTTCACACTTCTCTCACACCACTTTTTTTTTCTCTCTTCACTTTGGCTATGATTTAAAAATTGTAAAATGTATTCATGTAATATTATCTCATTTATTATGTATAATAACAAAATGCATTAGCATTGTTATTGATATTTTGTAGTATATTGTAATTACCATAATCTGTATTAATTGTACTTGTATTTTTTGTTATTATTTATAATTTGTGTTTGTCCCATATATGTGCAATGCATATATCAGTGGACTGAAATAAATGAAATGAAAGACAACACGGACGGATGATGACACAGACGGAGACGACCACGACGTGGGGGAACCCCTGCCCTCCCCATATGCTTGTGGCTGGTGTTGACCAGCACAGGCCTGTCCACCCCTTGTCCCCCCGCGTCATCCCTTACGTCCCTCCCTTCGTCTCGATTAGCCAAGTTGCATAAATATGAGACGTAAAGCAATATCCAATCTACATACTTGCGCCACATAAACTCAGCCAAATAGGAGTCCAAATGTTGACGTGCGGTGCCTCGGTGTTTCTTGTTGCGCCACTTAGCCGATTCCCACATGCGTTCGACGGTCTGCGTGTTTGTGTCGGTGTCTGGATCCACAAAGTTGTACTTATGGTTGACCTTGGAAGTGTTTGAATCCGGCCTTTCTCAACTCATTTGCCTTGTAAGCGCGCCAACTGTCTGAGTATATTGTGGTGCCTTTCTTGATGTGTTTCTTGATCTTCAAAGTCCAACTCGCTACCTTCCCGTGGTTTGGCCTGTAAGTAGGGGAGAAGTGTATTCCCCAAAACTAAGGGCGAGCTCTGGCCGGTTGGGGTGCGTGTTGCAGAGAGAGCTTTCGCGCAACTTTTTATCACACCTTTCTTCATTCACACAGCCTAGCTCATATTTATTTTCTTCTATGACTTTTTTCTTCTCCATACTTGCCGGCCCTCTCTGCAACGAGCACTCCTCCGTTCCCACCCAGTTTAACCCATCCTATCCAACATCCTCACTTCTTCCCATTAACCCCCCTCGTCTTCCCTTACGTCCCTCCCATTGAAAAGAAGAAAACATAGTGGTAATACACAATTATGGAAAAAGAAAATTTGGAAGATTCCAATACAATTGACCTGGGCACTGATTACTCTACTGTTGAGTGCCCTAAAACAACATTAACTAACTAACTCTTTCATCAGAGTCTTCGCTCTTCGGTCTGGAACCTGAACAAGGAAGCATTCTCCTGTTTCACGACAAACTCCTCCAAACATTCACTGTTGAGGTAGTACCCGTCCTGCATTGTTCTTGCGTTTCGTGAACATTGACTCGTCAATCTCCACAATTGTGTTTACACCTCCGATCTTGTGTTGCGGACGTCGGCTCAACTGTTCGACTACGGCTTCTGTCATGTAAGCGTTCCAACCAACAGTAGTCGCCTGAGCCATGCCTCTTTACACCACTCAATTGAAGTCAATTCTTTGGACCAACAGTACAAGAAGCGAACGGCTGTGACGAATGGCAAGCGACTGTCGGCGAACCAGTTTCCGACGCGCATGTTGACCTTTTCTTTACAACACTTCACGTTGCATTTCCAAAAAAACACGTGATCCAAAGTACAGCTTCATTTGGTGTCCGTTCGTGCATATTCGGTGAGTTGGCAAAACACCCTTCTCTAGAAGGAATGCAACAGCCTCTTCCTGAGTGCTTAGCAAATTAAAAATATTAATTCAGAACACTAGGTGAACGTCAAAGTCAAGTGCACGGCGACAACAGCTCTTATGTAGGCCTACGCGTTCCAACAGACTGTACTCGCCTGAGTCACGTTGAGCGTGTGAGTCAACTTCATTGTCTGAGTCGTATTCAACTCCTTGCAAGTTGTAATTAAACAGAAGTAAGTAAAAAAAACAACGATTTAACAAAAAAATTAAGGGGGGTCCCGTTAATGAACAAGTACATACCGAATTTTGATCTAAAGCGATTTTTGCAATGGAAGTTGAAGGCTGTGAAGAAGTTCATATGGATCTACTTGACCTCATTTTGATAAATTTATGGACAACCTTTATCGCTACAGGTTATTTTATTTCTTGAAACCTACCCAGCAAACATTTTTGCGGTGTCCCGCACGTTTCCCGAAGTCTGTCCCGTAATGCCGCTAGTGCGGGACCCGTACGGGCCCCGAGTGATAAAAGTGTATAAAAGTCTGTGTGTCTAGGCTAATGTGAGGTGATTTCTTATCTGTGATTTTATGAGTTACGTTAAGGGCATTATGGGTTGATGAGTCATCTAGTCAACTAGGGTGTTTAAGGGGGGGCTTAAAGGGCTTATTATTTTTTTTCTTGAATTGTACAGTAAGAATTTCTACTAACTCTCTAGGTGACCAACAGTTTTTTAGTTTATTGCCTATACCTTCACTTATCATCAAGTCACGTAGTTGCTGGTAGGTACATTTCTTCAGGTCCTTAGCATCTTGCACATTCATTCTATCTGTTCGACTTCGAGTTGCCATAGTGTGAGAAGACCTCCTACACTCACCACTCTGAAACATCTCACAGTCACGATTTGACTTCGAGGGCAGGGACGATAGTTGCGCTTCAGCAGTTGGGTAATCGTCCACCAAGACTCGAGTTGACTCCGAAGGCAGGGGCAATGGTTGCGCTCCAGCATTTGGGGAATCATCGTCCACAAAGACTCGAGCATTCTGCATCATCTCACAGTCACGACCTGACTTCGAGGGCAGGAACAATCGTTGCACTTCAGCAGTTAGGCAATCATCCACCGAGACTCGAGGTGGCTCCGAGGGCAGGGACGATGGTTGCGTTCCAGCAGTTGGGGAATCATCATCATCCACAAAGACTTGAGCTAGCTCCGAGGGCACGGACGATAATTGCGCTCCAGCAGTTGGTGAATCTTTATCCACAGAAACTCGAGCAGGCTCCGAGGGCAAAGACAATAGTTGAGCTTCAGCAGTTGGGGAATCATCATCCACAGAGACTCTAGCTGGCTCCGAGGACAGGGACGATTGTTGCGATCCAGCAGTTGGGAATTCATCCTCCGAGATTCGAGCTGGCTCAGAGGGCAGGGACGATATTTGCACTCCAGATTTAGGGTTCTTCTTGTTTAGGATTGTTTTAGGTACAGTTAATGATGGACATGTGGAAGACGATCTCATCAAGATTTTTGAATCAAAGCTTGTAGGTCTGGGTTGATCAATGCACCGATTGTTGTTTGGGTGCCATGATAGTACATCATTGATCTCATTTAGCATTTGATTTATTTTTACATTGCCCGAGTTGTTTGGGTGAAGGCCTCCTTTGGAAATGTCAGTTGGCAAAATCCACTTATTTGTATCAACATACAAAGTATCAAGTGTCTTGCACGCCCATTTAATGTTGGCATTGACTTCATCGACAGTGGAATTCGGGACATCTCGGCGATAAATAATGCCTGTGTATGCTATACGAGCCAATGGGTATGTTTTCTTGCATGTCCAGATTAACTGATAAACGTCATCCATTAATTGAAGGGGATCTTTACATTTTAACGAATTAGTGCCATTTTGAATTATCAGAGTGGCCACTGATTTCTCGTTGCTGGAGGTCTGATCTTCTATTGTTTTCTTCAATTGTCGAGGCTGGATTCCAGGATGAATTTGCAAACAATAATCCTTTTTTGCTTTTAAGTACTGACATCCGCTGAACATAGAATCGCTAAGTACTAGTGTCACAGATGTTGGCTCAGTGGGTGTAATTAGTGCGTCCTTTATTGAGTTAATTGGTGTAGGTATGTTAGGATCAGGATTCTTGTTTTGATTAGGAATCTTGTTTTGATTGCGGAATTTTGGAGTTCTAGTTTCATTGTGAGGAAGCGGGGGAAAGTCATTTCCTAGATTTGAGAGCAGTTCAAATCTGTTTTTAGTCACAATTCCAGTAGACTGTTTTTGAATGCTATTAGTATTAGACAAATTCCTGGAGATAGGCATGGACTGTTTGATATGTTGTGACTCTGAACAGATCTTAGAAGAAGGCCAATAGTTCGGCATATGCCCTGGTCCATCATTTATCTGCCTAGAAGCCTGTGTAGTGTAGGCTTGAGAAATCGGCAGGTTTTTGAGATTGGACTGACAAATAGGCATAGACTTACTATCAGGCCAAGGCTGTTCAGAGGGCCCTGCGTGGCTATGCTTAATTGGCAGTTGATTGTGATTTAGCTTCTCTTCATTAGAATTTGTAGATAAGTGTAAGCCTACCTTTTGTTTCAGGTCAGAAATTTGGCTGGCCATGTTTGTTGTCAAACTCCTGAGACGAAAATTGTTCACCCTTTCAGTGTCAACGTCGAACAGGAGCACCTCAATTAACTTTTTGTTAATAAAACACTCGTGGCACTTCATCATGTAGTTAGTATTGGATCAAGCACCAGCAAATTTAAAAAGCTTATTCAGTTGTCAAAAATAAAAATAAATTAATCAAAACAAAATATGCAATGCTAATGTTGGGATTTCGTTGCTACGTAAAATAAACAAACCTTCATTTAAAAACAGATAAATCTTTTGCGTAAAAAATGTATAACTTTTAGAACGCTATAATTACGTGTTTGAGGAATGAAAAGTTTTCCTAACAATATCACACGTACTTGATTAAACACACTTTCAATTAATATCAAATTGAATTATAAAAAACACACATAATGCACAGAAAATGAAATAACATGTAGAACAATAGTGGCAGACATCTGTCAATGTCAAGTCACAGCCTTCCTATCATCATAAACATCATCAACAACATCATCATAAACGTTGGAAGGAATTAGGATTGAAAAGGATAATTCATAACGTAAATAGGCAATGCCTATCAGTCTTCTTGAGTTCAGCTTACTGATCTAGTGAGGAAAGGGCCATTCTAGGCCTTTTGTACTTATAGGCCTGGTTGGGGTCGTAATTGCCTAAACCACTAATGAGGGGATTTCCGCTGTGGTCAAGTTTGTGATAAAAAGATGTAGTTAGTTTTAACATAAATTTCCTAAGAGAAACTTCTCCTACCCATTGGTGAATGTCCACATTGCGAACGTACCAGGGCGAGCCCGTGGCCATTCGCAATGCGCGATTCTGAACCCTCTGGAGCTTGTCAATAGATGATTTCTTTCTACGTAAGACAAGTTGTTCTCGAACTCAGATCACACACGGCAGCAATACGAATGACTTGGCTGTTCTCGTCTTTCGTCAAAACTTTCCCAAACTTAAACCACACGTACTTGTAACCCGTTTTCTTGGCGACGGATTTGGCTTGCCATAGTTAATTCTTGTAGTATGTTGTTAGGTTCTCGTTGATATAGATTCTTTCCTGGTTGCCTTTTGCTATTAGCCGCTGATTGTAATTTTGACTTTATTTTTAATAAAAAAAAACTCGTTTCTTTTTTGCGTGACATTAACACTGTACGATTATAGGTGGTATTTTACCATCCCTAGCTGGAAGGCGATGGACGGTGTCGATGTCCTCTTCCACAAGGCTTATGCCAAGTTTGCTACCGACGTCAGCAACAATGCTTTCAAGGCACTCTTCATCCCGACGTTCCACCTCAGCTATCTCGATATTGCAGTTTCTCCCGTACTGTTCAAGATGATTCAGCCGCGCAGTTAGATTCTCTTGTTTTATCTCTCTCCTTGACTTTTTCAACTAAACTGATCATTGTTTTCTTCATCTTGGCTACCGCTGCATTAGTTTCATCAAATTTCAACAACATCTCGTCGTAGCGCTCGGACAGAAACTGTTGACTTTTCTCAATATCTCTCTTAAGCTCAGCAAAGTGTTTCTCGAATGCTCCCAGATCAACATTTTTCTTAACTCCGTCATCCTTCCCCTTGTAAGTTTCACAACGCCAACCCGATTTTCTGGTTTTCGACATAGAACGGTAAGTATCTGCACTTATTGACGCGCAATCAAAATGCACCTTAACCTCGGCAAAACCCCACATTGTGCATATGTCACATTCTTGGGTGAACAATCCCTACAAATTGCATACGACAGTACACCGATTTCACGTCCGCGTAGATAGCAACGACAAATACGTATCAGATAAAAGCTCCATCTAGAAAACATCCGTCCCTCGACGAGAGTCAGAACCAGACTTTGAGAAGACGTAGTAGTTCCTAGTGGTGGTGGTTGTTTTTTAGTATTTTTTTTAAATTTTTACATATAACTTTTGTATTATCAAGAAGCAAATACAGATTAGACAAACCCAACAAAAGCTACGCAGGAGCTTGTTCTGTGGGGTTTAAGTTGCTATACATACAATGATTCCATTTATAAGTCCTTGACTCTTATTATTGTCTAGAAATAAAAATTGATAATACATTTACTCCTCAATTCACCAATAAATAAATCCAGCAACCTAATACAATTGAAAAGTTTCAGTATTTTTATAGCTTCATTTTCATAGTCCATTTTTTATGTCTTTAACCTTGCCACTTGGTTTATGTTTTTTTAAATCACATGGTATTCAATTGGAACAGTTAACGGCACCAACATATTTTATCACTTTTTTCTCCATATCTGTTATAGTGTAATTCGGGCATTAAATTCTACCTCTATTTGCTGGTACTATGTTGGTGGCCTGCAACTGCTTTATTTTCTTGCGGCAAGTTTTATGTGCCAATATAAAAACATAAACATGTAAGTTTCTTGCTGGTCAGTAATTTCACAATTAATTAAATCTTTACCCTATATCACCTTCCAAATTGATCTTTGTACATTTTCTATGTTATTTTAGTATGAGGTTTGTTGTTATGCCCACACCCAAAATGCCCATATCTGACTAAGATTCAGTACCAGCGGCATGGTATACTACCGTATACGAGGAACTCCCGTGGTGACATAGGGTTTTAAGGACCGTACACTGTACAATGCTGACAGCCTAATCTGCAACACACTTAGCAACTGTCGTATCCCCTTATATGCGTGTGTCCGTGTGCAATGACCACACCATAAGTATTCATGCTCAAGTATTTTCTGTGGTTTTATGGTAGTTACATTAAACATTGTGTGAAATTCACAGTCCTTCCTAAAGTTCGTACGTGTAGGCATGCACAATCCATGTGAAAATTATATTTAGTTTTTGTGCAATGGAAGCTCAAATGCAATGGTATATTCATGGCGTTATTTTTTTTATATAATTTAATGTCAGACCCGTTATCGTGTGACCATCTCAGAAGATTTAAGAAATCAATTTGAAGGAATTTATTTACAATCTCAAAAACTTTGTGTATTGCTACAATAATTGTGTCATCAGCGTATTGGTACATAAAGCAATTTGTTACCACTTTCAACACATCATTAACATAAACAAGGTACAAAAGAGGGCCCAAAATAGACCTTTGGGTTACTCCAGATGTACATTTACCCCAATTTTACTAAAGTGTTACACATTTTATGTCCATGAACGCCCCGATTAAATAGTTTCTTCTATTAACTGTAACCAAGACCCACGTATTCTCCAATTCTCTGTTAAGCGCATAGAAGTCTTTCATTTAACAAGTATCGAGAACCTAGAAAAGTCTAATGGAAATCACAAACGAACATGCAAATTATCATTTCAGCTTCAACAACATGATCCTGACATCCGCACGAAGGTTTCCGGTACTTTTTGGTTTTTTAAACCCATACATGACGCCCATCTATTATGTTGAATGTTGCAAGTATGTATTAATTGTCATGCTAAAATCTTTCATAATTCTTTCTAGTGAGGTAAGATTTGCAATCGGTCTATAGTTTACTATATTCCATATGTCCACACTCTGTGTAAATTGGTCTCAGGATAGAGCACTTTTAACCCTTCAGGAATTTACCATATTTAACCATTTGGTTATGAGCTGTGCTATAATTGGACTTACTTCATCTGACTATTTAATCGCACATTCTTATTCATCCAATTCCGGGACCTTTGTTTACTTGCCTTAAGCTTTGTATGACGTCCATTATTCATATCAGTCCGGGGTTCTATCCAAGTTAACCAGACAAATTTCAACAGGAAGAAAATTTGGTATCATTGATCAGAAAAAAAAACTAAATTAATCCATAAAGAAACCCCCAAAATCCCCATAAGGTGGGTGGCTCGAATCATACCCTAAATGACAAGTAATAAAATTGATTTTGAAAAAAATGTGTTCCTCTCTCGAAAACCTAGTATCCATGGTATGTTACCAGAAAGCTTTTTTTTCAATGGTCTTTCCCGAATAAAAAATATTTCAATTGTTCAAAATTAATTTTGTGTCCGCAGAGGTCAATGGCAATATGTCCACATTGTTGTATTTTTTTAATGTAAATTTATGTAAACATTTTTTCTATTGCACAATATTGTTTTTAATGAATTGTCATTGTGGTAAATCTATTAACGAGGAGGCGTGAGCAGACCGAGTGTCTCCATTCAAATCTCGAACGTTCTCATTAGTGAGTCTGTCTGTCATCTGTCCTGTCTGTCTTACGTCGAAAATTCAGCCGAACCGCCTGAACAGATTGGCTGAAATTTTTAAACAGACATCCGGTACAAACCAGTTTATTGAGAACTGCTAACAAAATCAACTAGATCCATTTGCGATTTAATCCGTACAATAATACATGTGATTTTTAAAATATCGATAGCAGTTGTTTGTAGCAGCTATCGGGACCACATCTACTGGCTTGCATGGCGTATTGTAAGCATTTATCCTACACAACGGAGGGTTTGAGGTTCGATACCCGTTAGCTCGAACTTTTTATATTTTTACACCACATAATTATTTTTTGAGGGGTGTTAAATGGGAAAATAAAACTTAGGGGCTTTTTGTTTTATCTTGGAAATTTGTTAAGTTCACGCTAATTACGTTTTGAACACGATTCGCATTTCAAATGTTCAATTTAAATACTAGGAAACGCCAAGTCGTTTGTTACGAGTGAGGAAGACATGTTGTTGAGTACCCTGGTATCTATCCTCATAACTGGGCTAGATCCTTAGGTATAGGGGAGGAAGGCGTATGTTCCCGGTACTCAACATCACTGGGCCTCCTCACTCACTCGTTTAACAACGACTTTGGCGTATATCCTAGTTAGTAATATGCCCACTGAATACGGTTATAAGTCAATCATGGCAGAAAAAGGTTATTATTACAATCTGTAGGTCCATGAACCTACAGTATGTAGTCAAAATGTGTTTACTTACGATAAGGCCACTCAATCATGTTTCCTAATTGTAATTTGCCGAAAGAGGTTTCTCACGTATACACTAGACTATATTTTGGGACGTACCTGGGACAAAACCACACTTTAAAATCCTTACGGAAGATTTTATTCCAGGATTTCCTTAATATATTCTGTAAAATCTCAAAGATACAGCCCCTTAATATTGCCCTTGGATATGTTTTATATTTCCACAAATTTACACCCATAAGTAGTAGCATTGGGTTTTCTACGGGAGATTTTATTTTCTGCAAACTATTACCTATGGTGCCCGCTATAGGGTCTGTACACTCAGGTACCTTTGTAAAAAAAAGTTTAGTTCTTTTCGGGGTGGTTTTTCCAAGCTTCATTGAAACGTAAATGAACTTTAAAATCGTCCTAATCAGAGCTTTTTTAGGTACCTGACAACGCGCATGCCAATATTTTTAGTTGGGGTGCGATCATTCCTTTCCGTTATCAAACTGGATGAAAAATTACTCAAAATAGGGCTTTTTACTCTCTGCAGGTGCCTAAATGCAAGAATTAAAAAAGTAATTTGTGATAATTTGACATAGTTGATGGAGCTCGGCGAGGCGAAGGCTAAGATTTCCATTCTACTACACCTAGGGAAAAGAAATCCGGAATGTTTTTGTTTATTTTATTTTTGTGTTTGTATTTTGTCTTTTCGTTCCACACGATTTCCGGCTAAACCGATACGCCCTGAGTGCGTCGATGAAACATTTTATGGATTCCTTTGAAATACTCTGAACTTAGAACTGGCCACGTTTTTTGAGCCAATCGGAAAATATTTTTTCTCCGTGAAAATCGCAACTTTTTTATCGATTTTTTTTTTTCAATTTTTAAAAAATTTCTTTCGACTTATAACACCTACATGCTTATCCGATTTTAATTATTTTTTGCATAGAACCTTTTATTTTATGAATAGATATTCTTGTGAAATTTGAGCGCAATTCTCAAAACATATTTATCATAAAAAAATCGAAATTTTACATTTTTTTCTTTTTTAAAACACTTTGACTATAATAGAATAGAATAGAATGAATAGAATTTATTTTTATTTATTTATTATTTAACGTCTATCCTATTCAGTCATAAAAACTGATTTACAAAGGAGCACAACTAAATAAATCTAATTACATAAAAGCAGACACAACAAGGAACTACATTTAAGTAATAGTTTGACATAGTAAATTACAACAATGCATTAAATACTCAACAAATCTGCTAACAAATCAAAAAGGATATTAACTTGCAATTTATAATAGCGTCGAATATCTAGACACAAAAGGGTGTGGGGAATTAAAAGAATAAGAAAAAAGAAATAAAAAGAAATAAAGAAAAGAAAAAGGACAAGGAAAAAAAAAAGGAAAGAAAAAAAGGGAGAAAAAAGAAAGAAAAAAAAAGAAAAAAAACATTAAAAAAGAAAACGAAAAGAAAAACATGATTTATTCGACGATCCCACTCAAACGAATATGAGGTTGCCAAAATCAGGAACAGCTAAATCAGGGAAGTAACCAGTCTTTCATGTCGGAAGAAATCCACCGAACGCTGAATCTTCATTCTTGTGTCAACCATCTTCTTTGTTTCAAATCTTGATACAATTTAGTAAAAGATCTTGACCTTTAATAGTATAATTTATCAGAATATATATTATTTTAAAAATTGTTCAAGTCAAAACTGTTCACAGCAATGATACATGGGACCCTCCTCACAGTTGCAAGTTCCATCCAGTGGGCGGCACCAGACATCTAGGCAGAAAAATATCATTGAAAAATACACATTGAATACATCATAAGGAAAATCAAAGCAATAATAAACAAACAATAGAGTAACAGCACAATCATAAATAAGAACATTATGATGATAAATTACATTACATAACACACAGTGCATGCCCTACAAATAAATAGTACAAATCAATTCTCTTTGTTCTTCGAAAATTCATTATCATTGATTCAAATTTACTTTTAAATTGTACTATTCCTAGCGCAGTAAACTGGCTTCTAATATCATAGAAATTGAATTCCAAAAGATACTCCTCTGTACAAGAATGACTTTCTTAATGATTCAGAATTTAATTTAGGAACTTTTAAGAGTTTCATTAGAATAGAATTTCTATCACGATCAAAATTGCAAAAATATTGGGTAAATACTGAATACATACCTTTCAATACTTTGGTATGTATTTAACCGTACGCTATATTTTTCATTCTTTCCTATCGTGAAAGCACTCATATTTGGAAATCTTGGCTTATAGGAATTGAATCAAGACAGATGGTCAATTCTCGTTCTGAAGTACAACATATTCGATAGAAGGTCTTACTGCCCAAACCACTAAACAATAATCAATAATAGAGTGAATATAAGATCTACAATAACTTTTAACACATTCTCTCTGTTACAAACCTCTTCACTACCGTATAAATTCCTATTGCTGATGATAACTTTAATATACATACATGCTGTTCTTAATTTTCTAAATTTAAACTTACAATCTAAGAAGAACTCCAATATATTTTAATTCATTATACTCTATGAAATAGCTACCATTACAATTCAACGTCAAATGAATAATCATATCATGCTTCTATCGTTAGCCTTATGCAAATCATAAACTTTTGTTTATACTGATAATTAATATTCAAGTTCCCTGAGTTTTTTAAACCAATCATCCATCTCTGCTTTAAAACTCTTCTTGACAAGACGTCTTATTTACGAATACTCTTCAACATCCACACCTTCTAAGTAAAAAGCCAAGTTCGCGTGCATACCATATCAAATATATTGTACTCCTCTCATTATAGTAGATATATCATCTATGTAAAGAATAATAAAAGGGGTCCTAATATTGATCGGACTTGTGGTACACTCCACAAAATACTATCTGAATACTTTTGACTATTTTTGCAAGGATTGATAAACATATTTTCTTTAAAAAGTACCAATACCGCGGTATATTGATAACATAGGACTTATGTTAATACCTGTTTTTAGTTTTATTAAAGAAGGTAAAAAAGGTACTGATCAAATGCTTTCCTAAGATCAACAAAAGCAGCTCCAACTTACCATTCCGCTTGTTTTTGTTCCAATCCATTTATAGATTAAAATCGTAAATTAGCAGAGGGCACTTTCGTTGATCTACCTTTCCCTAAACCTATGTTGGTTTTCAACTTAAAACTTCAGATGCATCCACTTCATGTAATAACCTCATGTGCAAAAATATGTTTCAATAATTTTCCCTACAATTGGAAGAGTTGATATAGGTCGATAAAGAATTTCCTATCACGTTTTTAACCTTACCCTTATTAACTAGGTGTTTACCCTTAGCCAATTTCAGCTGCTGTTGGTGCAATCACCAACAAGAAAGAACTGGGAATTTAGTGATCCGCTATATCCGACTATTGATGCTCATTTTCTTGAATACTATGATGGAATCCTCTTGAAGTGTTATGTCGAGCTTTTTAATTTTAAGGCGTTAATTGCTGAAGATGTCACTTTCTTCATTATTACCTTTACATGCGGGCAGGATGGCATCTGCTTCTTTTCTAGTTAAATTCTTTAACTTAACCAATTTCACTGGAAAATCTACATCGTTTCAACACAAAACTTTTCTGTAACAAACAGCAGAATGTCAGGATTAGACGTGTAGGATACCCCATTCCTCTGTCATGAGGCTATGCTACACTCATTTTTCACACTTTGTTACCTGTCAACTTATTATAAACTGACCATAAAGATTCTGAAGACATATCATTATCAAAAGAAGACTTCAGATGCTCACGCTTAGAAAAACGAATCTGATTATTTACCGTATTTTTTCTAACTTTCTTGTATTCCTTCCCTGTCCTCCACGTTTGATGGCCTTTCTAAAAATCTGAATTCGTTGCGCAATTGGTCCTCTCCTATGCATGATTTCCTAATATCTGCTTTTGAACCATGGGGCTGGTTTTCTTTAACTCTTAATTTCAAGGGGGGTGCTTGCTCATTTAGAGTTTCCACGGTTACTTTGTTTTAACCAACATTTCTAATTTATCATTCGGAACTATACCGCCATAAACCATTTGGTCAATGGACCACTTGATATATCTTCATTTACCTGCTTGCCAATCACATTCTTATAATTTTCTGTATTTACAATTTAGGAAAGAAAAGAGCTTTTGCTTATTTAATCTTAAAACTAACACAATAACTTAGATTGCATGATCACTTTAATCCTAATCACTTATCTAAGACGCTGGGACTGAATAATATTTTCAATTGTGAATTATACATAAACAATGATCAATTAAAGTGCGTGGACTCTATTATTAACCCCTATATACAGATTTTATCTAATTTGCAACTCAATCCATGTGATCTTTTAGTGAGGAATTTTTTGAAATGATTTACTGGGTATATGTCTTTCTTACTCAAAGAAAAAAAAAAATCAATGTGAATATCACCCCCTAGTAAAAAATATATTCGGATTAGCTTCCAACTTTAAATTATTTTAGCTAAAAAAACTATCAACGCAATCTGAAAATTCTTGTCCTAACTTTACGTGTGGAGCTTTATAGACACTCTGCTTGTATTAAACATGTGGTTTGTTACATGGGAAGCCCATGATATTTCACATGACTGCAACATCTAACATCCATCGGGAGAATTTAACTTTACACTCCAACTGAGCACTATGACATGAACTTCTCCAGGAAGCAATATAAATAACTAACCCTGGCCCGGCCCTATCACCTTTCACGTATCCAGTAATCTAAGGCAATTTTATAATTGTCTAACAGTAATAAGAGACCATCTGGAACAGGATTCATCTAAATATGTTTCACAGCATAGCTAAAATATATCAAAATTGTACGTGTCAAAGTAATAACCCTCGGCAAAGCTGATCTATAATACTTATTAAACCGTAAATTTACGTGGATATTAATGATGTCCAAGGCTTGTAATTCCACTTTTGGCAATGAGCTGGTAAACCTTTAGCAGTAGCATACTATCGTATCATAATACTTAGGAGGACTCTTACGTCGACATGCAATGATTTAAAAAGTTTTATCGTGTAACTACTTAGTTTAGGGGTGGGAAATTAAAACAATTCAGTTACATGGAGTACAGTACCCGATACTCGGCCGAAACTCGCTTCTTGTTGCTAATCCCTTCAGTTCATAGACTTAATCTTGAACACCACATTGTAAGACAACCCCTTGCTGGTAATTGCTCCAGATTTGACTATACACTTTATTGCATTCCCTATCGTCAAAGGCTAATGAATCGAATGTCTCATTGCTCATATTTATAACACATTGGGGGGTCGTCATGAAAAAATAGCTTTACATACGTAACACTTTAGAGGCTTTTATTTTTTATATTTTCTTCTGGATCAACTTACAACGGTTACATAACGTTAACGGCGCATATCTGAATGAAAATGAATCTACTATTTAAAATTCGATTAATAAGGAATCTTAATATACATTCATATTAACCGTTATTAACTGGCTTGTCAAGTAAAGTGTAAAGCAAATTAATGATTTGACACTCTTAGAGGCTATAAAACAAAATAACAAACTTTAATGATAGCTTATGAACTTTATATATTAGTAATCTTGTTATTTGTATAAAGGGATAAAGAGTATCATATTACAAAACGGCGAGGTTCGAAACATGTTCGGCGATCATTGCCACCCGTGTTGGGGGGGACTTTAAAATCTCTAGACCACTTGTACAATTAACATAAAGGAATAAATCAATATTAAGTTTATGATTTTGTAAGTAACAAGCTTTAATACGAAAACTAACTAAAGCATTAAATTGTATGAATTTATAATATATAATACTTATATACAATTCATCGTGATAAGTACAATTGGTTCGATGTTCTAAACATTATGAAGAATATATTAAAGCATACTTAAATACAGTAAGCGCAGCCCCTATTAATTATAGCTTTCCTGATATTGCTAGACCGGACCCACGCAATTCCCACAGCTTTGCATAATTGCAGTTTTAGTTTAAAGTTTAGCAGCTTGAAGACTATCGGTCTTTTTCCTGTTCTTGTTCCCACCCTGTGGGCCCTCTCAATCTCCCAGTCGGAGATATTTAGTGAGAAGTACTCAGACAGGATATTGAGTACTTTTCTCTCAGATACAGCCCAGGTCTCGCGGTCATCCTCCGGACATCCGTAGAGGACAAGATTATTCCGACGAGACTGATTTTCGAGATAATCAAGTTTATTGGTCAGGTCGTCAATACGCCTGTTAAGCTGGCTGTTTGCAGTGACTATGTTACTGTTTGTACTTTTAAGTTTACTAATTTCTAATTCAAGTCCCTCTAATTTATTGTTTATAGAGAGTTGCAAATCTGTCAAATTTCGGTTTGTGTTCGTGATTTCCATATGTAGATGCTTCACTGTCACGTTGGTGTCGGTAACAACCTTAAGAATATCGTCACTTGCCATTGCAATGTTTTTGTTATTTTAATTATCACGAGAAAAATTAGTCACTATTAATAATGTATACTTCACTTCACTTATACTTCACTTATTGCTACCGTTATGTCTGACTACACTTGCCACTTATCATCGAAAGCCCACACTTAACATCTACGATATTGTATACGCGGCCGCTAGACAAGAGCAGCCCCCAAAACACGTCCACTCTGCTCGGTTGCTGCAGACACTGTCTCCTACATGCTTTATCCGATTGTAATGATTTTTTCGCAGAACCTTAATTTTATGAATTAATATATTAGTGTTAAATTTGAGCGCAATCGAGAAATTATTTCTTATAAAAATCGCAATTTTACGATTTTTTTGACAATAACGATTTATTAAAAAAAAAAATTATTTTATTTAATTTTATTTAATTTAATTTAATTTAATTTAATTTTAAAAAAATGAACTTAGTAATGATTTTGCCACAGAACAACAGAAAATTCGCATAACACATGGCAGCTCAATGAACCAATTACGCTCATCCAACAACGTGGCGGGACTTAAGCGTTTTCCTAGTACTTTATCTCCTATCTTCAAGGTGTTTGCTTTGACTCGTCTCTTCTCATCTGCGATTTGTTTACATTTGGCCTTGGATTTCAGGTCATTTTCCCTGACTTTTGTGTTATCTTCACGTGTGGGCATGGATGGAAGTGCGGTTTTCATTTTTCTTCCGCCAAACAGCAGTTTGTATGGTGTGAACCCAGTTGTGGAGTGAGGGGTTGCGCAATAATTTAATAAGTAGTGGTCAATCTCTGATTTCACGTTCTTTTTTCGAGGTAGGCTGCTTGCACAGTTTTCCGTAGCGAACCAACGGAATGTTCTGCCTCACCATTGGACTCTGGCCACAAGGGTGTTATTTTGTGATGTTTAATAAAGTGTTTGTAGAATCTTTGCAAACTCACCTCCGTTGAAGGGTGGGCCATTGTCTGATTTGAGGACAGATGGACCGCGCAAATAACGTGTATATCTCGAAAAAGTGTTCCTAAATTGTTAAAAGAGATGTTCTTACACCAAACACCAAAGGAAATAAAAAACGTCGATTTTCTACAACAGACAACTTGATATGTGATTAAGTTGGACGGAAGGTTTATGAAATGTACAGAAGTAAAGTCGTTCCAACACTCGATGCTTTACTGTCAAAACTTCAAGAAACAATGGATGGTAACTTTCCATACTAGCGCGTAACTTTGAGATGCTTAGGCCTACTAATTAAACTAGGAATTCGCTTTAAAACGTTACAAAAACGTCGTGTAATTATGGAATCTCAGCGCATTGTTTTAATGAGATACACATATCTCAGTAAAATAACAAAGCAAGACTAGAGGGAAAGACAATCGTGTGAACGAGACATGATATGATAGTCACGATGTTGCCAGAAAAGGGTGGGATGACTCAACGTGTGGGTGCGCACTCGACGTTTCTGTTGCACGGGGGGTCATC
This sequence comes from Sweltsa coloradensis, assembly GCA_024449915.1. NCBI lineage: Eukaryota > Metazoa > Arthropoda > Insecta > Plecoptera > Chloroperlidae > Sweltsa > Sweltsa coloradensis. The sequence goes on from JAMZAV010001180.1 coordinate 169,120, forward strand.
CTCCATGCTGGATCTGAGGAAGGCTGCTCTCGGCTAAAAATATCGCCGATTCATCTGCAGACTATCAGTCAGATATGAATTCAGAGTTGTTTGAAAAGTGTTTTTAAAGAACAACTGATTCCGAACTTACCCAATGACAATTGTGTTATCGTTATGGACAATGCCAGTTATCACCCAAGATTACTAAAAAAAATGCCAACAATGTCCACCACCAAACAAACGATGATTAACTTCATGATACAAGAAAACTTGCCAGTGCCGTACCCAGTGCCGATTAAAATGTACTCACGGATATCATTAAAAAGGCTTACATTGAAAAAACTTATGTTATTGACACACTAGCACGTAAAAGCGATCACACTATAGTTCACCTTCTGCCATATTACTGTGTGTTTAACCCAATAGAGCTAATATGGTCTCAGTTGAAAGGGAATGAAAGAAAGCACAATGTCACACCTGAGCTCAGTTCTTCAGTTATTCGACTCATACGCGAGGAAGAAAAATTAATTACCGGCGATAACTGGCGCGCGTGTGTCTCGCATGTAATCAAGAAAGAAGATGAATATATTCTACGAGACGAACAGGGAGATAGGGACAATACTTTCGTTATCAACTAGGGAGAAGACAGTAGCGAGTCGGAATCCGAGTTCAGCAAATGAATGTAAGTGGCAGTATTTATGAAAACACTATTCTCTTTTAGCCATCGCTTATAGGCACCCTGTGGAAGGAGAGGCCAACACAGTTTCTATGCATATTAGGCTAAACATTGATTTCTTGCTTCCTATTAGTTGAATTTCGCATACTCGTGCTGTGATTGGTAGATAGCCGTCTCTGGGACTCTACGTAGAGTACTTTTACCTGTTGATCGCTGTCGCCAGACACTTGTAGCAATCATACCACAAAAGGCTGCTTATCAGTTCCTAGGGATCTTAGATCTTGTACCTTGGAACCGTTCGAATGAATACACTTTACTTTATCGTCGACGTGAAGTTTAATTTGGTAGTCATTGAATTTCAATATACTTCTGAATAGCTGGCTGAACTCGGCGAAGTAGTCGGCGTTGCCAGTGGTGACATGACATGCCCTTGCCGAATTCGTAACTCAACTTAGGAGCGAGACAGATGCACCATCGATCACGTACAGTTCTGTTTCGACAGAGTGTTTGCCGTGTGTTATCATGGCTGAGATTTTACCACGGACAGGTAGACTTTGACTATCAAACGCAAATATTTTTTAACGTCTTGAACGTGATAATTTTGACGCTAGTTCCAGTGTCAACCAGGAATTGAACTGGGTTTGAATCTCCTGACAAATCAACCAGAATGGATTTGGTGTTAGTATTGGATGTGGCCTTGACGTGGTTCACTGCCTCATCGTCTGTTAGTATTCGGAACGAACTTTCGTCAGAGTCAGCCTCGTGACTTTGTGTTGTGGTGTGACAAAGGGCACAAGTTGTATGCTGTGTAGTAAGTTCGGCCGGTTTTGGTTTGACGGACTTCCACACCGCTGCAAAATGGTTTGGTTTGGCACATTGCAAGCAATTTTTGTTGTGTGCTAGACATGATTGCTGACCTCCTTCGTGTGGCCAGGAGTGTCCACAGTTGAAGCATGCTTTAGCTTTAGATGACTCTGATAAGAGTGCCTTGGCTAGGCTAGGCTTGGGCCTGTTGTCCTAACTGCATTGGCTGCTTCTGTGTGTATGTCCTGCAAGCACCGATATTGAGTTGATTCAATTGCGCATAGTGCTTCGTTACTTTAACCTCTTCCCCCCCCCCCTGCTCTTCGAGGAAAGTTGCCTCACTCTCAGTTAACTCGTAAGAGCGTCCTTCCTGTAGGATGTCGTCCAGGGTTGCAGCGGAATTCCTCAGCGCATATCGCCAACAACGGCGGGAAGTAGTGAACAGTATTACCTATGATTGATTTCTCTGACTCGGTCATGAAACTGACACCTTGATGTGAGTTTCATCAGCCTACTGACATATTGGTGTAGGCTCTCCTCTTCTTTGTGGAACTGTCCCCTTCCCTTTGACTACCTCCCCGACGGCGACGACAATGACAACACGGACGGATGATGACACAGACGGAGACCACAACGATGTGGGGGAACCCCATATGCTTGTGGCTGGTTCTGACCAGCACAGGCCTGTCCACCCCTTGTCCCCCCGCGTCACCCCTTACGTCCCTCCCTTCGTCTCGATTAGCCAAGTTGCATAAATATGAGACGTTAAGCAATATCCAATCCAAATCTCTCCTCTTCTGTGGGTCGTGCTTGCCTGGAGCTCAAAATTCTCACCTCCAGTTGGGAAATTTTGAGCTTTGTTGCTTCGTATGGGTTGAGAGTGTCCTCTGGCGGGTCTGGAAGAGATTCATGTAGATCAAAAATATCCTCGCCGGCGCAGGTTAGGAGCATTGCCTTCTTTCTGCCTGGAGTTGTAATGTCCATTGACTCCAGATACAGGTCAAATCTCGCCACCCATCGGGCCCATAAAGCACTGATGTTGGCTTGGTCGCGGATGGAACTGGTTAAGAATGGAGCATAAGTGTAGTTGAACAGAGCTGATGCCATGATTAGGCCTAGGCTTAGTTGAATGTTCGTGGATGCACATGTAACCAATCGTAGGCCTAGAGCCGTAGTTGTGAAATCTTGGCCTAGGCTAGGCCGAATTTCTGTTCGCGAATTTCGCAGGTTTGCGATTATCAGAAAGGCCTATGCGTTCGTGGTTCTTTTTATTCCTTTTCTGTTGCTATGTGTTCGCGGATGCGCTTTCACGATTCTTTTCGGGGTCGATGTGTTCACGGATGCGCGTTCACACGGACCACGTTTTCGATTTTTAGGTTAAAATATGTCGCACTTTTGTGTTCAAAATAATTTGTTTCGTGGATGCACTAACTCAAAAATACGAATAATAGGAAGATGAATCCATAAACACTTGTTTTCCCCACTGATGGTGTGTTTCTGCTTGAGATTGTTTGATTAAACGATCCCATCTTCTCGACGCCAATGTTGTGACTAGATCCATTCACGCTTTATTTAGAACTGCCTACTTTACATCCGCTTCCGATGGACCCGGATTACGGTCTCTATAAGGCTATGATTACAGTACCTGTGGGTTTAGGCGCCGAATTCAAAATCTTAGACATGACAACATAGCTAGATGGATGAGACCAGCTAGGTCTAGGGCCTATAGCCCTAGCATCTTCATGGGTGTGTGTTGATGCTCGGCCTAATTTTTTGTGGACCAATTATAAGTTTAAGTCTCCTTACCTCTTCTTTGAGCTTATTGATCTCATCAAGACCTAGGTCTAGTTTCAGACTGAGTTCCTTATGGGCTCCAGGTCATGCAATTGTTACCATGGCGATTGTTCAATCGACGTAATTGTAGAAAAATAAAAACACTTTTGCCATCTACGCGTGGACAGTATCGCTGCGCAGCGGAGATTCCGTGAACCTGAATTGTACCTCGGCCGGCAAGCTTGGCGCTGGTGGAATGTCACGCATGTTTGGGGAGGATTCGTGTTCTCGAGGCACAGACGCGGTCAACAAATACTACAAATGACTGTTTTCATAGAAAACTATTCCCATCAAATTCCCACTCGCAACCTTCTCGTGGTTTGGCCCGTAATTAGGGGAGTTCTTCTCCCTGAAACTAATGGCGAGCTCTGGGTCGTCGTCGGGGAACTTTCCCCTTCCCTTTGACTACCTCCCCGACGACGACGACAATGACAACACGGACGGATCATGACACAGACGGAGACGACCACGACCTCCCCATACGCTTGTGGCTGGTTCTGACCAGCACAGGCCTATCCACCCCTTGTCCCCCCGCGTCATCCCTTACGTCCCTCCCTTCGTCTCGATTAGCCAAGTTGCATAAATATGAGACGTTAAGCAATATCCAATCCAATCAATCATTCAGTAACATCTGGGCCATACAAGAGAGAAATCGGGCTCTGAGACGGTAGGAGGCGCGATAAACCTACTGTCAACTAGAACTTGTAATAAAGGTGGTAGTGGTGAATTCACGCGCACAAGTGACCAAATGTGTCACGCAATATTAAAAATACCCTTTAACCGCTAATTCAATTAGCAACAGTTATTACAAATTTCTGCAGGTGCCCCCGCCCATAGCAATTGCAATATTACCAACAGTAGCATAGTAACTACAATTCCCCCCCCCCCCTCCGTAGCTTTGAGTCCGTAGGCCTAATCATACTACCAGACTCATGGCAGATAAAAGTGATTTGACTCCACCATGCGCTTCCGTTCGATTTCATTTTCACCAGAATCACATCAAAATAAATGGCAATTTACTAAAATTTTGTTCTACTCCTATGGCCGTGTTAGCTCATTGGGCCGTAGCACGTAGAGGCCGAGGTTGGGTTCGATACCAGCCGGGAACATTGTTGCAATCACACAAATGCGGCATTGTTATAAATAATAATAATGCCAAGATTGCATGTGAGTTATCGATCTCGTAGATAGATGTTATACGTATCCATTTCATACAAAATGTATGGATCAACTAAAAACTACACCAGCAACATATTTATACACTCGGGATTTTAAACCCTTAACTCCAGAAGTTGTACTGGGTTTACAATTTGAGTAACGGAACTGAACAACAAAAATGCTACATAATGTACACGTACAAAAAAGTACATATTGTTACTTCAGCTCAAAATTGGATCGACCAATATGAAGACATTTTCGATAGTAAGAAAATAAAAAATAGCCGTAATATCTCAAAAACATAATATCTTATTAGTACCGTGAAAGCTATACGCACAAGGATTAGCTCTCTATTTTGGGACGAAAGTCCAACAATATGTCAGCTATATTCTCATTCGTCATGAATCCATCTACTTACGGCTACTTATAAATTGCCACGACTAAATCAAGTTTTACCACACAACTGGTTGTGGGTCATTTTCGTCATGTGGATGTGGTACGATCACACTCGGAATCTCGTTACGTAGTGGTACATCTGGTAGTTTTGGCCCTCTTGTACGACGTAGCGTGTATTCGGCAATCGCCTCTTGAATTAGTTATATGGCGGATCCCGGATAGTCATCCCCCTCGGTACTCTGCCGTCAACTATCTCAGGTAAAACACACTACATAAAAAATCTTCGAATTTTGGGTAACATGTCCGATTCCCAAGAATCTTCATCTCGATGAATTCGGGTTACCTGTAAAATAGGACGTGTTCATCAGCCTTAGGCCTATTTGTTATACAATAAATTTTACCATAAATAAACAATGTGTCACAATACGTAAGTCAATACCGGCATCGCTAAACAACACCAAGTCACACCGTTAACGGTCAGCGATGTTCAGCTGACCCTATATTTGGTGCAAATACGGGTGTTTGGTTTCATAGATGCATCCATCTTCTAATGTGAGGCACAAATTTTTTTGTCCTCGACGCGGCAGCTTCTTTGGGCGTTTGATTCCCGATAGAAGGGAAGCACTTGACTTTGATGAGACCGTCATCTCCTACCAGGGCCTTCAAATTCCAACTCGACACCTTCTCGCGGTTTGGCCCGTGAATAGGGGAGTTTCACTCCCTGAAACTAATGGCGAGCTCTGGGTAGTCGTCGGGGAACCCCTTCCCTTTGACTACCTCCCCGACGGCGACGACAAAGACAACACGGACGGATGATGACACAGACGGAGACGACCACGACGTGAGGGAACCCCTGCCATCCCCATATGCTTGTGGCTGGTTCTGACCAGCACAGGCCTGTCCACCCCTTGTCCCCCCGCGTCATCCCTTACGTCCCTCCCTTCGTCTCGATTAGCCAAGTTGCATAAATATGAGACGTAAAGCAATATCCAACCAAATCCTACCAGGCCATCGGGACTAGCTCCGATGTACGGCAAAATCGGTGGCCTACAGTATCTCTCTCTAAAGGTACGATTCCTATGCGACGGCTGATACGACTGTAGCCGCGCGGCTGTAGACGCGCGGCTGTGAGTCACACTGCTTTATAGGTAAATGAATGGAACCCGTTCCTATGACGCGTCTGTAACCGCGCGACTGACGCGGCTCTTATGGGACGGCTTGAGCCGGACGACTCGACTGCTCCCAGAGCAGTCTAGCCGCAGCCGCCGAAGCGATCGGAACTCGGAAGTGTATTCTTTTCTATTAAATAATATAACTATTGTAGTTTCCCAATGGATGATTCCAAATTAATTGAGTTGGTGAGAGAGCATCAAAGCGTTTACAACCCAAAACACAATCTATAAAAATTTCCTAAACACTGATGCATCGTCCAAAAGATGTCTCTGTATTAGAATACTTTGAAATCCCTCCTCCTCCCTCGCCAAGTACATTGGTTTAGGGTCACTTCTTTTTAATTGATTTAGCATATTTAGTAACAATTATTCCTCTTCTTCTTCTTCAAGAAAATATGCTACCAACAGTGTTTCCTCCATGCTAATCACGTGGCGACTGAAACAAGAGTCGCGGCATAGGAATTTGAACAAGCGGCTCTGATCGCGCGACTCGGATCGCGCGGCTTTAGCCGCGCGGCTATAGTAGTTTCAGTCGTCGCATAGGAATCCTACCTTAACGCTGCACTTTTCTCTGCGGTATTTACTTGCTGTTGTAAACTCTTGAACAACTCTTCCATCCTGGAGTTGAGCTTACATTCGTCTACGTCAATGTCGGCTGCATCGGGGCCGTAGTCGGGGTTAGGACCAGAGTTTTCGTGGCAACGATTCCTCTTCGGATTTGGTTTAGAAAACTCGATACGACGCTTGGCCCCGACTCTTTCACGCCACTCTAAAACGCCCTTCAAGCTAAAACCTTGACTACTCTTTTTTTTTAGTCTTCTCCACGGACTTAGATGCCACGTAGGTCCGCTAATATGGGATAGGCCGGCACCCATGCAGGTTTATGTGTAGCCCCCGGAAGTTGTGAGGTTCCTCCGTTTGCCTCCAGTGTAGAGCAACTGACTGGACTCCAGTCAGTTGCTCTACTAGTCCCATGTAACGTTCTGCCTGGTTTGTAGTGACATTCTGCACAAGCCTATCGGCCTTTCTAGCAAGGCCGTCCGCTAGTCGCTGAACCTATTATAATAATCAATTTTGAAATAAAAATCGTTTCACTGCCTTCCATCCAGCTTGACAAATTATAGGGCCATCAAATTCCAACTCGCAACCTTCTCGTGGTTTGGCCCGTGATTAGGGGAGTTTTTCTCCCTGAAACTAATGGCGAGCTCTGGGTCGTCGTCGGGGAACTTTCCCCTTCCCTTTGACAACCTCCCCGACGGCGATGACAATGACAACACGGACGGATGATGACAGACGGAGACGACCACGACGTGGGGGGAACCCCTGCCCTCCCCATATGCTTGTGGCTGGTTCTGACCAGCACAGGCCTGTCCACCCCTTGTCCCCCCGCGTCATCCCTTACGTCCCTCCTTTCGTCTCGATTAGCCAAGTTGCATAAATATGAGACGTTAAGCAATATCCAATTAGTTATGCTTGAAATGGAATTTACTTCCACAATACCAGCACTCTACACGCCTGCTAGCCTCACTAGGCCCTCCACCTCCGCGTCCTACCCCTCCTAAACTAGTACTACTGTCCACACTGCCAAGCATAGTCCCCCTCCTTGGAGTCGAACCCTCGTAATAAGCTCGCCAAGCAGGCACATGGCTGTGCATGAATGGGTCTAGTGCCGCATATGACAAGGTTCGATGCTCGCGCGGTGCCACAACATGTGCGACCGCAGCTACTTGCCCGGCCAGGCAACTCGCCTCCTTCCGTGGTAGCGTGTTGGTAGCTTTCGGCGTCCATGCCAGGCTAGGCTCTACGGACAGCTTGGCTGGTGGGGGCGAACGATAGAGGCGGTCTTGCAGCACGCTCGCCTGAAGCTCTGGTCCTGCTGCAGCGATCTTCCGCAAGGAAGCAAACTCTCTTCCGGTCACCAGACGACGAAACTCGGGATGTAGTTGCTGTATAGCCCTCCACACCTTCTCGGCCTCGCTGACGGTCAGTCCCATCTGTGTGTAATACCCCGCGATGGCCTGGATGTACGCGGAGATTGGCTCGTCCGGATGCTGCGTCCTTGCCTCTAGCTCCCGTTGCAGCACCGCTACATAGTTGACAGCTCCATACTCCCTCTTCAGCGCCGTCTCGAACCCGGTCCAGTAGACGAAGCCCTCATTGAACTCCCACCAGCGTAACGCTGCACCAGTTAGCGCCACAGGCACGACGCGCGCCAGCAGTACAGCATCACTCAGCTGCTGAGCGGCGCCGACACGGCGCAAATCACCCAGAAATTGTGTCGGGGTCTTACTGTCATGGTTCCTACAGAACGTGGGTACAGATAACTTTAATGGTGTCCCAAGCACTTGCCCGATCTGAATCCTCGCACAGAGGCTGGTGTGGAGGCGTCGCCCTCCGTACTTCCAGCCTCTCTCTCAACCTTGCCGCAACAATGGCTGGGTCCGCGGCGTCGTCCACTGACAATTGCAATAAGTCTTGCAATAACTGCGACGGCACGCCAATGTCCGCCATCACTTCACTGACGTTTGGCTTAAACCTCCCCCACCTCAAGTTCATATACACGCACTCGATATACACAGTTTAAACACAAACACACAAAAAATCAATCCCGGACGGTGCCCCCACGTGCAATGCCTCCCGACGGCCGTTGCAACAATGAGGTGGAAGGAGAAGTGATTACTCAATAAAGAGATAGATAATATACAATATTTACACAACACGGGTTAATTACACATTAGACACAATATATCAAATACCGTACGCTGCCTTACAAGGTCTGGATCGGACCTAAGCAAACGCACCTTACCGACTGACTTCACACACTTGGTCCCAACGCCTTCCAGTAGCGTCCCCAAGCTAAACTCACCCTCGTCAGAATACGCCCCCTACCACATGGCCTAACTGCTCATGTGGCAATGGCGCAACCCTGACCACCCGCATCGCATCCCAGACACCCATATGTTTGGGGTGCATTGCAGAGGGGTTATATCTGTTACCATGTATCGATCGATCGAATGAATTGAATTCAATATTCTATTATTTCAATTAATAATTCAGAAAACATATTATTTTAAGTGAATGTTCAGATAATCAAAGTCATACAATGATATGTATAATTTTCAAACCACATAGTCTCTAAAGCGAGTAGGTCTGCTGCAACTTCTCTTCTTCCTCACGCCCTCGGTCAAAGACTAGTCGTTTCTCACCTGTCTTCTTACTGACTAGTAATACTGGACTCGAGTATGGTGATCGACTGTCGGTAACTACACCGTTGTCTCTCCATTCATTCACTATTTCAGCGATTTCTTCACGCTCCTTTGCTGTGGTTCGGTATGGCTTGCTATGTACAGGACGACTACCTGGCTCTTCCTTTATTTCCATCTTGATTAGTGTGGTACACCCAAGTTCTTCCATCGCTGTTTATTTTGAGGTCGTCTTTTATAATCGGTCTGCTGGTGGGTAGTGATGGATCCTGTTCAATGATCTCGATTCTCTCTCCATGCGCTACACATGTATTCTTGGCAATGTGTTCATTATCGGAGGTCTAATTGCAAACCGGTACTGTCAATTTACCATTGTTTGGCTGCCGGAGTGCTCCATTCACCAGAATAGGGTCATTTGTCGGGCTTTTCACTTGTAAGAAGTTCATAGTATTTGGCTTCAGAATCGCGGACGAGGTGGTTCTATAGTATTCTAATCCAATAAACGGGTTGCTGTTCCGGTCGCCCAGGAATAGTTGGTTGTCTATCTTCATAAAGGCAACATTCGGTAGTTCTTTCCATGTTCGCCCTATCAGTACTTCTGCAGTTTGAGCATTATCTGGTACAATCAGTACTTCAACACCTTTTCCCAACATCAACTCGCAACCTTCTCGTGGTTTAGCCCGTGATTAGGGGAGTTTTTCTCCCTGAAACTAATGGCGAGCTCTGGGTCGTCGTCGGGCAACTTTCCCCTTCCCTTTGACTACCTCCCCGACGGCGACGACAATGACAACAAGGACGGATGATGACACAGACGGAGACGACCACGACGTGGGGGAACCCCTGCCCTCCCCATACACTTGTGGTTGGTTCTGACCAGCACAGGCCTGTCCACCCCTTGTCCCCCCGCGTCATCCCTTACGTTCCTCCCTTCGTCTCGATTAGCCAAGTTGCATAAATATGATACGTTAAGCAATATCCAATCTGTAATATCTCGTGGCCGTTTCAACACATTCTTTATTGTCAATGAGGCTTAATATTACATGCTACAAGTATGAGTCAAGTGGCTGTCGGCCATGTTGGAAGCACACCCCTGCCCCCTTGATCTCTCCTCTAACCTAGGCTTACTAAATACACTACATCTCCCCTGTTCTTTGAAGAAGAATCTACTTTAGTAATAATGGAGAATCAAACAACAAGTTCACATACTGCAAGATAAATTTGAGATTCACTAAACTACTCTAGCTTAACTCACATCTAAAACAATTATGTTTTTTTCATAGTACATTCCAGAATGTGATGATATTAATAATCTAATAAAGAACAAAATCATGAAATAGTCCATGTGAGTTTAAGATAACACAAAATCATTCAACGGCAGTGGCTTCTGCTTGATCCTAGTGGAACGACGGACCTCCACCGATGTTTGGTCTGTCGACTGTTCGGATTCGGGCGAAGCAGGTACCCCAGTAGGAATGGTGGTAGGCAGTTCCATGGCCTTTCTGTCTGGAGGTTCATCCTGTTGGAATTTCTTGACGAATGAAGAATTTCGACAATACCTGGCTCCAGATGGGGACTCAACTACTACACTGCTGCCGGTTTTCTCCAGTACCTGGAAAGGTTCAAGTGAGAACCGTGTTGACAGCTTGTGGGATGGAGTCTGCTTAACCAGGACTGCGTATCCAGCTTGAATCTCGCAATCTCTGGCTCGCCTCTTTTCATCCGTGTACATCTTTCCATAAGCTTTGTGAACAAGGGCTCGATCTCGTATTTCGCCATCGTTTAGACCCTCGTCTACCTCAGGAAGATTGGTTCGGATCTTGCGATTGAACAGCATATCTGCTGGACTTACTCCGGTCACTGTATGTGGGGTTGACCGATACATGAGCAGGTATTTCTGAAGTTCGTTCTTCCAGTCTCGTCCCTCTGCATGGGCAATTCTCATTCTCTTCAGTAGCCCTCTGTTCTGGCACTCCACCTCTCCATTGGCCTGCGCCACAATGGTGTAGTATGATGTAGATTGACTCCGTTGAGGTCTAGGAATTCTTCCCATTCCCTACTGACAAACTGTGGACCATTGTCAGATGTTACGGAGATTGGTATGCCGTGTCTTGCGAACATCTGGTCTAACTGAGATATCATCTTGAGTGTTGTTGTACTCTTCATAATGGCTACCTCGAAGTAGCGGCTGTAATAGTCGATGACAGCTAGAAGGTTGAAACCATCTATAGGTCCAAGGAAATCTAAGGATAGGTGTTGCCATGGTTTGGAAGGAAGTTGGGTACGGATAACAGGTTCCATTGGATTTAGGCTTCCTACCAGCTGGCATCCGTGACAAGATTTGACAAATCGCTCTGCCTGGCCGTCAATTATTAGATCTTTATTCACAACAGGATCGAGATCCCACAAGTGCAATATAATATATTGAAGATACTCACATAAAGTCACAAAAACATATAGAGAGAAATATAAACATGCTATCATAACACAATAGAGAATATTCTATGCATCAGCAGATAGAGAACAGAGTTATACATATACTAAGAAAAATTAAGCTAAAAGTATAATTAAGTTACAATGAACACATGTAACAATGAGAAGAAAAAGGAAGAGAAAAAAAAAACATTGATTATCTTTAACTTTTAGAAGGAGGGTCATTTGAAAGGTTACATACATGCCTTTTGAAAGCAATCAAAGTCATATTGTGGATATCAACTCCCTGGTCTACAACAGTGTTATATGTATACTGTAAACGGTTAATACAAGAAAATTTGAGAACATTTATTCGGCTTCGAGGAACCATAAAAACATCATGACTACGGGTGAACTTGCCTGGTACTCGGAAGTTGATATCAAGTAATAGATTAGAGTCATAATAGTTGTGAAGAATTTTGTACAGAAAAATGAGATCGGTATATTGTCTCCTGGTTTTAAGACTAGGCAACTTTATGTCCATGCAAAACTTGTAGTAATCAGATCTATGGTAGGCAATATTAGATTTCAAACACATTAATTTCATCAATCTTTGCTGCACCGATTCCACGCGATTGGAATTGGTTACGTGAGAGAAGTTTGGATTCCAAATAACAGTCGCCTAGTCCACTTGGGGCCTGACAAGCGAGACAAACATTCGTCTTAGGGTCGATGCTTTAAACTCTCTCATGCAGTTGCGTTTGATGAAACCAAGAAGTTTGAATGCTTTAGGCACAATATGATTGACGTGACTGTTGAAAGACAAATTACTGGAAATGATCACACCAAGATCCTTAATTTCGTTTACACGTTCGAGGTTTAAGTCGTTGAGTTTATATACATGGCGTATAAAGTTCTTTTTGTTTGTGAAAGTAATCACATTGCACTTAGATACATTTAAATCAAGCCTCCAGATCTTACACCAATCAGATAACGATGAAATGTCTTGTTGTAGAAGGTCACAATCAGAGTTTTTTAATATTGGCCTGAACAATTTTAAATCGTCGGCGTACATGATGGACTTCGAATACTTCAAACAAGATAGAATATCATTGACGTACAGCACAAATAGCAACGGGCCAAGAATTGACCCTTGAGGTACGCCAGAAGTCACATGTACGGATGACGATTTTACATAATTTATTGTCACAGATTGAGATCGGTTAGATAAATAACTAGTTAAAAATGAATGCAAGCTGCCACATATGCCATAGCCTGTAAGTTTGTGAAGTAATAATTTGTGATCTACACTGTCAAAGGCACTGGAAAAATCCGTGTAAAAAGAGTCTACTTGTGTTTTACTGTCCATTTTACTTGCAATGTACTGGGTATATTCACTTAAATTAGTGACAGTAGAGCGCCGCTTTACAAAACCATGTTGTTCAGAGGAGATACTTTTAGACACATGACAGTACAATCTCTTGTGTATCAGACCCTCAAAAACTTTAGAAACAATAGATAGTAATGATATAGGGCGGTAGTTGGCAACGTTAAATCTACTACCCTTTTTTAGTACTGGTGTAATATTAGCGCGCTTCCAGCGTGTTGGGAAGACACCAGTTTTCAGGGCATGGTTGAATATATCAGCCAATGGTTTCGAGATAACACGTCTACAATATTTGAGAACATTCACCGGAATTTCGTCTGGGCCAGAAGATTTCCCGTTTTTCAGTGATTGTAAGAAGTTCTCTACTTCCACCCTGGACACAGTGATGCTAGAAATGCACTCGTCTGTGAACGTTGGAACTGGAGGAAGTGGATTATTATTGTTGTTAGAAGATGGCATAAACTTGGTTTTGAAATAGTTGGAAAACAGCTGACAGCAGGTTTCCCCATCTTTTGCCCTGACACCGTTATATTGCACCTCTGTAGGTATACGCACAGACCTAGTTTTCTTTCGAACATAGTTCCACAGCAAGCTAGGCTCCTTCCCCAAAGAAGTGTCGACTTTAGACATGTAGTTTTTGAACTTTTGCTTCTTAAGTGTTTTGAAATATGTTCGTTTCACTTGAAATTCAATATGAGATGTAGCTGTACCACTCCGTTTCCATTGCCGGTACGCGCGGTTTTTGTCGGTAAGAGCGTTGACTGTTTCGTTGTCGTACCATGCCGGGTCCTTTGTTGGATTTACTTTTAGAACTGGAACACACTCAGCAACAGCTTTATTTACTATTTCGTAAAATGTGTCGCATTTTTCGTTTACACAATCACATGCGTCAAGGCGTGTCCACGAACTCTTGCTGAGTGCCAAACATATCTTCTGGTAATCGGCCTTTCTCCAATTAAAACGCGTACGCATTTTAGGCGACTTATATGCGATACGAGATGGGATGGATAGATTACAGTGGAAAGGTTCGTGGTCAGATTTGACAGCAGGTGGAGCACGAGTAACAGAGGTTGAAATATCAGGGTTATTGGTGAACAGCGGGTCTAGGAAGTTATTGACGCGCGTGGGAAATGACACATACTGATTGAAGTCATACTCGTTGATAAGGCTTAGGAAGGCAGTGTCTAACATACTTGGAGTTGTTACAGTGGTGGACTTCAGTAGGTTATCCCCCTCGCATTCATCAGCATGCTTCCAATGTATGTTAGACATGTTGAAGTCTCCACACAGCAGTATTGTATCACCCGGTTTTGTTCTAGAGTTAACTTCATGCAATGAGTCACGTAATGCATCAATCAGATCCTCTGATGGCTTGGCGATGTAAGCACACCCGACGAATAACCTTAACTTCTGGTCAAGTTGTATTTCTGTCCACACAACTTCGCATGCTGCTGTCTCCAAATCCTCCCGACGTCTAGAATTTAATTTAGAACTTACGGCAATTAAAACACCTCCCCCTTTCTTCATTTCCCCCCCAGTTGTTAGGCCCCCAAAGTTTAGAGCGAAGTCGGAGCTTCATCTTGACTATCCCGGGATGCCCCTCATGAGCAATTTCCAAAGCAGACTGCCTTAGACTTTGGGGTAAGATGACACGAGTCCCTCGCAGAACAATGTTATCTACTACGCAGAGAGCTCAATCTTGATGAGTTCGTACCTCTTCAGGTCTGCCGGCCACTCTCCTTGTAGTATTGCCTGTCGTAACATCTTAAGTTCAGGATCTTGTATCGACTCTTGTTGAACTTTGTCAATTGTCATAGCTTTTGGAACAGATTGCTGGGCAATCCATCTGACGTATAGGTCGTCGTGACCCTCTTTGGGTGGTTTTAAGTCCTTTGGTAGGAGTCGCGAAAGCGGATCTGCGATATTCGTCTTACTGGGCCTGTTGATCACCTCAAAGTCAAAGGTTTGGAGTCTTAGAACCCAACGTTCGATTCTAGCACAAGGTTTTGATCTAGTGCTGAAGATAAACTTAAGCGAGCGTTGGTCGGTGATGAGTGTGAACTTGCCGCCGTATATGTAGTAAGCAAATCGTTCGCAGGCCCACACGAGACCCAGTGCTTCTTTTTCCACTGGGCTGTAGTTCATTTCAGCTGCTGTTAATGCCCTACTCGCATACTCGATAACTCGTGGTCCGTCTGGTGTTGCCTGAACAAGAACCGCTCCTAAGCCGTACGGGCTTGCATCTGCAGTGATGAACGTATCTGCAGTGTGATTGTAGAAGCCCAAACCTGAAGCATCTTGTAAGCTTTTCTTCAGTATGCCAAAGGCCTTTTCCTGCTTTGGTCCCCACTTGAAGATAACACTTTTCTTTGTAAGCTCTCGTAGAGGATGTGTGAGAGTCGAGTAGTTCCTTACAAACCGCGCATTATAACCTACTAGCCCCAGGAAACTCTCTAGTTCACTGCGGCACTTTGGGGCACGGCACTGTAGAATACTCTGAAGCAGGTCTTTCAGGGGACTCACACCCTCTCTGGAGAAGCTGTGTCCTCTGTAGCTTACCGTTTTCTGACCCACGACGCATTTGTCTGCATTAAGAGTTAAGAGTAGTAAATTCTTAACTGCTAAGACTTTGAATAGCCTGTCGAGTCGTTCGTCGTGCTCCGCTTGAGTTCTACCGAATACAATGAGATCGTCTATGTAGACTCGTACCCCCGGACATTCTTTAATGACTTCTTCCATGATCTTCTGGAACGTTTCAGGTGCGCAACAAATCCCGAAGAATAACATTTTAAAACGGTACAAGCCGTGGTGGGTCGCGAATGTTGTGATCCCCCTCGATTCCTCGTCCAACTCCAGTTGAAGGAATGCGGATTTGAGGTCTAAAACACTAAATCGCGTACTCCCATGCATTGCGGCAACGTCGTTTTCGAATGACGGTATTGGGTGTCGTTCCCGTTCTATAGCGAGATTTGCCTCGCGCATGTCTACACAGGGTCGTAGACCTCCTGTCTTCTTTGTACATAGAACCAACGGCGATACCCAGGGCGTCGCACCGTCAGCTTTTTCTATTATGTCGTCTTTTAGCCATTCTTCCAGCTTGTCGTCTAGTTTCTCTCGCAGCTGGTGCGGTATTTTCCTTGCCGGCTGTGGTACTGGCCGTACCTCCGTCTTGATTGCGAGTTTGACCTTGACATCTTTTAGCTTTCCAAGTCTCTCAAAGACGCTTGGATATTTCTTCTTGTAAGCTTGAAGTTCATTTGAGTCTTCCGGTTACAAACTAGTCACCTTGCCTACCGGTAGTCCGAGTCTTAGGACTCCCAGATCCTAAGCGGTATCTTTTCCCAAAATCGGTGTTCCGTTCCCTGCAACTACGTGGAAATGTGTATCTCGCCTCCCTCCGTTGGCCAGTTCAATGGTGGTAGCGAACTTGCCAAGTAGTTGGAGTGGCGTCGAACTTGCATACGCAAAGACTTTTTTTCTGTTGTCATCCACGTACGCTTTATCTTTTGTTTCTTGCATATCTCCCAGCTCTTCTGGTCAAGTATGTTTCAAGAAGCTCCAGAGTCGATCATTAATTGCAGATTGACCCCGCCGACATTGGCTTCGATCATGGCTTCTCCAACCAGCGCGTTTACCCCAAAATGTACTACCGAAAAGGAGTAACACTCCTCTTCCGCCTCGCTGTTGGTACCAGGATCTTCCAGCTGTCTAAATTTCCCTAGCGGCCTCCAACTTTTCTTTGGTTGTTTCTTGTCTGTGCCACTTTTCCCTTTTTCTTTCAAACCTTGGTCTTTTGATTTGCAGCAATTAGCAAAATGTCCTTTCAATCCACATTTGTTACACGTTTTTGTTTTAGCAGGACATGTGTCATCTTGTGCAAAATGCCCCGTGTAACCACATCGGAAACATTTCTGTTTCTGCCCATCATACCTTTGCTTTTTCTTGAAACCTAATTTGGCTATGCTGGCATCCTTTCCCTCCATTGACGCTGCTTGTTGTTGTGCTGTTTCCAAGCTGCGAGCAATCTCTCGAGCCATAGACAAAGTCAGAGAATCACCTTTCTCCAGCAATTTCATACGAAGTTCACTAGACCTACATTTAGTCACTAACTGATCTATCAGTGCCTTTTCTTCATTGTAATGTCCGAAGTTGCAATTTGCGCTTTCGCCCTTCAATCTCGTCAGAAATTGGTGTACTGTCTCTTCCTCCCCCATTTCGAGCTGTCAAAAGTTGTATCGAAGGTAGGTGTAACTTCCTTTCCCATCAAAATGACGATTTTGGGCATTTATGCATTGTACATACCTGTCAACAGGGGTAGTTTCACTCGAAGACGCCTCCGCCACTGGTAAGTTTGCCTCAGGTAGCGTATGCCAAATGGCCTGGACATCTTCTCCTGCCATGTACAATAACTTAAACATTTTGACATTAGTGTCAGTGATTCCTTTAGAACCAATATATATATCGAAACTCCTTACCCATCTTCTCCATCGGGCTGCAACAGATGCATCATCTCCCCTCGGATCAAAATTGGTAAGTCCCTTGTCTGACATTTTTTTTTTCAAATATAACACAAACAACAACTTTGTTAGCCTTTAATCCACACTTGGTGTTACTATACTAACGTGCGGCGATACAGCGCTCTTTTGCAGTTGTCGTTACTATACGAACATGTACATATGCGATACAGCGCTCTTTTCTTGGCTTTACTGTGGCGTCGCACCGTGAAGCTTTTTCGAATTTAATCAACTTGACATCGGAATTAAATCTTGTCACACAAATGTAATGTCCTACCTTAAAGAATTCATCCACATCGCCAAATGTAATATTATCTCGTGGCCGTTTCAACACATTCTTTATTGTCAATGAGGCTTAATATTACATGCTACAAGTATGAGTCAAGTGGCTGTCGGCCATGTTGGAAGCACACCCCTGCCCCCTTGATCTCTCCTCTAACCTAGGCTTACTAAATACACTACACAATTAACCACCATCAATGTTGATATTCACACAGGCACTACCCAGTGTACTGGTAGACTACGTTTACATCCTATAATCCAAATAGGTTCTTATCAGTATCGACAATGTTTAGGCGGCATTTAATAGAAATTGAAGCCTTAATAATGCAGTCGGAGCTCCCAGTGTCAATTAGTGCACTACATTTACAAGAATTAATGATCGTTATTACCTTGAGATATTTCGAGGCCTCCGTCTCTCAGGGATTCATCTGACTTGCACATTGTTGACTATTCGTGTTGTTGGAAAACGTTTGGGTTCGCCATCCAGTTTCTTTTCTTCCCCCACCCATTGTGCAATTTGCCTTTGTGTGCCCATCACAATTACACACTTGACAGCGGAGTACCCGATGAAGTTCCGGACACTCCCTAGCGACATGGCCAAACTTGTTGCAATTGAAGCAACGCGGTTCACCACTTCTATTACATGAAGGTGGATGTACATTGTACATATTGAATTCTTCCTTCTCGTGGTTCATTTTTAATCGTCGTAGGATTTCAAAGTCGGTTGTGGCTGTATTCCTACTTGAGGCTTTTGGTTGGTACACATTTGGTTCATTTTGTACCTGTCCTACGTCTAACGGTGTAGTTACAATTTTCTTGCTGTCCATACTAGGCCTAGCAGATATTCGATCAGTCCTCTCGCGATCGATTTCTTCGAATTCTCGGAGATCGCGCAACAATTCGTCCAAGTCATTATGTGATTTAGAGCCTAGATAGAAAATCCGATCAGTATTTGTTTCTTTATTTCATGGAACGGTAGGTTTAACTGACCACACAATCATACTTTTTAGTGGAAGTATACATGTGTACTCTCGTGTCGTGCTTGTACTCGACTAGACATTTTGTTTCCATTTGTCAGTCATGGATTCTCCTCCTATAAATGTTTTTCGGAATTGATCCTCGAACTCTGCCCACGTATGAATATTGTTCACCCTACTCAGGTACCATTCTTTAGCTGCGCCTTGCGAATGACTCTTAACAGATTCTAATTTAAATCCCTGAGGCCACTTGTGTAAGTCTGATATGTTATTTATTGATGTCAACCATTTAGAAGCTTGGCTGCAGGACCCTTCTCCATTGTAAAGGTCAATTTGTTGGGCCAAATCCGGCATAATCTGATAGGACTCACCTGATGTAGGTCGTGTCATATTATTGACATCAGCATGTCATCTCTTCTCTTGTTTTCCTCTATCATTAAGCGTAGCAAGGCTTCAAGGGTACAATTCCCTTGCTGGACAGAAGATTCAGATTCTGATTCAGATTGGTTTTATTCTTATTATATTATACTAATACATGGTGCGTGTTGCAGTTTGAGCTCTCGCGCAACTTTTTTTCACACCTTTCTTCATTCACACAGCCTTACTCATATTTATTTTCTTCTTTCACTTTTTTCGTCTCCATACTTGCCGGCCCTCTCTGCAACGAGAACTCCTTCGTTCCCACCCAGTTTAACCCATCCTTTCCAACATCCTTACTCCTTCCTATTAACCCCCCTCGTCTTCCCTTACTTTCCACCCATTGGAAAAAAAACATGGTGGTAATCCACAATTATGGAAAAAGAAAATTTGGAAGATTCCAATACAATTGACATGGGCACTGATAACTCTACTGTTGAGTGCCCTAAAATAACATTAACTAACTAACTATAACAATTTGGTTAATGTACATAAAGTTTGAGTTAGAGATAAAATACAAGTCGATATATTAATGTATATAGTAGGTAATGAAAATAGTAGTATATTATTATATATAATTAGTATAATAAGAAGCCCACAAAATCTTCAAGAGATTTGTGAGTGAGCAATTTCTATTTTTTGCATTGAACTTGGGGTATGGTGTGGACGTACACAGATATCAGGTACAGTATATTCCTAACCTATGTGCAATAGTACCTAGTGAACAATAGAATACAATGTACATAGAAATGTTTGTAGATAATTAGATAAATATTGATAATAAGAGACATAAAACAAGAGCTAGCTAATAAAATGTAATATGTACCATAATGCTTACAAACTATTACTAGTTAACAACTAGTGAACTATTATAATAGGTAGGGCCTAGGTATACAGTAATATTGTCAACAGGTGTAACAAAGAGGGAAGACGGGAAAGGTTTATTTTTAGTATATCAACGAAGGTAGACTAAGTTTTCAAAGTAAGTTCTTTCCCTACTAAAGAGCCCGTTACTGATTCTTTGTTTAAAAAGAGACATAGATGCTGAACTTTTGGTCAAGTTATCTAGGCGTTTGAAGGTACGAGGTCCTAGGAAGCTAAAATGTCGTTGACCTTGTTGTGTACATTTGCGTGGAACAACTAGGTTATAATTTCTTTGTCTGGTAACTACCATTGTACTATTTGTGTGAGGTTGGCCAAAGGCGGGGAAACATTGACGATTTATAAATAAATGGATTAACATTGACTTTATTTGGAGTTGCCTTATATCTAATACTTTCATCATTGTATAGAGCTGGTTTGGAGGGAACCTTTTTTTTTAGTATAACTTTTAAGATACATATTTGTGATATGTTGATTGGGGTAAGGTGATTGCTATATAGCCCTCCCCAACCTATGATACCATAAGCTAATACAGATTGTTCAAGAGCCGTGTAAACTATTTTTAAGACTGGTGTGTTGAGAATATTTCTTAGTCGATAGAAAATGAAAGTAAGTGATTGTAGTCATTCATTACTGTGGAAGTTACACTATAAATGATTGTCAACAATAATACCCAAGTACTTATACGATATAACTTTTTTTAGACTGGGACATGTACATTTTCCTTCATTCAATATGCATGTAGGTTGGTGTATTTTTATACATAATGAACCGTTTTGTGGTTAGCCCTGTTCGTTGTTGGAAAAAGTCATAAATACCGTCTTCTTTTCATTAAGTGTAAGGAAATTACTGTTGAGGCAGTGAACGACTGTGTTTATAGCCAAATTGGCAACTTCGAATGCTTTTTCCCAGCACACTTCCGATATGAGTAGCACTGTGTCATCGGCATATGAAATGATTTTTCCTCGTAGAGACAGGTTACATTATTCATTAATATATATCAAAAACAAGATTGGCCCCAAGACTGTGCCTTGTGGGACCCCAATCTTTACTTCGTATGTATCACTATGTGTATTCTTAATGTTTACTTTTTGTGTTCGAGAGGAGAGAAAACTTGTAATGAGATTGAGTGTTGTATGTCGTAATCCTAAATTATAGAGTTTGTCAATTAGCCTCTTGTGGTTTACGGTATCGAAGGCTTTTTTTAAGTCTAGGAAAACGGCTATTGTCTTCTTGGAGTTATCCATTGACTCGTTGATAAAAGATGTTAAGTTTGCAAGAGCATCATTGGTACTTAGGTTTGGTAGAAATCCATACTGCTGGGGGGATATGAGTTTATTTTCAGTCAGGAAGTTCATTAGTCTTTTCTTAATGCATTTTTCTTATATTTTAGACAAGTGGGTTGTAAGGGAGATTGGGAGATTGGATTGGGATTTTCTGGATTTGATTTATCTTCTGCCTTATGGATAGGTGTGATTAAGTGTTAGGTTGGTATTTTGCGAGACAAACAAGGTCAAGCAATATTTTGTTTACAACAATTGAGCCTAATTATAACGAGTGAAGATGGTCATCTTGTTTGTCTCGTGGCTTGCTTACTAATGTTCAGTGTGGATTTCGACAGCGACGGAGTTCAATCGACCACCTCGTGCGATTGGAAACCTTCATCCAAGAAGGTTATGTGGCTAAACACCACGTAATAGGTGTACTCTTTGACATAGAGAAAGCATATGAAACAACGTGGCGCTATGCCATATTACAACAACTTCACGAGTGGGATTTTAAAGGTCACTTGCCCAGGTTCATACAGAACTTTCTTCATGATAGAACATTTAAAGTACGGATAAATACCATTTTATCAGACCCATATAGATAGATAGATAGATAGATAGATAGATAGATAGATAGATAACTTTATTCATCTTGACAGGCACATTGTACATGTTTGACTCCCGGAGGAGAAGGTGAATAGCCTAAGGTAACTTACAGATAAGTATATGTAATCCTAGTACTACAGAGTAATCATGTACATTAAGTAAATAAAGAAATTTATGAAAATAAAATAAATTAATACATTGTAATAATTGTAACATTGTGGACTGTGAAATCTACACTCAATGGTGGTAAGAATAATAATTTATATGATGTATCTAGTTACAATTGTTTGTGGATAAGCCAACATGTGGGAGGATAATATAAAAGTGGAATTTGAAAATAAGCGAGTTGCTTTTAATGATAATGACATTGATATAATATATTAATTTATGGAAGTATAACTGGAGAAGAGAATTGTTCAATGAGGTGTTTTACAATTGGTACAAGATAATGGTACAGATGAAAGTATGAGACATAATGATATGGAGGCATATAACTAAAAAATAGTAATCATATGCTACAACTTACAATATGAACTGCAAACGGGAGTTCCTCAAGGATCTGTCCTTTCGGTTCCCCTGTTTGCAGTCGCAATTAACAGTGTCACCTCGTGCATACCTAAGTCCATCATGTCCTACTTATTCGTCGACGACTTGGGGATTTTCTATAGGTCGGTCAACATTTCCGTTGCCGAACGACATCTACAGATTGCATTGAACAACATCGGTGATTGGTCCCGAGCACGCGGCACAAAATTTTCTGCCGATAAAACACAATGCATTCACTTTTGTCGCAGTCGGAATATGCACGTAGATCCACGTCTTACCCTTAACGGTGTGCAACTTGAATTTAAACCACACGTTCGCGTTCTACTAAACTCATTACATCTTTCCCCTAACAAAAGAAGTTAGATATACTATACAGAATGAAGATTAGCTAAACAAATCGTCACAGATACTTATATCAAGATGCTAATCTTTTAGTACAGGTTTTCAATCATTTTCCATAGATACAAAGATACATAGGCTATATCAAGTTGCTAATTTTTAAGTACACCCTAACTATGAATTTACATTTTATGAAAACTTAAACTTGTAACTTCCTGAAATATAAATCAAGTTCACAAATATTTTACAGAAACACTATCAAATCAAACAATCAACACACTTCAATCAATGTTTTACATAATCTTTAAACCTGATAGGTTCTCTGATGACCCTCTTTGGCCTGGGATATTCAGTAGATGGATCTGGTATATTGTTTGGGATTATTGTTGGGATTATGGTTGGGACACATGAGTTAGGTGTTGTGTTCCGCATATCATCAACAATATCTTTGTCAGTAACCTCCGGTAGAACTACTAGTGAATGATCTGAAGGACTAATTGAATCTGAAGGATCTGAAGGATTTAAGGACTTTCTAAGCTCTTTTCTGTTCCTCCTTATGATTGTTCCATCTTGTCTCTCTACTACGTAAGATCTCGGTGTGTGGTATTTTCCTATGACTGTAGCTGGTTCCCACATTCCATTACGCCGCAGAACTACACTCTCATCGTTCTCTAGTGGTTTGAGGTCCTTCGTGTTCCGGTCAAAATAATGTTTTTGTTTAGTCTGTGTTAGTTGTAACTTTTCTCGTACCCCTGTACATATCTCTGGTTTCAACAATGATGCCTCTGTTGGTATTTTAGCCCTCAGCTGTCTACTACAAAGCAGCTGTGCTGGCGAGTAATTGAGGCCTGTAACAGGTGTGTTACGATACTCTAACAGTAATAGATACACGTCGGTCTGCATGTGGTATGCCTTCTTGAGAATCATTTTGGATATCTTTAGACCATTTTCAGCCATTCCATTTGCTTGAGCAAATGTAGGACTGGAAGTAGTTGTTTCAAATCCCCATTCCTTAGCAAAGGCTTTGAATTCCATACTCGAAAATGGCATATTATCCGATATAAGCCGGTTAGGAATCCCTTGCCGAGAGAAAACACTTTTAAACTTAACAATAAGTTCTTTAGCAGTTTTGGATGACAGTTGGATTAATTCAATCCATTTGGAGTAATAGTCTTTTATAACTAGGGGAAATTGTCTCCCCTGAACTCAAGAACATCTGCGCCTACCACCTCCCATGGTCTTTGGGGTATAGGGTGAGGAAGGAGAGGTTCCTTACTATTACTTTTGCGAAATCGTTCACAAGTTTTGCATCTTTTTACGTAATCTTCTATGTCTTGGGTCATGTTAGGCCAAAACAAAACTTGTCTTGCCCGGTTTTTGGTTTTTTCTTCCCCCATATGTCCTGAATGAACTAGTTCTAACATTGCTAATTTTAGAGTAGGTGGAACTAGGATTCTTGATCCGATAAAAACTAGACCATCATGGAAGTTTAGCTCATGCCTGTGATTCCAGAAAAATTCTGCACCCTGTGGTACTAGATTTTTATACTTAGGCCACCCTTTCAAATGAAATTCCTTCAGGATTTGTACAGTTTCGTCTGCCTGTGTGGCATTCTGAAACTCTAGCCTCTTTTCATTTGACATGGGCAGATATTTTGAGACCATGTGTACTAACACACGTATTTCCGGATCTGGAGTACCAGTTTCCTGCAAATATGCCCTTGAAAGAGTATCTGCTACAAACATTTTTGGTCCATTTAAATACTCAAGTTGTAAATCGTATTTCAGGAGTTTTAGCTGCATTCTCTGGAGCCTAGGTGACACACGATTTACATTTTTCGAAAGTATACTGATTAAAGGTTTATGGTCCGTGTGAACAAGAACTCTTCTTCCATATAAGAAATAATGGAACTTCTCTGTGCCAAAGACAATCGAAAGAAGTTCTTTTTCGATCTGTGGGTACTGCTTCTCTGTCTCCGTCATGCTTCTAGAGGCGTATGCGATAGGTTTGCCATCCTGAAGCAAACATGCTCCTAAACCGCTTTGGGATGCATCTACTTGGAGTATGGTTTGTTTAGATGCATTAAAATATGTAAGTACTGGAGCAGTACTAAGTGATACCTTGATTTTCTTCAGTGATTCTGCTTGTTCATGATTCCATTGCCACTGGGTCTCCTTCTTGAGTAGATGACGCAGAGGTGCAGATAACTCCGACAGATTTGGGATGAATTGTCCCACGTAATTCACCATTCCCATGAATCTCCGAAGCTCCGTCACGTTTGTCGGGTCTGGCATCTCCTCAATGGCTCGAATACTTTCAGCATCCGGTCGTAGGCCACTAGATGTCAAAATGTGACCCATATACCTGACCTCTGGAACTCTGTACTGAAATTTTTCATCATTGAATTTAACATTAAGCAGTTTGGCCCGTTCAAGTAGAGCAATTAGGGCAGTGTCGTGTTCTTCTATAGTTTCCCCCGACACTATGATATCGTCAAATATCACCTGCACATTTTTGATGTCTCCAAAATTTTCTATGTTACGACGTTGAAAGACTTCTGGGCAGATTTGATACCATAAGGCATTCTTAGGAATTTGTATCTACCTTCAGGTGAATTAAAAGTACACAGATCAGAGCTACCTTGATCCAGCTGGACCTGCCAAAATCCCTCTCGCATGTCAACAATTGAGAAGTATTTCTTTCCAACTAAGTTTACCAAGACCTCCTCTGCCGTCGGTATCAGGTAATGTTGACGCTTAATGGCTTTATTAAGGTCAATGGGGTCAAGACAAAGTCTTAAGGAGCCATTTGGTTTCTCGACAATTACAAGATTATTAGCCCAATTAGTTGGCTTAGTTACCTTTTCTATGACACCTTTCTTTTCTAGGGACACTAATGTAGCTTTCAACCTGTCTTGTAAGGCTAAGGGAATTTTCCTAGAAGGTTGTATAACAGGAACATGGTTAGGTTCAAGGATTATCTTATGTTTGCCTGGCATGCAACCTAATCCCTGAAACACATCCTGATATTTTTCTATCACCTGTTCCCTGTTACCAATACCTGTAGCTTCTTTCACAGTATTCAATTCCACTTTGTTTACAGAGACTGGCATTTGTTTCATAAGCCCTAACTTCAAGCTGGCTTCTAACCCTAACATCGGTTTGCAATTCAAATCAGTTACCATAAATTCTACATTTACAGGCATTTTGTTATTCCCCTTACATTTCAGCATGACTTTGCCCTTCGGGTAAATTTTTGCCTCTCCAAAAGCTACTAGCACTGCATTAGTTTTTACCAATGATACATTTAATTTCAAATTCAAGAACTCATTCAAAGGCAGAATACTCACTTCCGCACCTGTATCAATTTTGCACTTCAATTTGTACCCTTCTACTTGAATACATTCCAGCCATTCTTTATGACCTGAGCTTACATTTACAATATTTATCCCTTTTGAACAATTTTTACTATTCAGTATGTTATTATTCATTAGGCATACTACCTTATTGTCTTCCTCCGTCTTAATAACAGTAGTTACATACAGTTCCGAGTTGTGATCATCCTCACTTTCTGAATTCTGGACCGCACATTCTGCAATCTTGGGCCTCCGCTTCCGACACATCTTGGCGAAGTGATTTTCTTCATTGCAAATCTTGCATTTCTTGCGAAAGGCTGGACAGGTCCTTGGCGCATGACGGTACCCGCATTTCTTACAATCGTATTCTTGAACTTCAGTTGTGTTCTGACTAGGCTTATGTCTTCCCCTCCCAGTCTGCTGGTCATCACGCCCATCCACCTTCTTGACAGCCACTATGACAGCCTTGTTTTCCTCCATGGCCATCGCTTGTATTCTGCTAGCTTCAGCAGCCCGACAGTAGTCTGCCGCCTTCTCCAAGGTCAAATCACCTATTCTCAGCAACCTTTCCTTCATTGTGATATCATTTATTCCCATGACTATACGTAATGTCAATAGCTGTTTTAGTTGGGACCCAAATTCGCATGAGCCTGCCAATAATTTTAGGCGAGTTAAAAAGTGGTCAAACTTCTCACCTTCTGTTTGAGTGCAGCCAAAAAAAACACTTTGTTCATATACTAGGTTTTTTCTTGGGGCACAATACTCGTCAAATTTTTTCAAAATCGCATTCAAGTTGTGCTTATCACCCACCGGTATTTCAAATGTGTTATATATACTTAGGCCCTCGTCCCCCACTGCATTCAGAAGTGTGGCTACCTGGTCTTCATCAGATTCTTTGTAGCCTTTGGTGACGCGCATATATATCTCAAACTTTTGCTTCCACAATTTCCATTTCTCACTGACATTTCCGGAAAATTCCAGTTCTGATAATTTCCGTGCACTTGCCATATCTAATTCAGTATGATTCTATAGGCCTACTATTTTACTGACAAATAGATTTACCTTTGCGTGCTAGGCTTCAGCTTCGCATTCGATTCCGTTTTCTTGGCGTCTCTTCACGTGCTTGTTCTGGGGCCTGTTGCTTCTTACCTGTGTTCTAGGCTAAGCGTCCCTTACACACGTACTTTTGTTTCACTTACATTTGATGGTTGCACTTGTAATTTACGCCATTAATAAAGTCTCCGCCGCTTGCCACCATGTAATAAGTTCATAATCTGGGTTCAGATTTGTATAATCACTTTATTATTAGTATAAATCAAGTACAAATACATCTTAGTTTCTAGAACAAACTGTCTCTCTGACTGACGCCATTCCAAGTCTTTTTATC
This sequence comes from Sweltsa coloradensis, assembly GCA_024449915.1. Lineage (NCBI taxonomy): Eukaryota > Metazoa > Arthropoda > Insecta > Plecoptera > Chloroperlidae > Sweltsa > Sweltsa coloradensis. The sequence continues at coordinate 196,710 of JAMZAV010001180.1, forward strand.
CAAATCCCTGTGCTCCCTCATACCAACCTTATGCATCTCACACTTCCTAGGCTGTTGCCAACTGTTACATTTTATTACTAAACTCATTACACTTATACTTACGAATAACGAGCCAGGAATATAATTACACACTTTATTGACACTTAAACTGATACGAATACAGACAGACACAGATATCGGACAATCGGCTACGGATACGGCTTTCCCTCCATTCTCTAACCAGCCATCTTCCCTCCATCCTTCTCTGTCTAGCTAGATCACCCAGTTCGTGAAGAGGCAATTTAAATAGTCCAGTACCGTGAAGCGGTGAAAAGATAACACATGGTTTCTATCCTTGTCCCTTGTAAGGTTCAAGTAGTGCAAATAAACATAGTGCCACTTTCACATGCTAGGCGAACCATGATTCCGTTGGTCCGTAATGACAGGAAAATCTATGGATATGGCAATATCTGCAAAACTGGAGTATCTTCACAATGAACCTCACTACACACTTAAAGTTCGCTTACAACCAATGATTGCACATGTTAAGAGTTCATGTGCTACTGTCATCAATACGAATACGATTTTAAACAATTTCAATACTATTAACGTGTAACATCGATATGACCTCGCCGCCCCGCACCTTTTGACGGCCATCTGCACTGGCTACAGTTCATGCGCACAGCAGCAGCCTCGCCTCGCTCGGGGCCTCGCAGTCGCAGTCGGTCTCTTGTTCTTAACGCAAGCGGACGTGTTTTGTCGTTGCTCTCTGTTGTGTTCTTGTTCGGCCTGCTCAGTACATGGCGTTGGGTTCTGTTTCTGCCGAATGTGTTTAATTTAATGTTGTTACCTTGAAGAGGATGTCTGTTCTGTCCAGGCTGAAAGGTTTTGTTCACTGCACACTCTGTCTTGCTACTCGGTTAAGTGGTTGTGATCTCAGTGTTGTGCTCAGTAAGTTCCGTCCGACCGTACAGGTTGTGTAATTTATGTTTGGTGGGTGTTACCTTCTGTTCAGTGCAAGATCAGGGCGTTGACACACAGCACGTTTGCCTAGTTTCTGTGCTGGGATTTTTGTTTTATCCACTTGATTGATTGCACTTCAAAACATGGCATGTTGTGGCTAAGTTTGTGTATTTTTTGGGAAATCCTTTTCCACGCATTTTTTTTGTATTTTATTAGATTCGTTAGAATTTTTATGACAATCGACACAGCGGTGATGGCATCATTCTATAAACAGTACAAAATACCCTTTCCCTGGCAGTGGCACACCATTCTTTATCGGACAACATTACTTCAAGACTTGATTGTCAATTGATGAGACCATTACTGCCCTATTATCAGCTGCCTGCCATATTTTTTTTCAATTTGCTGCAAACTGAACTCGGGTTCAAATAAATATTGTTTTGTCTCGGGTGTCCACAGCTTAAGGATGTAGAAATAGTGGCAATAGTGGTCTTAAATGGGGAAAATAGTAGCCAAAATAGTGGCCCATTGGCTGAAAAATAGTGGCAATGCGTTACGATTGGATCCATAACAGGCAACACGCTCGGGGAATTTTCCCCTTCCCTTTGACTACCTTCCCGACGGCGACGACAATGACAACACGGACGGATGATGACACAGACGGAGACGACCACGACGTGGGGGAACCCCTTCCCTCCCCATACGCTTGTGGCTGGTTCTGACCAGCACAGGCCTGTCCACCTCTTGTCTCCCCGCGTCACCCCTTACGTCCCACCCTTCGTCTCGATTAGCGAAGTTGCATAAATATGAGACGTTAAACAATATCCAATCAAAATTAGGCAAAACAACTCAAGGCATGGAGTGAAAATTTGCTTCAACGGCGGTATATCAAGCTGAAATTTTTACCACTTGTTCAGAACACCCTAGAGACATACCAAAAGTTTTACTACCTGGACACTACCGGGGGAGCTTCCCCAAAAACACGGCAATAGTCAAAATTTCATATAAAAAAAACAAACAAAAAACTAACGTGAAAACAAACGTTTGGGATTCATCCAGGAATCTCATATTAACTTGAGATACGTGCCAACACACGCGTTGCAATAATCAATATACCAATATTTGAAAATTTTGGATTTTTGATAGTCAATTCTTGTAAAAAATATTTAAAAAATCGGCACACGCGCACTTAAGTTTGTTCGTGTGGGCGAGTTATTTGTTTCCGCGACTATTTTTATTGGTACCATATCTGCTCTTTGGCTGCTAGGAAAAAAATATAAAGTTACCGAAACGTAAAATTTATAGCAGCTTTACCGAAAACACTTATTTGTTTTATTAATAACGGAATTTCCCCTTCCCTTTGACTACCTCCCCAACGGCGACGACAATGACAACACGGACGGATGATGACACAGACTGAGACGACCGCGACGTGAAGGAACCCCTGCCCTCCCCATACGCTTGTGGCTGGTTCTGACCAGCACAGGCCTGTCCACCCCTTGTCCCCCCGCGTCATCCCTTACGTCCCTCCCTTCGTCTCGATTAGCCAAGTTGCATAAATATGAGACGTTAAACAATATCCAATCAAAATTAGGCAAAACAAATCAAGGCATGGAGTGAAAATTTGCTTCAACGGCGGTATATCAAGCTGAAATTTTTACTACTTGTTCAGAACACCCTAGAGACATGCCAAAAGTTTTACTGCCTGGATACTACCGGGGGAGCTTCCCCAAAAACACGGCAATAGTCAAAATTTCATATAAAAAAACAAACAAAAAACTAACGTGAAAACAAACGTTTGGGATTCATCCAGGAATCTCATATTAACTTGAGATACGTGCCAACACACGCGTTGCAATAATCAATATACCAATATTTGAACATTTTGGATTTGGAAAACACAAATTCTTGACGGCAGCCGAAGCAATCATTTGCCTTATTGTAGGCCTACCTTTGACAAGTACATGATAGGAACCCTATTCATGAAGATTTGAAAGAAACCGCTGGCGCTCTTCAATCTTGACCCGAACTATAAAATTGCACTTAGTTAAACCAGAGAAGGTGCGTTTTACTTAATATAAAAAATTTAGTTTTAGTAGGGGTGTGTGGTTAGTAGGCTCCTTTTTTAACTCAGGTCGGTTAGTGTAATAACCTCGGTTTTTCGGTTCCGGGTCGGTTAGTCGTAAATAATATAGCTCCATTCCACATTTTGTAGGCAAACATTACTTGTTTGAAATAAACTAAGCATATTCATGGCTTTGAAAGTAAGAACCAAATTATAAATGAAACTGGGAAGAAAGAAACAAATGTGTGCTTTGAGGTACTGCAATATTCATTATTATTTTTCTAAACCCCTCTTCTTTGCATACAGTGTATGGTTGAAGAGCCGTGCAGATCCATTCACCAATTGAGCTAAAAAGAAATAATTCAACATTTAACTTCAATCTTTAAGACATTTTGACTCGGGTCTAGGCCTAGGCTCTAATCTAAAAGCACAACACTTAAAGGGGCTACAAACCCCCAAAATTATTTTTTACCACGTGATCTATAGCACAATACTACACTAAAGTGACCGTTTAAAAAATTATATCTTGTAACTGTGATTTAATAGGAATTTTTTAATTTTTTTGATCCAGAAATTTGCGGAAATTGGTGTTTTGGGAAATTTCTTAAATCGGCTTTAACCTGCTTCTTTTTTGGCCCACATAGATACTAGAGCTTAGTACCAATCTAAAATGTTCCTTTATAACATCGTTTCTTGCAACTGTACCCAAATATACCCTCAAACACGCAAAAATATGCATTCCAAAATCACACCCCATCTTGGTAATCAGCATATTTTGACCAAACTACTTGCTCAAAATACAAAACAAAATATAGAGAATTTACAGAAAAGGCTGTAGAGTACGTCAATAATGGCCATTTTTTTTTGGATCAAAATACTCCAAGGTCACGGGGCATAAAGATCGTCCCCATGTTATTTCTTATGGGAGATTTTTGCCGATGGGACCTAGCTCGAAAAATGTCATGTTTGATAATTTTTTGGGAGGTCATGGTGGCCCCAATAATTTTTCTGTTAATTGCTAAATTCATTACTAGTTAGCCTGAATGAAATATATTTTTTGAGTTTAGCGGTTAAATACCCCTTTAAGCCTAGGCCTAGGTAGGGTCATAGGCTGTGTGAGTGACACTGACCGGTAATTTTACATCACTACTAGGCACAATTAGTAAGACTTTGTGAGCACGACGCGCTACGCGCTCGTCTCCCTTCTCATGCCTTAGTTTTAGGGAATAGGGCTACTCTTAATACCATACCTTCCTCCGCGTGGCACTTGGTACCGAGTGAATCTCGGAGGCTGATGTAGCGTTGTACGGTCACAGAGATCTACTGAATGCTGAGGAGCTTGTGTGAACATGTATCCAAATGCTTTATCAATAATGCCTGGACTGCTAGTTCTCCAATTGGATAAATGATGTGGACAAAACTCTTCAACTTAGATCCAGTGGCAGTATCCAAGGACTGAGATGAGTCATTGTCATCGGTGTCGTCTTTTTCATTTGCTACTTCCTTTATGAAGCATACAAGACCTAGTGCGACCATTGTATTATTCATGCAAAGAACATCCACTACATCGTAATCTGCGAAAAATACATGTCCTGTACTGATATTCCGTTGTCCCGCTTCAAGGTCTTGAGTCAACATTACTGCTTTTATAACCCCGCAAGTGCTCAACTCGTCATTCAAATCCTGGGTGGCAGAGCAGAAGGAAGCCCAAAAATAGCAAGTCGGTTAGAAGCAAAGTAGGGTTCGTTCGGCCCACTTAAATTCTGGGGTGGAGTACGCCGGGTATTAACTTCCGTACCATCAATAACGTGGGTCCGCTTTGATTGGACACAGTCCACATTAGAACTGTGTAGGAATGTAATAAAAGCATATTTTGCTCCCTTATCCGAGTTTGGCAAGTTGACATCCAAAACTGTACCATACTTCATGAAGTATACCTCTAGAGATGATTTTGTAGTATTGGGATTCAACCCTTTTACGTGTATGGTCCGCTTGAATGCAGGTTCTTCGGCTTCCATATTGGGTTTAGAACCTGTAAGACAAGAGAAAAAAGTGATGAGTGCACACAACAGACTGATGTGGCTTCTTGTAGGGGGACGGGAATCTAAAATTAGCATGCTTCTAACGGTAAAGGACCAACGGTACACCATAGCTATTCAAATGAAAAGTTATCTTCTACCCATGCAATAGGCATTGGTAGTAGTTAAATACGCTTTTCGTGCCTGCGCGTCTGGTTGAAAAACAATTAGGTCTGGGCCTATGTATAAAAACAATAAATAAAAAAAAAAAATCTATCTAGGCCTTTCTTATTTATCTAGTTTCTATACCTACTATAATAATACCATACCTTTAAATTCATTTTCACTGATGGATCTAAAACCCGCTCGAAGGTTGGTTGCGCTTACTATTGTGGCGGCAGTGGTGTTGGTTTCAGACTTAATGACATGTGTTCTGTTTTTACTGCTGAAATGTATGCCATACGAGAAGCTTTGAGATATATTATGAAACAAAGATGCGGAAGCTTCATGGTATGTTCAGATATTTTTAAGTGCACTTCAGGCACTCCACGTCATGTTCTCTACTCACCATTTAGTAATTGACATTCAGTTCTTCATGGAGAAACTTCATGCGAGGGGCTACAAAATCATGTTCTGTCTGGGTCCCTGTCATGTAGTATCTCTGGCAACGAGGAAGCTGACTTGGCAGCCAAGGCTGCAACGCAAAAATGCATCAACGGAGTTTTGCCCTCGTACCTGTTCCTGATGTACACAGGGGGTTCAAGAACCATATGTTGAAACTAGGTCGGGATTGTTGGAATGCTTTGCAGAATAATAAACTGCGCCGTGTGATGCCCTGTCTTTCACTGAAAGTACGACCCCCTTCTTCCATATTTTCTCGTCGTTGAGGAGGTTGTATTGGCGCGAGTACGAATAGGGCACACCCACCTCACCCATGCCTATCTTTTTACCAGAGATAAGATTTCTCCGATTTGCGACACGTGTGATGTGGTTGCTATCCGTTCATCATTTGTTGACTGACTGCTCTAAGTAGATGGTTGAGACTCCAATTAAATTTAATCTATCATATGAAAAACTTTTGTCTTATGAAACAGTGAAAAACTTATCAGATTTCTAACCTTAGCAATTTTGATCGACAAACTATGACAGTTCATAAAAAAAATAAAAAAATCCATGAAGCATGTTGACTTGCTATTCATTATGACAACGTTGGCAACCCGGTTTTCCTGATAATGATTATGATTATGATTTGGGTAATTTGACATTTTCTACATAGACAATTTTTTAGCATGTATACCTTTTCCCGATTTGGCTGTCTACAAATATATCGACCTTGGCAATTCTTTTTATGACAATGATATGAAAAACACATTTAACCTTATTAACCGTATTTTACATTCATACATAGTTAACTAAATATCTTGGAGGCGCGAATAATCTTCGCCGTTGAAGCGCCCTAAAACTACTAATACTAATACTATAATAGTCTTAGAACGCAAGAACTTGACAATCCGCAATCCTTTCTTATGTATGTAGTTTCTATACCTACTATAATAGTCTTAGAACGCAAGAACTTGACCTTTAAAAGTTTTTACTTTTTTTGTTTTTACACTCAAGGTTGCCGCGCCCAAGGTAAACTTCGCACCAGAACGTCGACTATACCGGCGTGTTCGGAATCTTTCCGGGTACAAGCACCGCAAAGGGTTTAGGGCCGACTCCCATACTTTGGCCGCGGCAACGAACATTTTGGCTCACGTGCCGTTTCGGGAAAGTCACTTATTTCCTGGATAATATTTTTTTTTAAACATCCTAATTTACAATTCGTGTTTCTACGTGCAAACTTTTTCCAATAAACACCTGCACCGGGTTTTAAATTGGCATGGTTTTAAACAACCCTTGACAATCCCACTCGCAAGCTCGCAATTTGCGATGTGAAAATTTGATGCTGGCAAATTGGCACTCGCAGATAGTCTTATCGTTTCGACTGCGCTTTTTTTACGATCCAGCATTTGAATCACCGCGACTGCAATACAACTACCTGGCATAACCTGATGTGCAGCATGGCCTGTTACCAACCACTCGCCAAAAACGAACTATCAAAAAGTCAAGGTCAAGTTCCAGGCTACCAACAACGCACGTAACTAAGAGATGCCTAAACTAGACGTAAAATCAACGCAAACGACGAAACTATTCTTAATACTGTTTTTTACTTCTTTTGTCTACTTTTTAACTTCATCTGACGTTATTGGAGAGAAATATGAAAATCCAACGACAATCCTAAATCCCGTGCAACATCCTCCTGATAATAAGTGTAAAAATTTGAATTGTGAAACTTGTTGAGCCAGGTGCGGGAGTTGTGTACGGGTCGCTCCGTATTTTTTAGTGTTTACAGTATTAAGAGGGATTGCAACCTGCACTAAAGTTTGCACCGGACATCCGTAGTGTACAACCATGAAGAAGGTGATTAATGGATACCCGGTGGAAAACCTCATGGTGTTGTGTAAGTGCAAAATCTCTCATTCTCTGTGTTGCTGTAATGCTTTAGTGGAGAAGAACAGACCAGTGTTTTCAACCCCCCTCTGCCGCGATGCTTGGGCCCGCACAGGCACAGGCCCCTGGCCTTCACGCCCCCGCGTGTCCCTTTGCTCCGTGGTAAGTGTTGTCACCGTGTTGATCGCGCTGGCAGGGGATGTGCAACTCAACCCCGGTCCGCTCAGCTGTGGGGTGGCGGGACGTCGGTTAAAAATATTGCGCCCACAACAACAGCAAATCTACAACAATCGCACCATCATCCACCTTATCGACTTCCGTTATCAGCCACCAAGTGCGCGGTATGTGACTCTACAGGTAGGCGAAACCAACTTTTTGTACACTTGCGTGCAATGCAATAGTCCCTGTCATCGAACTTGTGCAACATCCCTCCATCTAAATACCGAGCGTACCCTCTGGCAAAGACTGTGGTCCGGGTTGGGCCGTGTACGTTACCAACCTTCTCTGACTCTCTGTTCAGCGTAGACTCTGAAGACAATTTAGACATCTCCCGTGAAAGCTCCTAGCAACGACAATTTGAAAATACTTTCCTTAAAACGCAGAAGTCTAAAAAATCCGAAGAGCACCCAGACATTCAGCATTAGTCACAGAGCAAAACTCGCACGATTATTTGTGTTTTGCGAGAATGGCTCAGCTCAGATGTTGGTGACGCCAAAATTTCTTTCCAATTTGGATTACGTTATTTTTAGGGCGAGACCGAAAAACTCGACGAGCGGTGGTGTACTTATTGCAATAAAGCCCTACCTAAATCCAGTCCGCGCTTCTCAACTCGAAACTGACGCAAAATGTTTGTGGATAGATTTCACATACAAAAAAAAACCATACCTGCTAGCGTCCGCATATCGAGCACCGAATTATTCTGAGGACATTGAACATTTTCACTGATCACTTCGCTAAATAACACATCTGACATTTCAAACAAATACGAAGCTATTTTAATTTGCGGTGATTTCAACATGATGTATCCTGGTCTCATATTCCTAGGGCAAGCAACCCCCTCTCCGAATCTTTTTCCCATCCTGTTTCTACGATTTATTCTCTCGCAATTCGTCACGGAAGCCACACACATAACCAAGTCAACCCGCTCCATTTTAGACATCCTTTTGTGCAATAATCCTTCACTTATTTCAAAAGTTGAAGTCATTCAGGGTGTGAGTGATCTTTAGCAATAGCGGCCACTCTCAAAGTCCCAAAATTCAAAGTCTAAAAAAAATCTGCGCGGAGGTGTTTAATTTATAACAAAGCCAACTGGGATCTGTTATCGAACCTGTTCGTGGAACACCTCCCACGCGAATTAATTATTGGAACACCGAACCCGGCATGGAGAAAGTGGACGGCAATATTCTGGTCCTGTGTCAAGTCGCAATCCCAAAGTGAAAATAAATTCCAAAGAAGACCACCTGGATCACCCAAAAGTTCTAATCAAAAAACATACGACGCCGCGACTCTTTGTTCCGTAAATGGAAGAAGTCTCCTTCAGATGAAGCGGGAATCACAGTACAAAAAAATTTAGGAAAATTGGTCAAGGCGGAAGGTGCGCAAGGCTCACGACGAATACGTGTGGCATTTAGGTAATGATCCCAAAAAAACCCGGAAATATATCCACAGCAGACGGGAAGTTTGGCCCCCCATCACTACATGTCCAATGGCGCAAACTCTCAGACCCTGTGGTATAGCGAACGCCCTTTAACACTAATTCCGTGATAATTACTCTCCACAAGAAAAATCTACTTCGCCAAAATTCTCTCCCAACATTCTCGGTCGCACAACATCTATTACGACTTCCATTTCCATGAATGGGAAGTTCGAAATCTTTTACGTAAGATCCGACCCAACGCCGCTCCGGGACCAGACCAAATACCAGGCCGAATCCTACATCAGTGTGCCGAGGGGCTAGCTCCATCTCTGTGCAGTATTTTCAACCTATCGGCGTCAACAGCAAGTGTACCGGAAGTATGGGAAGAAGCAACGGGGGTTCCTGTTTTTAAGAAAGGTGATAGGGGTAAATAGACAACTACCGACCCATATCTTTGACTTCGTTAGTGTGTAAGTGATGGAGAAACTGGTTACTAAGCTTTTTTTCAATCATTTTAAAACAAATAATCTGATTAATTTCTAATCAACATGGGTTCATCCCTAAGAGATCGTGCGTTTTCACTCCTGACTGAAGTGATTGAACCAGTGGCTGAATTCGCTCGAGACGTCTTCTGTGAAACAGGTAATTGCATAGCTTTAGATTGGGCTAAAGCATTTGACCAAATTCCCCATAAAAGATTGTTAGCAAAATTAAAGGGTACAAAGTAGAAGCTAGTGCCTTAGGGGTGGATCCAATCGTTTCTATCTCACAGGAGACAATCGGTTATATTTAATGGTCCCAATCAGCCACTGTGGAAGTCACTTTAGGGATGCCTCAAGGGTTCTGTTATTGGCCCTCTTCTGTTTGCAATATTCTTTTTGGACCTACCTCAACATGTGACTTCTCAAGTAGCCTAGTATTTCAGATGATACTACCTTGTTTAGACCGATTTCAGGGATAGATGATGGGAAATTCACTACAGGCTGACTTATCTGCACTTGAAAATGGTGTGCTTTTAATAGTATGCACCTGAACGCCAGCAAATCACAATATATTAGATTTTCTAGATCCAATCTCCGATTCTGTCTAACTATGTCATTTCAGGAAAATTTCTAAATCCAGAAAAAAGCATAAAAACTGTTTGGGATAACCTCCCCATCAGACCTTAAGTGGATCAACACACATATAGTGTTTTGAGATAGGGCCTCTAAGCTACTAGGCTTCGTCAACCGTAACCTTTAAAAAAAGTAGAGCCAACACAATAAGGACAGCATATCTCTCTTTAATTAGACCTATCATTACTTACGGCTTACCTGCTTGGCACCCTACATCTCAAATAAATATGCACAAACTAGAAGTAATTCCCGAATCGCGCAACTAAGATAATTTTAATGAAGAACAAATTTCTCAGATAGTGCGACTGAGCGTCTAACTCGATGTAACCTCCCTCAATTAAAAATTATTGTAAACAAGCTGACCTCATTTTACTGAGGAACATGTTAACTGGTGAAACAGACCTCAACCCGTACAACAAATCTCAATTCACCCTAGACAACTCAATCGCCAGAACACAGGTGTAATTCTCAATCCTCCCCGTGCTAGAACTTCAATGTATCAAATGGTTTCTACAACCGTGCAGTCACCTATGGAACACAATACCCCTGGAAGTGAAAAATGATAGTAATTTTTAAAAACAGGATAAAAAATTTATTTCAGGATTCAAATGTAACATCGGACTGGTTTTAATCCGCATTATTGACCTACGGTTTTCATTTTTCAACAGCTGTTTTTCGATTATTAATTAGTGTAGGTTGTATCTACCAATCTAGCCAAAATAATGCCATGTTTGTCATCTTATCATTAGGCCCTAAGTGTACGAATGTCTCCTATTTTATTGAAACGTAGTTCTGACTTTTGATTCTATTGTATTTCTCTATTTCAATGTAACGTAGTATTGTTTTATGATTAGTAATATCTTCATAGTTATTAGTTTTTAAGTATCAAGCGCTCAAAGAAGTGAAACAGGCATGCCATGCTTTTAGGCTCTGCCCTATCTGTTTCTCTTCTACCAAACCCTGCTGGTATTCTCGTTACTTTACTGTTAAATGTACATTGTTCATACATTTGTAACCTTGTTACATGAAAATATCATGTGGATTGTAAAAAATAAATAATAATAATAATAATAATAACACATGGACGAGAGGCATGATTTTAAACTTAAACCTAATTTAAAAGAGAAATGTTATCTGATGACTGAGAACATTTACAATGTTTTTAAATACCTGAAATCAACACAGCTGTACAATAGGATTTTAAAAAATAACTGTCACTATAAAAAAAATACAGGCACTAATTACCTTTGTGTTGTGTGCCCTTAAACCCTAATAACTAACTAACTAACTAACTAAGAATTAAAGAGCATGGGTTGTCACAATGGAGGGTTTCTGGAATTCATTCTGGGCATTAATAATTTTAGGACAAAAATTGTTTCCTTTGTAGTCTTTCCGTGAGTTTTTAAACTAGCTCTATCCATTTAGAATAGAATTCAACAACTAAGTATTAGCCTTTATGGATTCAAGGTAATCTGTTGCGCAATTTAAAATGCCCTGTCAGGAATTTGGCGTTGAATCATAGGATCTTTTACATTATAATCCTGTCAAATAAGATCGTATATTGACGTTTGGAGGAAAAAATTGCGATGTCGCTGAATTTTTGCAGAGACTTTCCTTATATAATACTAATCAAAATACTTAAACTCCCCTAAAATCGGACTGGAGCTTTTGGCCGCCATATTGGAAAATGGCGGCCAAAAGGTGTTTGTTACCAAATATCTCCAAATTGGTTTGAGATAGACAAAATATCTCAATGGCAAAATATTTTCCCCATTTAATTCCTTACAAAACAGGTGTCTTCTATAGTTTTGGCAGGGGCAACGGTTACATCACAAATTCGTGGTTTATATGTTGCTCATTGGAGTACCAGCTTATTTCCAAATTTTCACGCCCAGCATCAAACAATGCCCGGTAAATCCGTTAAAAATCGATTTAAATACAAAATGACTTTTGTACGGGGTTCATGAAAGCTTCCATTAGTATTTTAAAAAATCAGGTCTGCGAAATCGAATTTTGCATTTACCCGGAATTTGTTTTTTTCCATTGTTGGCATTTCCTCAAAAATGCCCTTTTTGACTGTCCATTATTAAGCACTAAATAGCATTGGAGGAAAAATTCTTGCTACGTTCATTGAAATGACTTAAATAATGATCCGATTACAACCAAAGTTTAAATCCAATATGGCTGCTAATTCCTAATATCCACAACATCAAAGTGAATTATGTAACAAAAAGAGTGTAAAAACAGCACGAAAACAGTATTCATATTGTGAATATAAGGAATTAGCAGCCATATTGGATTTAAACTTTGGTTGTAATCGGATCATTATTTAAGTCATTTCAATTCGCGTAGAAAGAATTTTTCCTCAAATGCTATTTAGTGTTTAATAATGGACAGTAAAATATGGCATTTTTTAGGAAATGCCAACAATGGTATAATCCAAATTCCGGGTATATGCAAAATCCGATTTCGCAGAACTGATTTTTAAAATACTAATGGAAGCTTTCATGAACCCCGTACAAAAATCCTTTTGTATTTAAATCGATATCTTACGGATTTACCGGGCATTGTTTGATGCTGGGCGTGAAAATTTGGAAATAAGCTGGTTCTCCAATAAGCAACATATAAACCAAGATTTTGTGACGTAACCGTTGCCCCTACCAAAACTCTTGAATTCACCTGTTTTGTAGGGAATTGAATGGGGAATATTTTTGCCATTGAGATATTTTGTCTATCTCAAACCAATTTGGAGATATTCGATAACAAACACCTTTTGGCCCCCATTTTCCAATATGGCGGCCGAAGCTCCAGTCCGATTGTAGGGGAGTTTTAGTATGTTAATAAGTATCATTTAAGGAAGGTCTCTGCAAGAATTTAGCGACATCGCAATTTTTTCCTCCAAAAATTCTTATTTGACAGGATTAATTAGCACTGTGAAACTTTTCACAAATTTCAGTGAGAGACCATGTCTTCAATTTGTTGCGCCAGTATAGCAATGATCTAGCTGTTTTTATATTTGACTATACCTAAGCGACCTTCGTGAATCGATTCCAACATTTTACGTCTCGTGGATAGAGGCACTATTAACTTTTCCCCATAAAAATAAGATCATCATTCTGAATCTGAAATTTCAGAGTGGAACTTCCACTACCACCAACTGTATAATAGATACGTCTTGAACATGCGTTGGCCAACCATTCTTATGATACCACAACAGTTGCTGTAGCTCCTGGTCCTGTTTAATAGCCTCTTGGAATTCTATCCTTTATTCTGGGCTTACTGCCAAGTGTTTGGACAAGACATGCACTGCATTCTCTAGTTAAGAGTCAACAGTTACTTTATCCTTAAGATAGGCTCGAGAAAGGGTATCTGCAATAAACATGAATTTACCCGGGACAAATTTTACTTTATAATCATAACGGAGGCACTTGAGAAGCATGCGTTGCAAGTGACTTGGGACTTTCCCAATTTCTTTTTTACTATGACTTTTAAAGGTTTGTGGTCTGACTGAATCTTTAACAATATTGATGGAACTTTTCTAGGGAATAGGCTATGGCCAACATTTCTTTTTTGATTTGATCATAATTTCCCTCAACAACTGTCAATGAGCGTGAAGCATAAGCAATTGGGTGACCTTCCTGTAACAAACATGATCCAATACCATGCATTGAAGCATCAGTCTGAAAAACCACCGGTTTACTTATATCAAAAAAACTTAAAACAGGTGTGTTGCATAAATTTTGTTTCAATACTGCAATTGCTTTTACCTGTGAATCCAGTGTGAATTTTACCTGAAGATCTCTGAGTGGTGCCGTTATCTCGGACATGTTTGGAAGATATGACCCAACATAAGTTACCATGCCAAGGAACCTGGGAAGCTCTTCCTTTGTTGAAGGGGTACCTATCTCAACTATGGCCCTAATTCTGGCTGTACCAACTTCTAACCCTTTGCTACTTATGACGTGACTTAAATAGTTCACCGATTTGGCAAACAGCTGAAACCTATCTGGGTTGAACTATTTTTGATATTCTCTAGCCCTCTCAAATACTTGATCAAAAATCCTGTCATGTTCTTCCTCATTCTCCCTTGCTATGATGAGATCATCGAAGACTATTCCCACTCTGTTTTGTCCCCAAAAATATCTAACATTTTCTTTCGGAAAACTTCTGGTGCAGATTTTACCCCGAACGGAAGCCTGTAAAATCTTTACCGCCCAAAAGGAGTGTTGAAACAGCACAGGTCTGTACTGGAATCATCCAAGACCAGTTGCCAGAACCCATCTTTCAAGTCAATGCTAGAAAACACACTTTTACTATTCATGCGAGATGCTACGTCTTCCACTGTTGGGAATAGTATGGTGCTCGCGCTTGATTGCTAAGTACAAATCCTTGGGATCTAAATATAGACGGATATCACCATTTTTCTTTTCTGCAATGACTTAACTACTAATCAAACTGGTAGGGTTGTCTACTTTAGACACTACAGTCCCTCTTTCAAGTTTGTCAAGGGTTTCCATTAACATTCTCAATTAACTCAATGTGGTGGGTACCTGGAATCTTTCCCAACCCTGTAAACACATCCTGCCACATGATTAAAAGTTCAGCCTTGGTTAGGCCAACAGTTACATTATCAACAAGTGGAACAATATTAAATATTTTACAGCCAGATAGCCCTAGTAGTGACTGGGAACTTATATCTGATATTACAAAATCAAGTGGCTTCTCACATGCTTACTGGCACACTGGAGGCCATGCAATAATAATCTGCACAGACGTCTTGACGCAAACACAACTCAAGTGCGGGGACAACTTTGAACGTTGCGTCCAAGGCGCCCGCGCCTTATATCCGCTAGAATCATGTCTCCACATTCCTCTAGTGTGACTGGAATTATTGGCCTTGCGTTGTTCCTATTACGGGTTAATTCAACTCGGACCGTTTGGTATGGAATTAAAAAGGCTGCTTCTGGAAACCTGCATTGTTAAACAAATTATTACACTGAGAAAATATATAGGAAATATTTGTCTGCATGTGGCTGTAAACTGTCCCATCACTAGCTTGCCTCAATCCCCTTTCCCCAGATTACGCTAACGCCACTGGAACTATTCACGTACTGAAAATTAGACTTTATGATTCTGGTCGTTACATTGTTCATCTTTGCTCAAAATGTTCTCTCAGATCACTTTTACAGTAGGCTCAAAATATCTGGAGTATGTAAGAGAACATTACTCTTTGCCCTTTCAGAAGAAGAAGAAAAAAAACGCATAAATAAACAAAAATCTATACAGATGATATTATGTTGAACAGACTCCCCTCACCGCCTAACAACGTTTGGCTTTTTCCTATTTAGCTAAAAAAAAGTGAAATTGCCCGGCACCTCCACCATAAAAATTTTTTAAATTTGTTTTTTGACCGTAGAAAAACCTTTTATTGACTCTCATAAAAGAGTGTCCCCCACCACTACATAATAAAAAATAAGAAAAAAAACTTTTTCCCGAATTTCGAACTTTTTTTTTCCTCAAACTTTTTTGAATTTGAGCTCGAGTTTGAATTTCGAACGTTCCCCACATCCCTTCAAATTTTTTATCTATATTTTCCTTTCGCCCCTTTAGCAAACCCAAAAAACCGGATGGTGTGGGGGGAAGCAACATTTCAACACGGCGCGACTTGAAAGTCCCTACAGGGGTTGAAAGATCTACCTTTTACTACTGGCTTGCAAAAAAACGGTATATTTTTTTGTATTTTTATTAATATTTTTACCAAATTATACACTAAAAAAAACTAAAAAAACGCTTTAGTCCCCCCGTTTGGATGGATGAGCTTTTTTTGTAATTTTTTAGTTTTTGTAGCCCAAATTTTCCCTTTGAAAGTTTTTTTTGAATGAAATTGTAGGTGATTTTTTTAAAATTTTTTGAATGCATTTAGGTGTTGTTGTCAATTTTTAAAATTGTTACTTTTTTATTGTTATTAAAAACCTCAAAAAAACTCATATTAATACCTTGATTTCATGGTTTCGGGAAAAATTTTTTCCCCTTTCAAAAAGCAAAATACAAACCCCAAAAACCTTTTAAGGGCCATGTGAAATATGAACGTTGTAGCCCCCCCGTTTGGCCCAGAATGGGCCCCAAAATGTCACGAAAATATCGCACTAAAAACCAAAAAAAAAAAAAAAATCGGGGAAAGTACATTTTTCATGAGAAAATTTTTTCGATGTACCCAAAAAACGGCATTTTCTAATTTTTAAAGATTTCGAAGGTCTCCAAAAAATTTCATCGAAATTTGGGAGTATGGGTTTGGGCCGGAATGGTTTTAAAAAAACACAAAAAAAATACAAACAAAAAAAAACCAAAAAAACAAAAAAAAACTTTAAAATTGAAATTTTTTCTTTGGAAATTTTTTTCGTTTGGGCGCTCAAAAAGGTGGCAGTTCAATTAAAAAGATTTCAAAGGTCTCCAAAAAATTTTTCTTCGAAATTGGATTTCTTTTTTGGGCCGGGAATCGTTTTTTATCAAACACAAAAATACAAACAAAAACAAAAAAAAAAACGAAAAAAATTTTTTTAAAATTGCGTTTTTTCAAGAAAAAAATTTTTGATAAATTTTTCATACTGGGGCAGTTCTATGTTCGGGAGTTTTTCGAAGGCCCTCCAAAAATTTCATCGAAATGGAGTATCGGTTCACCCGGGAATCGTGTTAAAAACGGCCCAAAAAATAAAAAAAAAAAACTTTCCCGGGTTTTTTTTTCCTCCTGTGTATTGAAAGGGAAATCTTCGTTTCGCTGGGCTACGCTCTCCAATAATCGTTTGAGCAAAAAAATACTAAGTTTTCAAAGTACAAAAAAACCCAACCCTGATTATAAAGTTTGGGAAAAAAACCCAATTTTCATTAGCCATTACAATACAATAATACAAGAGCAAAAATTAAATCAAGAAACAAACAAGTTAAAAGCACAAGTTTTTGCAATCAAAGCATCAGTTGTAATAAAAAAAAATAAACAAATACCAAAAAGCCCCAAAACAAAGATCGTAAACAAATCGGGAATGAAAAAAAAAAATTTTAAAAAACACGCATTTGTTTTAAATGCCCCAACTACAACCACCTTCGGACACAAATCACTAAAAAAACAACTATTATAAAAGTTCAATTTTGGGGTTTTTCTTACATAATGACATTTTTATTATTTATTATTATATTATTTTTTTTGTTTTTTTGGGATGTATTTCTTTAAAAACCCCGGCCCCCCAAAACCGGAGTTTAAATGTTGTACGGACTTACGTAAAGTACTTCCATGTGTATCATATTACATACCTAAATTATTACTTTGTCTTAACTCTTACTAAAAAGCATTTAAAAAATTTGTAGTTGATGTTTCTTTCTGCTGTGTAGGTCGTGGCCCGTTTTCCCTGTCCCCATCCTAGCTTTTTGCTCTTCGGACTAGGGGAAAACCAAACGGAAAACCATGTCGGGATGGAGGGCTTGGCCGGAATCCGAAGTAAAATTCTTAGTTTAAAAAATTTCGAACTATTCTACACGTGTTGATTATTACTCCCTTTTTTTTTCTCGTTTAAAAAATTGGGGGGAAAGATTATTTTGTTTAATCCCTTTCTTTGAGCTTTTTGGGTTTATGATCCCATTACCCGATATACGTAGGGATTTATTTACCTTTTTTCTGTTTCCACATCTTCTTGATCCAATTCCCAAGTTCACATACTTGTAAATTTTTTTCTTCCATGTATTTTCTGGGACGTTATGGACTTTGGGGCCCCAGAAAACGTAAATTTAAGGGGGATTTTCTTTTTTTCTTTTTGAAATTTTATTTTAAATATCCGGTCTTTGTGATGTAATTTTTGGTCTTTTAAAACCCTGTGGGGGTTTCGAAATAAAATTTTAAAAATCTTTCAAATCTAGTACTTTCCCCGGGTTTTGTTTTTGTATTTAAGGGTGTGTGTTTATCAATGAGGTTTTACGTGTTTGCTATTTTTGGTGAATAATGTTAGCTATTTGGGGTTATGCCCGGGTAGAGGAAACCTTTTTGACATAGTGACTGGGCCCCCGGATATGATGTGTTCGATTGTTTCACCCCTTTTTTACACACATTTTCTACTTAAATCGTTTTTTGTCGCATCTTGTATAATTTTTTTTTTATAATTTTTCTTTGGAAATCACTCTGTCTTGAATACCCCAGCAAAAAACCTTCTGTTTCCCCAAAAAATATTTTCCCCGTTGTTTAAACCTATTTAAATGTTTTAAATACTATGTGCCCTTTTATGTAGTTAATCATAAATTCTCTTGTGTAGGGTCTTTTCTGAGAGACGAACCTTTTTTTGAAGGTCAGTTATGATTTCCCCTTGGGTAGATGACATTTTCGTTTGCTGATTGAGTGGAAGTTAATGATTTTCACTAGCACCACAGCCCTATCCCAAGTGTTGGGGGGGTTTGTCTTTGAAAAAAAAATATTTTTTAAAATGTCTAGTTTTTTTAAATATAAGTTGTTCAGATCAATTTGGCCTCGTCCCCCTTGTTCTTTGGGAAATGGCCAATCTCTCTATTGCTGATTTAGGAGATTTCATTCTGTGTTTAGGGAAGTGGGGTACGATTAATATTTCCGCCGTGGGTGGGGCCCGTTTTGTGTCCATTTTTAAAGATTCCGAATGAATAGTCATACTGGTATAGCATATGTATTTTTTGCTGTGGGTCTTTCTTTTTTCCGTTTGTTGGGGTCTTTAAAGGGTAGATTTTTGGCGCTTTTTGTATGTATCTATTTAATTTTTCTTTCATTTTTATGTTCAAATTTTGGCAGCTTGTGAGAATCCAAATATTTGTATACTTCTTTATCATCCATTTTCTCCAATCCTATTTTCCTCCTCTACCGGAACCCTTTGCCTGCGTAACCTTACCCTTTTCGATATGTAGCGTCTTACACTTGGGCTCTCCAAAAATCCTACAGGGTTCTTTACTAAATTCAAATGTAGTTTTTATTAAACTGTTTTAAATTGAACAAATTTGGAAAAGCATATAACCCTTTGACATCCAAAGAAGGGAAAAGGGGAGAAATTGTGTGACATACCATTTTTTTTGTCCCCTTTAAATTTTAAATCCGTATTTTATTCGTTAAGCATATGGACAGGGGGGTTTAAAGGGCAGACAAAAAACCCTAATGACTAAATGAGTCACCTTGGAAAATGCCCCCGTTTAAATTTTATTGGAAACTGTAGTTATCTGTGGTTTTTTTATATTTAGTTTTAGTGTTTTTTCTCCCAAAGGCCCTTCATTACTGTCCCTTTTAAAAAATTTTCAATTACGGGGGTTTATTTTATATATTTTTTAAAAAACTGAATAAGCCATGTGTGTGGTGTTTTAGTCATAAGCTTTCTTGTAGTCAAAAGTAGTTTTCGTGAATATTTCCCTTTTTTTATTTTGGCCTGGTTCATTAAGAGAGTCGATAATGAGTTTTTCTTTACATCCCTGTGAGTTCTTACAGCATCCTTTTTGTTCCTCGGCCCTATAATTGTATTCTTCGCAATGCTTTTATCTTTATTTGTTACCCCTAAAATTTTTTTTAAAATGGTTTTTAAATGGGGGCCAAAATCCCAATATTTCCCCTTTTGGGCCTTGTGCCCAAATTATCCCCGTTTGGGGGAAAAGGTTTTTTTCTAAAGAAATTTGGGGGTACCTTTATCCTTTTTAAACTGTTGGGCCATTTTTCTTTTGAAAATTGGGGGGATTGGAATTTCCCTTTTAAACCTTTTGGGAAAAAAATCCTTCTGTTTTTCCCCTTTTTTGGTACCACTTTGGCGACCTTTAAAATTCAAAATTTTTAAACCTTCGAATCTTTTTTTTTTAACATGTAAATTTGGCCTTTTCGGGGCTTGTTCCCTTTCTTTTTGGTTTGGAAAAAGGGTTTCCCCATTAAAAATTTGGGCCCAAAACCCCTTTAAACCCCCGTTTCCTTTTTTTTTATTTGGGGTTTTTTTTCTTTTCCAAAAATTTTTTTTAAAACCCGGGGTTTTTCCCTTTTCTTTTGAAACATTCCCCTTTTTTGTTCTTTTCCAAAGCTTCATTCTCTATATCTTTTTAATCTCTTAGCAAGAGCACTTACTTTTTGTTTAAGTGTTATCCAAATATTCGTGAATGAATTTGTTCAGTTTTTTCATGTTTTGTGTGAACCTTGATTCTTTCAAAATTTTTGGCAGTAGAGTACCAATTTTTAGATCGATTACCCTTTCGAAATTGTTCCAATCTCCCGATATCTTTCCAAAAACTCATCGATTCTCCCAATTAGTCGCTTTTTCCCATTTCGGAATTTTCTTCTCTTGTTTTGTCTTTGAAGAGGTAGCGATTTTACCTTTAAGCCCAAGAAATCTAATCACTGCTACAGCTCCCACAGTAAATTGCCGCATGAACGTCTGTAAATGATAGTTCGTCTTGTGTGTATGCTGGTAAAATATGTGTGTTCATTATGTGTACCGCTGTCTTCATTTCCTTTGAATGCTTGGGTTTAGGTATGTATGGTCTTTTGTTTGGTTCTACGTGCGCAAACTCGACATGGCTGTTGCAAAGCTAAAGCTAGGATGTTCTTTAGATGGATAAATGTCAGGTGTATTTTTCTAATGCGTTATTCATATCTACCTCTTGTGTTTGATCGTCTAGTCGTTCTGGGTGTCTTGATCTTCTTGAATGGTTTGGCATTTTTAGTGGTTCTGGACGTTCTGGTAGGTCTGGTTGTTCTGGTAGGTCCGGACGTTCTGATAGGTCTGGACGTTCTGGTATGTCTGGACGTTCTGGTTGGTCTGGAATTTCTGGTATAACTGGTAGATCTGGAAGTTGTAGCAGGTATGGCATTACAGGTAATTCTGGAAGTTCTAGTAGTTCTGGTATCAACTGGTCTTCTTCTTCGCTGTCCTCTGTCGATGTAGCGCCGTTATCATCTTGATGTGCTTGTAGTTCGTCTTTCACTTCGCGTCTTAGTCTTGTTAATATGTTTACTGGTAACATTTTATTTTTAACTATAATTCTTCTTTGGTCGGCTATTCTCTGCGCACTTACTTCTAACAATGGATATTCACGAACAAACTCTATTATTATTATTATTATTATTATTATTATTATTATTATTATTATTATTATTATTATTATTTATTTATTTGCAACAGGCAATGTAGCCCACTAGTACAAATTTAATAGAGAAGGGAGGAGGGGAAACCCAGTACCGGCACATAGCCTACTCCTACCGAAAAGTACAAAGGGGACCAACGGCTTTACGTTCCATCCGAAAGGACGGTGTAACTTTTTGACAGTCATATAGGTTCCTCCACTAACCCGGACTGCCGAGCAGACGGCGTCAAGGAGAACGAAGCTGTCACACAACTTACGAACCCTAGTCTGCTCTAGCCAGCGATATACGTGTGTTTCAGGGCAGAGCGGCGACCCACTCAACCCCTGACCACGCCCGATGTTGCTTAACTTCAGTGTTCGAGTGGGAACTGGTTAAACGACCGCGGCTAAATCGCTGGATGCACAAATATCAAATATTTACATTTGGTATTCTAGTTTCACTGCCATTTTTTATCACACGGAAAAATCATACGAATCACTTGAGACGTTCGTAGTTACAGTTATAATTATAGTGAAGATGTCTCTTTATTTGTCATCTATTTTATTGTTATTGTTCAATTAGCTTCCTCGAAAGTCGGAACGCAAGGTATTAAACAATGAATACCTACTGACTGCATTGACGAAACCGAACAAAGTCAGTCCGCGTGTTTAGAACTTCAAGATTAGCACAAGAAAAACAATTTTACAATTATTTGGTAATGGTTCTCGTTCCTGGAATTCGCTCTCTGTGTGGGCATTCTATTCTAACTAATCAAACACAACACGACATGAAATTCCATTTGGTTTAAATCCTCTGAAATTAGCTGAGTCCACACACAGGTGGTCGGCCTTATTGTGTTCAAACACTGCAAAAACCAAACAGTGGGTGAAAAGGTAAGAAGAGAAGAAAAAAAAGAAGAAATACCTATTGAGTGAAATATATTCAAAGTCCCACTTATGTGTTATCTTATGTGTACGGATGCAATACAAAAAAAAGCTTCGACATGTACATACATAAACACTATATGACGTTATAGTGGCATTCATCCTGATTACTAACATGTTTATTGAACCCCGTTGACCGCCTCCAGTTTCTTAGATTATTACATAAGATCACAGATATTTCGGTGTCAACTTTCCCTTCAGAACACCTTCCTTAAACTCGGCTCAGCAACTTGTTTGCACGTCTCTCCCCCCCCCCCCCCCTCCTAGGACTCCTCCTCTAAAAGATCTCTCGTCTTTTGTCGTCCATACTACATTTACTCTTTATTGCAGTCTTCTTTGTTTTACATCTTTGCAACTAAATAACTTTCGATCATTTCATACTTCACTTCGCCGCTACGTTAACCAGATACAACCGTAGTGGTGGCTTAGTCAACAGTAATTTATTGTTAACTTATGTTTGTTGACTTGTATATTATTATAAACTTATTCAAAATGAAATAAATAATATGTGGGGTTAATGCAAATTTAATATTATAGGTTTTAATGTAATATTGCTGTACAGATTATATTTAAATCGTCAATAAATAAATAAATAAATAAATAAATAAATAGATAATTAAAAATATCCACCAGTGGGTATTATATACTAACATAATTGGGGTCTACACAATCATTGATACATTTTCAGTTCATTTAAATTTTTTTATAAACTATCTGAATCCCTTTTTGGTTCCAATGGATGAGGTCAGCCTCTTGTTAGGCCCGATGAATCTGAAGAACAAAAGAGCATTGTTACTTATTACATTTTTATTGTTATTATAAACCTGCGTCTAATTATGCTCAGCAACTTCATTCAGCAATGGGCCTAACACAGACCCCCCCCCGGCCCGGCCCGAAAGTCGGGCCGGGCCGGGCCAAAATTCCCTTCTCTAGTATCCATTACTCTTCCAGATATACTCTAGGGATGGTCCAGAAATGAGGATTGGATTGGACTGGGTAGGGAGAAATGTGTTAGATTAAAACTAGGAAAACGCTTTAGTCCCGCCGCGTTGATGGATGAGCGTTTTTGTAAGTTTTTAGTTTTTGTAGGTCCACTTTTCCTTTGCAAGTGCTTTTTGAATGCATTGTAGGTGATTGTTGTCAAGTCTCTATTGTTACTTGTTAATTGTTATTATAAACCTAAAAAAACTCATATTAAAACATTTATCGCTATAGATTCTGGCCAACTTTTTCAACTTTTTCTTTCAAAAAGCAATACATAACCATTACCTTAATGTCCATGTGAAATATGAACGTTGTAGCCCCACCCGTTTTGGTCAGAATCAGCCCAAATGTCACGAAAATATCGCACTAAAAATCGTTAAAAAAATCGTGAAAGTACGATATTCATGAGAAATATTTCTTCGATTGTACCCAAAAACGTGGCAGTTCTAAGTTTAAAGATTTCGAAGGTCTCCAGAAAATTTCATCGCAATTGGAGTATCGGTTTAGCCGGAATCGTGTTAACAAACACACAAAAATACAAACAGAAAAAACAAGAAAAACAAAAAAAAAATCGTAAAATTGCGATTTTCATGAGAAATAATTTTCGATTGCGCTCAAAAAGGTGGCAGTTCTAAGTTCAAAGATTTCAAAGGTCTCCAGAAAATGTCATTGCAATTGGATTATCGGTTTAGCCGGAATCGTGTTAACAAACAGACAAAAATACAAAAAAAAAACATTCCGGATTTTTTTCTCCAGTGTAGTGAAATGGAATCTTCGCTTCGCTCGCTACGCTCATCCAAAAAAACACACAAAGGGGAGCGACTCATCACAAGAAGTTGCACTTGCAGTAGATGTTGACGGTTGGGCGTTGTCATGTTGGACCCCTGCTTGTCTTCTAGGGTTTGTATCTTTAGTTTGTTTTTTCTTACTATTAGCCTGGCTAAAAAAGATTTCTATTCAATGTGTTGCTTCAATATCTCTTTGCCTATCCATTCTGTGAGGCCGATGAGCTTAAAACATAACAAAGAATCGGTCGGAACATAATCGAGCAGAGGTCCTACGCACATGTATGAAGTAATCTCTCCGCCAGTAACTCTCTATGTCTCTGCATGGGCGCCACCGTCGTTGTTGCAAAACATTCCCTCGCCCACGCGCCAACAACTGTTGATATTTCCGCCTATGTTTCTACCTTTGCCTCCGCTAACTGTTTTGTCTACTTTTAACTGAAAGCTCTGAAATCAAACAATATTTCAGTCATTGACATTAACGCTGTTCATAACAGTAGGATGAGTCGTCGTCGTCGTCGTCGTCGTCGTCGTCGTCGTCCCTTTAGCTTTGCTGCGCGTTTGACGTCGTGCTGGAGCGGTGGTGGCGCGCCGTCGACGTTGGCAACGTTTTCCTGATTATGATTATGATTTGTTAATTTGGCATTTTCTACCTCCTCTCTACATATGACAACTTCTAGGTGCCTGTTAGGGCGCCGCAGGTAAGCCGTGGCGCGCTACACACTCAAGCACCTTATATACAGCAAGCAGAGTTGGGGTGATTTCGAGGTGTTACCCAGCCTTCATGTAACGTGATGTGAACTTGAAAACTATCACAATCGAGGGGATTTAGGTACCTGACAACACATGCCAAATTTTATTGGGGTACGGCCATTCCTTCTTGGTGAAAAAATGGCTTGAAACATGCTAAAAATCACTTTAAGGATGTTAGCTACTACTGCTACTGCTACTGCTACTACTGTCTAATCCGTCAGTTTCAATCGGCCCGCGATTCTGACCAGACGGGTGGGGCTACAATGTTCATATTTTACATGGACATTAAGGTTATAGTAATATAGTCTCTTTTGAAAAAAAAAGTTGAAAAAGTTTGCTGGAAGGCTTCCAAATAAAGGTTTTAAAATAAGCCTTATACACTAGGCATACAATCAACAAGTAACTATAGTTACTTGTTGACGGTACAAGCAGAGTTAGGCGGGAAAGTGCGATACGTAAACAAATAGCGGACATTTTAAATTTTTCTTCTTTGTGTGGAACGAGAAAAGGTGTCATTATACTCTCATAAAACAAATCAGAAACCGTCCCTGGCCTAGGCCCAGATGTAGAAAATTATTTATAATACAACAGTGTAGGTCTAAAAATCCATTAGGCTATTCGAGGAAACAAGAGAATGTAGATAGCGCGCGCGTTCGTCAATATGGCCGCTCGTTCGGGGGTAGTCTAGCAGACGGCATAGGCGCAATACATGTAATAACGTTGAAAACATTGTGTTTGAACGCATATTAAAAGCGGTTTTACGCTTTAAAATGGTAGTATAGTAAATACACTTAGTATTCGAGCCATTATGGATTGGAGAAAGGTCGCGGACATTTATTGAGGGAGAAGTTGTTTTTAATGCAAACCAAATCATCTTTGTGGTTGCACAGGCAATGATGGCAAAACTATGAATGTGTGGCCTACAGTGATGCGACTGGTCAGTTGTATGAATGCGGAGAGGTGTGTGTTTTAGTTTTATTTAATAAAATCAAAATAACACGGCCAAATGGTTAAATAAAACCACATTCTGCTATTTACTTTAAAAATAACACAGTTTATTCTATTCTTACTTCTTAGCCACTTTTCACTACAAACTTGCCGATATAAACAAGCTAAAATGAAAACAATACTTGCAATATATTAAAAAAATCTTCTGATTAAATAGTGCTAGTATTGTGATTCCACTTTTTACCTTCTGCACGAGAAATCACTAGGTGGTTTATGCAAGAAAAAAACTGGGGTGCCTTTTTTTGAAATTTACAATTCACTATGGATTTTATTTTAGGTAATACGATTGATTATATCACTGTATTGCAATGCGAGAAATGCGAAAATACAATAAAAATGTAATGAAATCATTAATTGCAGGAAAACATATGTCTAAATAGAACGGTAAAAAAAAACGACCGAACGTAGATTTGAACTGCCGACCTTTCGAATAGAACTCAAACGCGCTACCACTTTGCCACAATGCACAGTGATCTTTAGAGCTATTAGCCTATGTTAGGTGGTATCGTCGATGACCGTACGACGAACAGTGCATAATTATTTGTTAGGCTGGCCTTACGATTGATTTTACACTCCGTAATAAAAAAATCACATCCAGTAAAAGCTCCGCGCACATTTAAATACCAACACTTGTAGCCGTGTAGGCCCATTAAAGTGTCCGTCCCAGGATAATTATTATAACAAGTGGAGGCCTAATTTATAAATGTAGGTACCGAGTAGGACTAGTGGGCTAAATATTTAGAACTGTCATAATGATAATATATTGGCGTAATATTTGAATTTATGTAGGATATTCCTAGTTTGAGAGTGTCAGGATTCAGGACACCGGCTAGACACACCAAGTAAGTCTACCAAAAAGTTTATTTTACCACAACACCTTTAAACGTTTTGTGCATAATAAAAATTGCCAGAAAAATAACTCGCCGGTAGTATAAGCATATTACTCAGCAGAACAATGTTGTTCGAGACCGCGAAAGTACAGACTGCAGACACACATGTGTTTAGTGATTGGTTTCGCAATTAACAGCACCCTTTTCCTCTCATTCCTCATTTTGCATCATTCGGAAATAAATGAAAGTATATATTATCTGTTTTCTTTGATGAGCAATGTGGCACCGAACATTATTTCTTTGCGTTAGGTCGGGATATATGTGAGAAACCCCTACCTCTTGCATGATGTTCCGCGATCAGTACCCCCGAAATAATAGTTCGCGGTTCGACCACTTGGCGCTAGTGTTCCTTGTTTTCCCGAATATGACTAGATAAAAAAAATACTTACATTACATGTTTGACAAGCCTAGCCAACCCTAGGCCAGCACAACCTTGTTCTGACACACTTCCCGCACAAATAACTTGTTTTGATTACTAAAAGCCTACTGCAGATAAACAATAGTATGATTGTCCACCTAGACTATACAAAAATGTACGGAAATAATACACCTATTCATTTCTTTCGATGATGCAAAACTCCTGTCACTATATAAAAACAAAAACAAAAACAAAAACAAAAACAAAAACTGTGCAAATTTCTGATGTTCTTTTGATAATCATTTGATTTACATGGCTGTGGATGCAGTGAAAGGTATAAAATAACATTAGTTGTGCGCTTGTTGTAGCATGGGAAAGTTTCAAT
Organism: Sweltsa coloradensis; assembly: GCA_024449915.1. Classification (NCBI taxonomy): domain Eukaryota; kingdom Metazoa; phylum Arthropoda; class Insecta; order Plecoptera; family Chloroperlidae; genus Sweltsa; species Sweltsa coloradensis. Next base: position 224,175 of record JAMZAV010001180.1, read on the forward strand.
AGGGAAGTCTCATGAATTTCAGATTGCAAAAGTAACCATTCCATTAGAAAATTGATGACGAGACTATTTCAAATATATAGTTTTTTCTTATTAGAAAAATGTATTTAATTAAATATTAGACTTTGAAAATTGGTTAAATTTCAATTTTTCACGGCGGGACGGAAACGGCCTCTGATTGGCTTGACGTCACTTTTTGTATGTCTGCAAAGCAACATGTGGAAGCGTGCAGCTGTCACCTGTCACTGAGTGGTGAATGACCAATGTAAACATGACGGAACAGGGCTTCCAGAAAGCCAATTCTGGCAATTTGCCGTGCGTAGACACACTAATGGTAGCAAGTTTCTTCACAGAGAGTGACAAGTTTGTTGGAGCTGAGCTGAAAGGAGTAAAAAATGAAATGTAAGTTCAACTTGTGCCTAGGGTAGGCCTACGCCCACTAGGCTAGTCCTACGCATATTCCCCATAACTGTTTCTTCTATTTGGCCCGCATACTAGTAATTCTTCTTAGGCTAGGCCTAGGCTTCATTATTGATCATGATAATGGAGGGATTCCAGTAATTTAACTGTTGGCATACAGGCGTAGGGACTAGCCCCATTGTTGGCAATGGACCCATAACCAAAAACGTAGGCCTAGTCCCTATCTGTTTATCTGCTGCGTTATATAATAATAATAATATAATAATAATAATAATATAATAATAATAATAAAAATAATAATAATAATAATAATAATAATATAATAATAATAATAATATAATAATAATAATAACACACTTTATTGGTCGGGACATTTCGCCGCGTCGAATCTGCTTTAATTGCTTTTGACGTTTCAGCCCAACTGTGTGGGCTATCCTCAGAAAAACAAGATATTAATTCTAAAAACTTACAAAAATAAAAGCCCAGACAAGGCGTTACATAGAAAAACAAAATCACAAAACAAACAGTTACCATGACCAGGCCCCGCCTTCTATAAACATGCGTTACATTCTTATGAAGACCAAAATATCACATTTGAGAGTTTCTGGTACGTATACGATCACTTCGTCGGACTCCACTTTCTTGGGCTGATCCAGTTCTGGGACAGGGAGGACGAGAAGGTCTGTATTCGAAACCGGAAGTAAGATGTCGGGGATAATGCAACTATTTTTGATACGGCCAGCGTTGGAATTGTCTTGAATCCTTTTCAATATAGGCGCCCACGACCCGCTCAGCTTAAACCCAACATCACCATTAAAATTGTTTGGTGTTTTAGCAATTTCAATGGACTCTCTAACCAATCTTGGAAGTAAACGAGGCTCTTTGCAAACTATTGTGGCACTCTCAAACAGAATTTCATGTCTTGGATTGTTAACATTTTCACAAGCATGTTTAGCCACCGCTGACTGTTCTTCTCGAGCATGCCTACAATGAGCTTTATGTTCTTTAAGTCTTGTTCCCACTGTCCTGCATGTTTGGCCTATATAAACCAACCCACACTTGCAAGGAATTTGGTAAACACCACTCTCTTGCAGTGGAATGATATCTTTGACTGGCTTCATCAAATTGGCTACCTTTTTCCATGGAGTATAAACAGTTTTGATCTCTTTTTTAGCTAAAATGCGACCGATTCTGTCCGTCGTGTACTTCACGTAAGGCAGGAAGGCTCTCGTGATGTTACCGGTAGCCTCATCTTCAACTATCGCTTGTTATCTTGTCTCTGTGGCCTGTTCAAAGCCCTGTTGATGGTTGCATTACTGTAGCCATTGTTTAATAATGCTTCTCTGAGTACACCCTTTTCCTTTTCCAAACTTGCTTCGTCTGACAGTCTATAAGCTCGGGTTACCAGCGTGTTAATAACAGACTGTTTCTGTGGCGGGTGGTGATGGGATGTCTCATGCAGGTACAAGTTGGTATGAGTGGGCTTGCGATAAACGGCGTGGCCAGGTATGTTTCCTCTCGTGACTAGAATATCCAGAAAAGCTAGTTGGCCATTCGTCTCTAATTCCATAGTGAACTGAATGCTTGGATGGATGCTATTCAAATAGACCAAAAATGCATGTAGTGTTTCCCTACCATGTGGCCAAACTGCAAAGATGTCATCCACATATCGCAACCAAATCTTTGGCTTCAGTGTAGCCGAGTCCAGTGCTTTGGACTCGAAATCATCCAAAAAGAGATTGGCTACTACTGGAGATAAAGGGCTGCCCATTGGAGTGCCTTCAGTTTGTTGATACACTTGTCCCTCAAAAACAAAGAATGTGGATTCCAGACAATGTTGAATTAAGTCTGAGATGTGTTTTGCCAAAGGAATTCTTTCCCGTACCACCTTCATTGCTTCTGGCACTGGAATATTAGTAAACAATGACACAATGTCAAAACTTACCATCAAGTCTTGGTCATCGAATGTTAGGTCTTTAAGACATTCAATAAAATGAACCGAGTTCTTTAATATATGACTTGGTATCTGGCACAAGTGGTTGGACCTAATCTAAACGTCAAAAGCAATTAAAGCAGATTCGACGCGGCGAAATGTCCCGACCAATAAATTGTGTTAATTATTTACCGGGCCGCGAAAGCCTTAAATTTGAAATAATAATAATAATAATAATAATAATAATAATAATAATAATAATAATAATAATATAATAATATCTTTATTTATTAGCTTAAATAGCCAGTTACTATTATGTAAAATTTTACCACCTTTTTTCCTTAAGGGCCTAGCCTACACTAGGCCTACTGTATAAGCCTAGCCTAGGGCTAGGCCTACTGTCATACATGCCCATATTCCACTTTCCTGGTATGTTTTACCACATATCAGGCTGCTTTCAAGCATGAATACTGAAAGTGTTATATGAAATTACTATTAAACAGACCCCTAGGTCCTAGGTACAAGCAGACATGTGACAGCTCACTAACAAAGATTAACGCTTAAGCCCTGTCAGCATAGTCTTCGGCCTTTATGGATATATGCCATTCTTCTAACATAATTATGCCTTCTGGTGACAAAATGTATTGCCCCCTAGAAGCTCGTTTTATAAATTGATTAGGCCCAGGGTACAGTGAGCCTACCAGTTGAAATGACCTGTTTTTTTGTTTTTCTTTAGGCTAATTGTCTCAATTTGTATGCATTGATTTAAATCTATTCCTCACAACTAACACCTGTAGGCCTACCAACTTTACTAAATATTGGTATAGGCCTACATATTTTCAGGGTATTAACTGGGCATAGATTGTATTTTGCATCATCTATATTTTTATTATTACAGAGCTGGCAGAGAATCATATGGGCATATGGGGTATCATTATGAGGCTGTTCTTTTCTGGCAGTTAAAAATGTGTGGGACAATGTGTGGTTTACATTTCAACTGGCCACCCATCATTTTAAACCTTGTGAAGTTTTCCATGACATCTTCCATTTAAAACAAACACCATATAACACCATGGTTAGGGCTAGGTCTATGAAATAAGTTGTAGGCCTATAACTTAATATTTTACCAACTAAATTATGCCTACATATTGGGGGACTGAGTACGGTACTGAATCCAGTATTAAAACTCAGTACTCCATGTAGGTAAACACTGTAAAACCCGCACCGTAGGGCCTACCGACTGGGTTCGGTCTCGCTAGAAAAGTTGACTGTGGATTGAAAAACCAAACTAAGTCCTGCCAAATCCATTTGTGAAATCTATGTCGGTTCCAGCCATGTAAACGGCAACAATAAAGTCAGTACTCGGACCCAATCCAGTACTCAGTTCGGTTTGCCATGTAGGCCTAAACTAGGTAAATGACTCACATCATAGCCTAGGGCCTATGTCCGGCAAACATATTGTTCTTTGGACATGCCTTAGGCCCAGGCCTAAAGTGTTGTTCTCTGCCATCACAGCATGCCACAGGAGGCAGCTAAGGAATAATCCCTAATATGAATAGGTTATGTGTTTGATCGTATTTTGGGCTGTGGCAAGCTTTTGTTGGTGTTTAATTTAATGTGGCCTTCCTACATGATGGGCCTTCAAATTCCAACTCGACACCTTCTCGCGGTTTGGCCCGTGAATAGGGGAGTTTCACTCCCTGAAACTAATGGCGAGCTCTGGGTCGTCGTCGGGGAAACCCTTCCCTTTGACTACCTCCCCGAGGGCGACGACAAAGACAACACGGACGGATGATGACACAGACGGAGACGACCACGACGTGGGGGGAACCCCTGCCCTCCCCAAATGCTTGTGGCTGGTTCTGACCAGCACAGGCCTGTCCACCCCTTGTCCCCCCGCGTCATCCCTTACGTCCCTCCCTTCGTCTCGATTAGCCAAGTTGCATAAATATGAGACGTAAAGCAAAATCCAATCCAAAACCTACATGATACAGTAGGCCTAAAGGCCTATCAATCGTCAGAAAGATAATATAATAACTGTTTGTCTCAGCACAGAACTCAATAAGATTGTGACAGGGGGCGTAGGTCTAGCCCCGGTTATGGTTTTCATTTCAAGAGGTATCACTTTTTTATTATATTTAATATAAATTCATTTATTTATTTAAGAATATTAAAGAAACTGGGGTGTGAATCATTTTGGTTTTTAGGTAGGGACACAACTAACATTAAAATGATCTTGGCAGCAAAACAGTGTTGAGGTTAGAGATAGTTTCTTTGCTGTTTCGTCTCTTCTCACAGCCTTAATCCATGTTTTTCTTCTTTCATTTGATGGTACGTTAATAAAAACCTTGTCCGGTGTGGAAATAGATGTGCTAGTACACATGGGTACAAAACATCACTGGTTGAAGCGCCCTAGTTTCTCACGTCGCATTATATTTAATTTGCTTGGGAGCCGCACAGACTTCCATGGCTTCCATTGTAGAGACCACTCCCGTCATACAAATAGTGACGTAGCCGCTAGGAAAAATGGCGGCCACTCGTTTTTGCGTGCGCTTTAAAGTTTAAATCTTGTTCTTATTTTCTACAAGTGTTGGCGCAAGGGCGAGGATGTACACGCGACCTAGAGTTCTAGTTGAGAGAGTTCTAGAGCTGCCCTAGGTAGTGAAGGGGAGTGGACTGTATAAATGAGGGATGGAAATATAGGTAGAGGGATAGTGCCGGTAGCAGAGCTATTACCACATACCTGGTAGGACGAACTGTTAGTCGGACGTGCTGATGACGTGTAGACGTGCTGGCAGGGGATGGAGCAGGCGAGATGACACGGCAGTGGCGCGTAGATAGGCACTATGTTAGAACTACACTAAGTTTGCGAGAGAGTTATGATATTATATTAAACTATGAATAAACACACACGTGAGGTTGCCCAGAGAGAGGCGAGATTTTAGAGAACGCACACGCACAGTAGGTAACGTGGCGAGAGAGAGAGGTGCTGTCAGTACACTTGCGTACGTGACGCGTAGACAGTTGAGTTCACTTACACTGCACTGAGTTCTGTACGTGGCGCCGATCATACAGTCCCCTAATCGACTCAAAGTACTATGGTCAGCGTTTTGTGATAATAGATGCGTAGTGACACCTGTTGAGGATAGATGAATTATATGGAAAGAAATTAATTCAAGCGGGAGGAATTCAAAGTGGAATGCGCGTAAACATATCGGCCACAAAAATGGGGTGACATTTTCATGGCTAGTCTGACGTAGAACAAAGAGAAGAGACAAAGAGTTTGCTTGAAAGCAAGATATGGCAGACGAGAAAATAGCAGATGAGAGTTTTTAGCAGAATTGCTATGAGAACTTAAAATATAAGAAAACTGTACAAGAGAGATGCTGTGCAATTATGCAACAGGAAGGGTGATGAGTTTGTTAACAGGTCGAGTATACGAGCCTGATGAGGTACGTATAGAGGCGACGCGAACAATGCCATCGCGACCAGGGTGCAAATTGGTGATGCGCCCTATTGGCCAATTAAGGGGAGTGCTTGAAGCTTCAAGCACGAAAACCACATCTCCGACTTGGAGGTTAGGGCTGTTTCTGGTCCATTTTCCGCGCTGCATCTGAGTATGTAGATATTCGCGGGACCAACGGGTCCAGAACGCTTGATGGAGCTGTCTCACGCGGTGCCAGCGTGACAGATGCGATGCGTTGTCCGGCTCGATGCGCTCGGGCGGAGCAAGTAATGGTGCACCGGTCAGAAAGTGACCTGGGCTCAGATAGTCAGGTCCATCAGCTGGGTCTTGAGGCGTAGCACACAGAGGGCGGCTGTTCAGAACAGCCTCGATGCGTGAGAATAGAGTGGCATATTCTTCATGCGTGTGAGGAGTGTCAGAGATGAGACGGCGGAGAAGAGACTTGGCTGATTTCACACCAGCTTCCCAGATGCCTCCGAAGTTCGGTGCATAGGGTGGGTTGAAGTGCCATTGTATTTCACTGCTGGCTAGACAGTCAGAGATCGAGGTTTCAGATTTGGCGAGAAAATCTTAAACTTCACGAATGTGGCGAGCAGCACCCACATAGTTGCGTCCACAATCAGAGTAGATGTGGGCTGGTAGACCTCTACGCGAGATGAACCTATCCATGGCCGCTAGGAACGCCTCTGTGGAGAGCTCAGAAACCATTTCCAGATGTACAGCTTTGGTAGCCATGCATACGAACAAACATAAGTAGCCTTTCGTACTTGGAGCATTTCTGCGGTTGCTAGTTTTCACTGAGAAAGGTCCAGCATAATCAGTGCCCGTGTGCATGAAGGCACGTGAGGGTTGTACGCGAACTGCTGGGAGGTCAGCCATGTTTGGGTTGTAGAGGCTTTGCACGAAACTTGTGGCAAGTGAGACATCTATGGATGCGCTGTCTGAGCAGACCGCGGAGAGAGACGATCCAATAGCGTTCTTGAATCAGCGACTGCACGGTCCGAGGCCCGGAGTGGAGTGAGATCTTGTGAAACGAGTCACAGATGAGTGCTGAGAGATGGGCTTGCTTGGGGAGAAGAATCGGTGAGCGTGATTCTTCTGGCAGCAAAGAGTGGCGGAGCCTACCGGCCACCCTGAGGAGCCCTGCTGCGTCGATGATTGGGGCTCAGGGACGCGAGACTAGACGATCCAGCTTGATTACGGGACAATCTGCGGAGCTCATCTGCGTAGTAGTGTTGTTGAGTAACCCTAATCAACAGATATAGAGCATCCTGCAACTCGGACGGTTGCAGAGGCCCTGAGGGAGGTTCAGCGTGAGTGCGTTTGGCTAGCAAGAGTCGAGTAAATCGTATGACTTGGCCAAATACACGCTGAGCGCGGAGCAGTGTCGAGAACTTTTCCAAACACGTGAGCAGAGGATCTGGTGTGACTTGCGCAACGAGAGTGGTGGCTGAAGTCTTCACTTCGGGCACATCGAGGTGAGCATGTGGAGTGAGGCCAGAGCGTGGCCACATTTCTGCTGGTGAGCGCAGGAACGGAGGTCCAGCCAACCACAGAGGATGATGCATCAGTTCAGATGGTTGAAGACCGCGAGACGCGCAGTCCGCAGGGTTTTCTTTTGAGGCGACGTGAGCCCAGTCACAAGGGCTTGAGGTCTCCAAAACTTCCACCACACGATTTGCAACGAAAGTTTTGAGGCGATGTGGTGGAGTAGCGAGCCAGGCCAGAACGATCATCGAGTCCGTGTATAGAGACACAGATTCCAGAGAGAGAGCCTCGAGAGAAGGTAAGATCGTCTGAACGAGTCGAGAAAGCAAGAGCGCGGATGACAATTCAAGTTTAGGTATGGTCAATGATTTCAAAGGTGAGACCTTACTTCTTGCGCGCAGTAGAGTAGTGTGAGAGGTGGATCCGCGTTGTGTGTGCAGGTAGAGAATTGCGGCAAAACCCTTTTCTGAGGCATCACAGAAGCCGACCAGCCTGTGAACACCACGACTGTCTGGCAAAGGTCGTGGTATTCGAAGCGAGGAGAGCTGAGGTACGTCAGCGACTGCGAACAACCAGCTTTGAGTGAGCTGGTCAGGGAGCGGGTCATCCCATTGTAGAGGGAGTAACCAGAGCTGTTGCAGAAACATCTTCATCCAGCACACAAAGGGAGTGAGGAATCCAAGTGGATCGAAGATCTTGGCGATGTAAGAAAGAGTTGTGCGCTTAGTGACAGATCCGGAGAAAACTTCAGTATGAAACGAGAAGCAATCTGAGCGAGGATCCCACAACAATCCAAGAATCTTGATACCTTGTTCCTCATTGGAGAACACAAGAGGCGTTTCTAGATGCTCGTGCGGAAGCGTGGATAGAGCTTCCGGAACATTGCTTGACCATTTCCTGAATTCGAAACCTCCGAGGCCAATGAGGGCTTGCAATTCAGACTGCAAGGAGCGAGCCTGAGCGAGATCACTTGCGCCAGAGACAAGATCATCGATGTACATCTGATTCTTGATGGCTTGAGCTGCAAGCGGGTAGCGATCTCCTTCGTCGATCACCAGTTGAGAGAGCACGCGTTGTGCCAAGAACGCAGAGGGTGTGAGGCCGTACGTGACTGTGTTGAGCTCATACTCAACGACAGGAGAGTCAGGTGATGGACGCCAGAAGATGTGTTGATGAATGCGATCTTCAGGATGAACAAGAATCTGACGGTACATTTGTCGCAGGTCAGCGCAAATGGCCACAGCGTGAGTCCTGAATTTTGTCAGAATGGAGGGAAGGTCAGCTTGAAGCTTAGGTCCGCTGAGGAGGTTGTGGTTGAGAGAGACACCATTCTTGTCTTGATATGAAGCATTGAAGACGACACGGAGCTTCGTACTTGAACTGGTGAGCTTGTGCACACAGTGATGAGGAATCACGTAATCAACATGTTGATGTGCAGGCTGCATGTGCTGAGCGGCGACGTAGTCTTTCATGAAGAGCTGATATGCTTCATGATGCTCGGGGTTGCGCTTGAGACGGCGCTCTAAGCTCAAATAACTTTGGTAAGCGGTGGTGCGGTTTGAGCATAGAGGTGAAACTGATGGCTTGAACGGAAGCGAGACAGAGTAGCGTCCGTTCACATCGCGCTTATGGGAAGACACAAAATGATCTTCACATAACTGGTCTTCTGGATCCTTGTGTTGAGGACGAGAGATTTCCTCGGACTCCCAGAAGAGGCGTAGAGTTTGGTCTAAGCCCAAGCAACTCGCGAGCAAAGACAGCGGTGCGTGAGAGGCAGTGTCCGATGCTTGAATTGGACCTTATACCACCCAGCCAAACGCAGTATTCAAAGCTGAAGGATTGCGTTTGATTACCACATCCCCATTTCCGGGAACAACGTCGAGGTAGAGATCAGCTCCTATTAAGAACTCAATCTCATCTGAGAGGTGAAACTTGTCATCGGCTAGAGAGAGACCTTGATATCTCTCGAAGACTTCTAGAGGAAGCGAGTTTGCTGGCATGTGGCCAGTGATGGTTGACAGAACCAGAGCTTCAACGCCGAAGATACGTTGAGGTTTGAAACGAGAGGCTAAGTCACAATGGACAACACCATGCGCTAGTGCGGACGCGTGTCCAATGCCGGACAATTCCACGATGCTGGATTGCATTTTCAAGCCTAGGCGACTTGCGAGAGAAAGTGTTATTGCTGACACTTGCGAGCCTGAGTCGAGGACTGCACGAAACGGTTGAAAAGCACCTGAATGATCTCGGATAAGTCCTCGTATAGTCCCCGAGAATGGTAGTGCGCTTGAGTGGCCGACTGACTTGGAGTTCACAAGCCAGTGCGAGCCCCACTGTAGGTTTGTTGTCCTGCAGTTGGAGAGGGTCCGCTGAGCCGCTGACTGAGGAGAGGGCGTGCTTGCTGAGTGCAGCAGCGAGTGATGCTGCTTACTATGACATGTACGGCAACTGCTTTTTGAAAGGCAGTTCTTCTTCGCATGATTACCAAGGCAACTGAAGCATCGCTTCAGATTGCGCAGAGTATTATATTTCTCGTCGACGGACAGCTTGAGGAATCTGGGACAGCTGTAGAGAGTGTGATCGCCGTCACAAGCTGGACACGAGCGCGAAGCTGAGCGACTTAAGACGGGCGATCTCGGCTGTGTGCGCCAGGACTGCGTGGCAGGAGACGGTTTTGCGACGAGCAACGAATTAATCTTCCGAGCTGGAGTGAATGGGTTCGAGGCGTTGGTAGGCTTGAGCTTGGTAGAACTTGCAGTAGATGGATGATCTAAGCCACAAAGTTCCAAGGTGCGACTTTGCTCCTCGATAAAACCGATTAGTTGGTCATAAGTGTGCGTTTCATGTGAAGAACATTTTGACTCGAATTGCCTACGTGTATGCGGATCAAGATGTGAAAGAGTGAGTGATAAGAGCAATAAGTCAGCGAGGTCGCCAATTTCCAACCCTTTGAGAGCATCCACAGAGCTTCTATGGACATTGAGAAACTGCTGGAGTGAGGCGTGATTGCCCGATTTCAAGGTACGAACTCCAGCACTTGCTGTACATACATGACTGCCAACAAACGTTTGCTCTGATAGCGATTTACCAAAGCCGCGTACGCCAAAGGGTAGGTCTATGCCGATATATGATAATTTGATATAACGCTCAAAGCAGTACTCTGAAGGGATGACCTCAAATAGTGGAACTTCTGAATGTTATTTAATGCAACATTCTGATCAACTAAAAAGTGGAACAGTGCGTAGAATTCAGGCCAGAGAGTGAGATCGCCATTAAACGTTGGTAATTTAATAGAAGGGAGCGAAGCAATCGAGTTCACCATTGCTGAGGGCCGCAGCTGCACCAGCATCAGGCGGTTTCGATACAGTAAGAAAACGCTTTTGAGCTGCAAATATCAAGTCATCAAAGCTAATTCGAGAAGATGACACATCGAGTGGCTTAACCGTCGAATCAAGTTTCGAATCAAACTCAATGATGTCCTCTTGGACTTTATCGAACTTAACCTGCAGCAAGGCCAGTTCATCGTAACGAGGCTTGTAAACATGAACATCATCATATTTAAGATTTTTAAAAGAATCATGTATCCTTTGTGCAGCGGCGAAAATTTCCTCCCTAGTTTTGGTTAAGGCCATAGCAATTTGATGCTGTCGTTCTGTCATTGTTTAAAAGTAAAACAAACTGCAGTGCAACAGAAAGCAGAATATGAATGACAAATAACCCGCGGGGGGGGGGGGGAAGGGGGGCGACGAGCAAAAGAAGGCAAATTGCAGATGAGCAATTTATAAATGAACGAAAACACAACTGTTGAGGAAGCCGAGCGCTGAAGGTGCTAAAAAAGCACGAGCCGATAAAGCAACTGGTGGGGGGGGGGGGGGGCGAGCTCAAGAAAGCGTGCGAAAGCCCTGTGAATTTTCAGAGCAAAGAATGAGCAAAGAAAACACAACTACAATTATTCAACTACTGAACAACTGTATGAATCCACAGCAAACGCGATTGAAATATTCTGAATAGAAAATTCAATGTGACAGAAAAATAGAGCGCTGAATAATATGTCCAGCTGAGACACAGTGTGAATGACTTTCAATCACACACGAACGTTCACTCACGGAAGCGCGGAATGTGCTGACGCCAGAACTGGGCGAGCCGAGAACACGGCGAACAGGCGACAAGGCTGTATGCAAGTCCGTAGTCCACGCGGCGAAAATAATTCACGTGAAATGTAATGAACAATTACGAGATGCAACAATGCAACGAGAACCAAATCAACACTGGTTGAAGATTCGGCCGAGGAGGACCAAAATATGTTGGCGCAAGGGCGAGGATGTACACGCGACCTAGAGTTCTAGTTGAGAGAGTTCTAGAGCTGCCCTAGGTATGTGACACTCCGGCTTCTTGCTCAGTGGAGAAAGGGGCGTGGCCGTCTGTCTGGTCGTACTTCCGTAGTTGTACAGCTGTTAGGCGCCACGTAATTCCTAAAAACTGGTTACCAACAAGTACTTTTATCAACAGTGGAATGACGAAGGACTAATAATGATACAAGAACACAAGATGTAAAGATCGGAAAGATTTATTGTCGGATAAGTGCCGACGTTCCGTAGGATGCATAACCACAAATAATAATAACATAAAAAACAATAATACCCAGCAGAGTACACAATTAGCATAACATAATACAAGGTCTGCCTCTCTAATGAGACTAAGGTTCGGCCACCACTGCACTTACCGGAAAATAAGCGTGGGGGTCAGGTTCTAGCCTGACGCGGCTAAGTGCAAGTGGTCTCCGACACCTTCGGCCATCTTGACTAAATTAACAACATTTATGTCACAGAGTAGAAATATCACAGGAGAATATAGGTAGGGCCTTTATAGGCTTAGGCCTAGACAACCTGGGTCTTCAGGTTAAAACATAGGATATACCTGGGTTACACGTACCCAACATAAGATTGTCCGAGTGAAAATAATAATACAATTCTATTACAAGTTACACAAAATCAATAATCGATAAGCGACAAATGCCTTGTAGGCTAGGTACGCATGTCACACTATAAGAGACCGGCTACAAACATGACAAAGGTAATTATGTTTGCTAGGCCTGTGACGTACCATTAAATCAATAGGCCATATGGGCTCTCAGGAATATAGGCCTACTGAAGGTAGGCACAAAAAATATGGTTCAAGCGTTCTTCTAATAGTCAAGTCCTGGACTACTAAGAAAATAAATGCCGGGTGGGACTATATATAAAGCCAAAGCCCTAATCAAAAAGTCCAACGTAAGACTAGCCGACTAGAAATAGGCTAGGCCTACTCTCAAGCTACTAGTAAATCTGAAGCCTGGCTTCACTTCAAAACCGGAACAGCTGACGCCCCTTTGACATTCCACCGCCGTAGCAGGGCTCACTTCCTACCATCCGCGTCGCGAGACAGGTGTGCCAACCAACACTTTCCCGCGGAATAGGAGCCAATTCAAATGGGTGTACAGAGCAAATAGTCAGATCGGAGCAGTATGCTGTGAGTAGTTCTGGCAAACTACGCGCAACAGTATTAGTGATACCTAGAACCTTAATAGATGCCAGTCTATTAATTTTCTAGGTGTCACACCTTCCCCTTTCTTCCTCTAAAGAAAAGACAGTTTCTTTACTGACTACACCACATGTTTGAGATCAACCACATGCCAACGACCTGCGGACCTCCCTGTCAAATCCTCAAGTTCCATCATTACTGGGGACACCTTCCGGGTTATGACATAAGGACCCACAAACTTCTTTGCAAGTTTAGCCGTAAAGTGTTTACTGGCATCCGACAAGACAAAGTTACGCTTCCAAACATGCTCACCAACACTAAATCTCTCAGGACGGTGACGTAAATTGTAATAATGCTCTTGTCGTTGCTGGGCTTGTTGGACATTGATCTGCACTCTCTCACGGATGTTATCGAGACCCGCCCATCGTTCCTCGATCCCCAAGTTATGTTCATTACCCAACTCGTCAAAGGTTTTCCTGTTGCGCTTCCCTGACAAGCTAAGCTCGCGTCCAAGTTGAAGGTAAGCTGGGGAATACTGAGTACTCTCATGCTTACTCGTACGTAGAACATATTGCACCTGCGGCAGGTAGACATCCCACTTTCGTTGGTTATCACCTACAAAGATTGCCAGCAAGTTCCCAACCTCTTTATTCGTCCTTTCCACTGGATTAGCCTGGGGGTGGTAGTAAGGGGTAAACTGTACCTCAACTCCATAGGCATCGAGTGCCTGTCGGAACTCCCTACTACTTAGTTGAGGGCCATTATCTACTATTAAAAGCCGTGGAGCCCCTTTATCCATGAAGACAGAATTAATCAAAAGCTGGAGCACATTTTGGCTTGTCGCAGTTTGCATAGGAAAGAGATACGTCCACTTAGTATGGACATCCTGGACAACAAGTATAAAGCGGTTCTGTTTGAGGGAAGGAGGAAGCGGTCCAATCAAGTCCAGAGTTAAAACTTCCCAAGGGTGTGCAGGGAACTGACGAGGGGCCAGCAACCCTGCAGGGCGTCGCTGTTGAACCTTGTATTGCGCACAAACATGACAAGTACGTACATACTGACATACGTCGGCTTTCATTTTGGGCCAATAATAACCAAGCCCTACCCTCGCCAAAGTTTTAAACATTCCCCGGTGACCTGCGTTGAGTTCGTCATGGGACTCGCATATCGCCTCTTGCCGCAGTTCTTTTGGCAGAACTTGTTTCCACACGTTCTCGTTACCAGGTAGCTTGCTGTAATCTGCACAGGATTTATACAGTGAGAGACCCTCTACTCTCCAATCAGGATAAGACTGTGGCTGATCACGAACCCGATCGCACATCTTCAGATACCAAGGATCCTGTATGGGGTTGAAACTTCCAAAAGATCGATTCTCTCTACCGCTCGAGACAGCGCGTCGGGTACGACTTGCGTAGATCCCTTCCGATGTTTAATGGTAAAATCGTACTGCTGCAGCCTCACGGCCCATCTAGCGTCAGTGATAACTTTGGAACCAAAAAGGTGAACTTGGAGCCCTCCAGATAGGGTCTGAACTTCTCTACGCTCCAGAGCACTGCCAAACATTCCTTTTCTGTGACCGAGAACTGACGCTCGGACTTGGTCAGCGTTCGGCTACCGTAGGCAATGACATGCTCTCCGTCTTCAAGTTCTTGCGAAAGTACACTTCCGATACCGAACTCTGAAGCATCGGTTTGCAAAAGGAAAGGCCTAGAGAAATCTGGACAAGACAACACTGGAGCACAGGCTAAACTCTTCTTAACCTCACAAAATGACTCTTCGGCAGCTGCTGTCCAATCCCATTTCTTGCCTTTCTTAAGCAATGCGGTGAGAGGGGATACTTTTGTTGAGAACCCTACGATAAACCTCCTGTACCATGAGGCCATACCAAGGAATCTTCTGACTTCCTTGACCTTGCTCGGACGGGGGAAATTCACAATTGACTCCACCTTAGCTGGATCAACATGTAGTCCCTCATTGTCGACGAGATAACCTAGATACTGCAATTCTGAACGTACAAACTGACACTTTTCTAGGTTCAAAGAAAGACATGCCTTATTCAAACGCCAAAGCACTTCTTCCAACACAGCCAAATGTTGTTCAAAGGTATCTGTAGCTATGACAATGTCGTCTAGATATACGAAGACATAAGGTTCTAGGTCTGGTCCTAGGACACGATCCATGAGTCTCTGCCAAGTCGCAGGGCTGTTGTGGAGGCCATAAGGCATGCGTCTAAATTGGAATAAACCACGTCCTGGGACTGTAAATGCAGTTTTCTCACGGCTGGCTTCTGCCACGCCAATTTGCCAGAACGCGTTCTTGACATCTAAGGAGGACAGATAGCGGCTATCTCGCAATCGATCGAGAATCGAAGAGACATAAGGCAGAGGGTACGCATTTCTCTTCGTGCAGGCATTCACTTTCCTATAATCTACAACGAAATGGTAGCCACCGGAAGGTTTCTTTACAAGCAGAATTGGCAAACTCCAAGGACTCTGTGATGGTTCGACAATTCCATCGGCCAACATATTATTCAATTCGCGGTGAATCTCCTTCTGGACCACCGGAGATACAGGATAGTAGCGTTGTTTCACCGGTTCTGCATCACCTGTGTCAATACGATGCTCAACCAAGGGAGTAACACCACCCGTGTCAGTCTTTAGAGGCAAATTTTCTTTCAGAACTGCTTCCAAGCTATGTTCTTGCTCTGCCGTAAGATTCTTCCGCGAATGTAGTACACCCAACGCATTAACCGGGACACGGTTATTTGAAAAGGTCCACGTGCTGGTGCTTATGTCAGGAACCAACTTCATCGCCGACCAAAAGTCTACGCCGAGAATCAAAGCGGTAGTTACTGCCGGAACAATCAATATCGGTAGAACAACTCTGCGATTACCTAAGGTGAGGGAAACATCGATAACACCTTCCACCTTACAATCGGTTCCGTTGGCCGCCAAGACGCTTACATTTGTCTTGCGTACCGCAAGTCCTAAGTTCCGAATAACATTCCACCCTTCCCCTCCGAGAATAGACCGGGCAGCGCCTGAATCTAAATGCCCTTTCAACTTACAATCCGCGACTTCAACATCCAGGTACACCCTACCATCTTGTTTACTTTTAGCCATCAGGGCCTCGAGCCAACAAGGGGTAGGTAGCTCAACTTTCTCCTCAGTAGCCCGTCGTGTTTGCCTGGGACATGCTTGGCTACGTCTTCCCACAGTTTTAGAACACACTGGACATGTCGGGCAGGTACAATCTGGTCTACCACAGCCCCAACAAAACTTGCGTCCGGTTCCGGTAGGACACTGTCTATGGAGATGACCCACTTGTTTGCAGTTATAACAGGACCTAGTTTGAGCTTGACCTCCAGCGGTCACTGGCCCCCGAGTAGGTCGCGTAGGAACAGCCACCTTAACCTCCTCAACCCTAACTTTAGATTTCAAACAACCAGGAGATCCCCTATATGCAAGATCTGGCTCTAAAGAAGACTTGACGGAGGGGGGTGGACGGAACTTATTAGAAAGGACTAGGCTTTCTTCAATGCGCCGACACAAGTCACGTAGGGAGTCCATATCTTCAACTTCGTGCAAGCACAACTTCTCCGTAAAGCAAGGCAAGATATTCTTCCGAACTATCTTAAGTTTCTCTTCATCGGTGAGCTGGTACGACAGTCGACTAAACAGGTTATCCATGATAGATAGAAATAAACCCACTCGTTCACTCTCTCCCTGGGTCCTGGCTCGTATCTCGGAGAGCAAGCTATCGTCATAATCACTCGGTTGAAACTCCTTCCTCATTTCTGCAACGAGTTCTTCCCAGGAATCAATGCGCCTACGTATCGATCTAAACCAAATACAGGCCTGGCCTGTGAACAAGTCTATGGATTCATCCCAAAGACGACGTTTAGAAACGTTCCGAGCAACACATAATTCCTCAACACGTTCCAAGAAAGCTCCTAGGCTTATATCTGTCTCATTGCCGGTAAATTTTATGTCCCATTTTACCACCGGAACATAAGTCTTCGTTGACTGGCGCTCGACTACTTAGGCAACAGCAGGGACAGCCAACGGCGGAATCCTACCAATGGCTTCGTCAAGAGTATTGAACCTAGTTCTAACTGCATCTAATCGAGCTCGTGCAGCCTCAAGTCATTCCCTGGTTGCGTCGGTGACAGTCACCAAACCCAATCGCCTATCTAACATGAGAAGTTTCAACGAAATGCTGCGATTCTGAGCGGCATCACCCTCATAGTCCGAGACTAAAGTCGCCAAATGGGTGATTTTGGCTTCGATAGCCGCAATCTCAGCTTCAATGTCCGCCATCCTATAATATTCTGAAAATTTCTAATTAACAAATACCAAATGTGTACTCCTGACAACTACAGCAAGGAACAATCCACGACAAACAAGGTCCCACGTTGGGCGCCACTGTGACACTCCGGCTTCTTGCTCAGTAGAGAAAGGGGCGTGGCCGTCTGTCTGGTCGTACTTCCGTAGTTGTACAGCTGTTAGGCGCCACGTAATTCCTAAAAACTGGTTACCAACTAGTACTAGTATCAACAGTGGAATGACGAAGGACTAATAATGATACTAGAACACAAGATGAAAAGATCGGAAAGATTTATTGTTGGATAAGTGCCGACGTTCCGTAGGATGCATAACCACAAATAATAATAACATAAAAAACAATAATACCCAGCAGAGTACACAATTAGCATAACATAATACAAGGTCTGCCTCTCTAATGAGACTAAGGTTCGGCCACCACTGCACTTACCGGAAAATAAGCGTGGGGGTCAGGTTCTAGCCTGACGCGGCTAAGTGCAAGTGGTCTCCGACACCTTCGGCCATCTTGACCAAATTAACAACATTTATGTCACAGAGTAGAAATATCACAGGAGAATAAAGGTAGGGCCTTTATAGGCTTAGGCCTAGACAACCTGGGTCTTCAGGTTAAAACATAGGATATACCTGGGTTACACGTACCCAACATAAGATTGTCCGAGTGAAAATAATAATACAATTCTATTACAAGTTACACAAAATCAATAATCAATAAGCGACAAATGCCTTGTAGGCTAGGTACGCATGTCACACTATAAGAGACCGGCTACAAACATGACAAAGGTAATTATGTTTGCTAGGCCTGTGACGTACCATTAAATCAATAGGCCATATGGGCTCTCAGGAATATAGGCCTACTGAAGGTAGGCACAAAAAAATATGGTTCAAGCGTTCTTCTAATAGTCAAGTCCTGGACCAGCTACTAAGAAAATAAATGCTGGGTGGGACTATATATAAAGCCAAAGCCCTAATCAAAAAGTCCAACGTAAGACTAGCCGACTAGAAATAGGCTAGGCCTACTCTCAAGCTACTAGTAAATCTGAAGCCTGGCTTCACTTCAAAACCGGAACAGCTGACGCCCCTTTGACATCCCACCGCCGTGGAGTGGACTGTAAATGAGGGATGGAAATATAGGTAGAGGGATAGTGCCGGTAGCAGAGCTATTACCACATACCTGGTTGGACGTACTGTTAGTCGGACGTGCTGATGACGTGTAGACGTGCTGGCAGGGGATGGAGCAGGCGAGATGACACGGCAGTGGCGCGTAGATAGGCACTATGTTAGAACTACACTAAGTTTGCGAGAGAGTTATGATATTATATTAAACTATGAATAAACACTCACGTTAGGTTGCCCAGAGAGAGGCGAGATTTTAAAGAACGCACACGCACAGTAGGTAACGTGGCGAGAGAGAGAGGTGCTGTCAGTACACTTGCGTACGTGACGAGTAGACAGTTGAGTTCACTTACACTGCACTGAGTTCTGTACGTGGCGCCGATCATACATTAGCTAATCGACTCAAAAGTACTATGGTCAGCGTTTTGTGATAATAGATGCGTAGTGACACCTGTTGAGGGATAGATGAATTATATGGAAAGAAATTAATTCAAGCGGGAGGAATTCAAAGTGGAATGCGCGTAAACAACAAGTAAAAACTAAACTAAACTTAAAAAAAAGAATACATGTGTTATTTATTTTTAAATCACAATCATATTTTAATATTTTTAGAATTCATGAGACTTCCCTATTGGATGTGAGTTGCCTAGACTTTACCAGTCCTTATACCGTCGTTATACCATGGTTATACCACCTATACCCAGGATGTACATGAATCCGTGTCTAGATATTTTACATCTTATTGTTATTGCTAATACCATAGAAATTAAATCAACTTTGATAAAATTATTATATTTTAACAAATAATTTTGCAATGGAACTTGAAAAAGTAATGAGATCACACACATAACAAAAACTTGTAGAAATACAGCCAAACCTTACACACTCAAAAGAAATGAGATCTAAAAAAAGGGCCAAGCTCATCTACCCTTCCACATTTGCGCATTCTTAATTCATAAACGTACAGTGTCCCATAACAGCATCCTCGAAAAGCTTGGCAAAATAAAATTTGCATGTTATTACGGTTAAATTAATTAGAAAAAAGAACTTGGATGAACTATTACGTTTAAATTAATAATCGCAAATTCTCTTTTGCCAAGCTTTTCGAGGATGCTGTTATGGGACACTGTACGTTTATGAATTAAGAATGCGCAAATGTGGAAGGGTAGATGAGCTTGGCCCTTTTTTTAGATCTCATTTCTTTTGAGTGTGTAAGGTTTGGCTGTATTTCTACAAGTTTTTGTAATGTTTGGCTGTCTACAAATATATCGACCTTGGCAATTCTTTTGATGACAATGATTTGAAAAACACATTTCAGCTTATTAACCGTATTTTATATCCATACATAGTCAACTATAAATATCTTGGAGGCGCGAATAATCTTTGCCGTTGAAGCGCCCTAAAACTACTAATACTCATACTAATACTAATCGTAACAACTTTATTGCTGCACGAAGTATCTTCCTTTTCTTGAAACGATTCTTCCTCATGTTTACACTACAACTTTCCTTTTTGGCCATCAAATTCCAACTCGCAACCTTCTCGTGGTTTGGCCCGTGATTAGGGGAGTTCTTCTCCATGAAAGTAATGGCGAGCTCTGGATTGTCGTCGGGGAACTTTCTCCTTCCCTTTACTACCTCCCCGACGGCGACGACAATGACAACACGGACGGATGATGACACAGACGGAGACGACCACGAAGTGGGAGAACCCCTGCCCTCCCCATACGCTTGTGGCTGGTTCTGACCAGCACAGGCCTGTCCACCCTTTGTCCCCCCGCGTCATCACTTACATCCCTCCCTTCGTCTCGATTAGCCAAGTTGCATAAATATGAGACGTTAAGCAATATCCAATCAATCAATTTTGTAGCCCTAGTCTGAACATATCTTGGCCTAGGCTTGCCCTGAAGTACATTAGGACCAGGTGGGTTTATGTCCATGTTTGTAGGCCTTATTCCAGAAGGACCTGGTTGGCCTGGGCCTAGTTGTGCAGGCAAGTCCACAACATTAGGCTCATCTAGGCCTATACTTGAACAGTCAAGTCTTCTGATCCAGAAGGGATGTCAAGTACTCGTTGAATCTTTCTGGGAGTCAGCTGACTGTCAACATCTTTAGGCCTAAGCCCAGTCATGACTGTGAAGTAAAAAAACACATAAAATGCTTACAGAATGTTCTTGAAAGTAATATTATGACTATGTTGCAAAGCTTTGTAATGTTCTACAAAACTATGACAATTACTAATTAACCTCAAAATTAAGTCCATCAGTTCTTGTCTTAGGAGTTTGTAAACGGTGACTTTGGAGCCGTCCTAGCAACGAAGCACATAATAAATTCAGAGTTGTTCTGAATCGGCCTTGTTGATTCTGGCGTTGATCCGCGGGATCAACGCGGAGAGGGCTGCTTACACAGGCTTAATTAATGATAAAAATGAAGAATTATGATAAACTTACACTGCACATAATGTTGCAACATGCAGGTGGGTCCACATCAGGAAATGTAGGTAGGTGGCTTCGCCTTGATCGGTGACTGTGACATTGAGTCTAAACTGGAAACCAGGTTCTTTGTCGTTGGGTTTCTCTAGATAGATTTTTATTTACTATTTATTTATTAGCTTACAGGTATACAAATTTCTGTATGGTGGCAAGGTCCAATATTAACATTCTAAAATACTAAATACAGTTTCATAATATTACAAATTTACAAATTTGCCAAAGAACTTTTAAAATGTATTAGCCCATCTTTCTGTACAGTGCTCTCAGGTAACAAATTCCATTCAGATACTGTTCTATTAATAAATGAAAATTTTCCTACGTCTGTCTTAATAATATCTCTTTTAAATTTCCAATCATGATCCCCCCTACCCTTATAAATCCCCCTTTTAAGGCAACTATTTACCTCTCCCCAGCCTGGACAATTTACAGAGTCTGTCTCTTTTTCTCCTCAAATCCAAGGTATCCCATCCTAAATCATTTGTCAGCTTTCCCATACTTTCATATCTCCTAATCTGTTTACCATTTAAATCCGTTTCTTCTGTCCACCACTTTTTTAATCCCTTAACCTTTCTGGCAGCTTTTCTCTGCACCTTTTCCAATTCCATTATTTCACATTCATAGTAAGGATCCCAAACTGCCCCTGCATATTCTAAAGCTGGTCTCACAAGGGTTTTATTAGCTTGTACCTTAATTTCAAATGAAGCTCCTTTTAATATTCGCATTACAAAATTTAACACTCTTACACCCTTCTTAATAACTGACTGCACTTGCCTCTCCCAATTTAAACCCTGCTCAAGAATCACGCCTAAAAACTTATAGATTTTCTCTCTCTTTAACACCTCCCCCAAAAGCATATACATTGGATTTCTTACATTAAACTTTCGCCTACTAAAGCTAACAAATTTGCATTTCTCGACATTCATACCCATCTTATTAATTTTAGACCAATCTCCTAACAATTCTAAATCCCCTTGTAAGATCTCAGAATCTCTCGCTTCTGTAATTTCCAAATAGAGAACAAAATCATCTGCAAATAACCTAAACTTTGCTTTCAACCCTAAGAAACCCCCCTAAGAAATAATAAAGGGCCCAGCACACTCCCTTGTGGTACTCCAGACGTTACTACACAATTTGCCGATACATCATTACAAACTTTGACTTTTTGAACCCTGTCCCTTAAAAAGCACGATATCCAATTAACTACCCATTTATCTGAAACCAAACTTTTAATTTTTTTAATTAATTTATCATGAGACACTTTGTCAAACGCTTTTTCAAAATCTATAAAAATTGCATCTACCTCCCCACCTTTATCTAAAATTTTTGCCAAATCATTAGTCAAACCTAACAGCTGAGTCTCACACGAAAATCCTTTCCTGAATCCATGCTGTTCATTTATCAACACGCCTTTCGTTTCCAAAATGTCCATTAAATAGTCTAGTACCAATCTTTCCATCATCTTACAACCTACCGATGTAAGTGACACGGGGCTATAGTTTCCAAGTACTCCCTTGGCGCCCCCTTTATGAATTGGCACAACTATCCCCTTTTTCCAGTCTTCTGGCAATACACCATCTCTTAAAGATGTGGAAAATATATCATTCAAATATGGAACAACAGATGCTCCAGCCAATTTTAAGTATTGCCCATCTACTCCATCTCCCCCTGATGCCTTTCCATTCTTCAATTTCTTCACTACTTTAAATACTCTCTCTAAATTAATTGTCATAGGAAAGTCACCTCTAATGTTACTTCTAAATAATGAACACTCGTCTTCCTTTTTCTGAAACACTTCAGAATAATACTTATTTAGAGCTTCGGCCTTTTCTTGATCACTGACATAGACTATCCCCCCATCTCCTTTTAAAGTAGGAATTTCTCCTTTACCCCCCCTTTTTTCCTTTACATACTAAAACATTCTATTCCAACTACCTTGTATATCATCTTTATCTAACATTTTCTTCATATAACTATTCCACGCCTCCACCTTAGCTTCATTAAGTTTGTCTTGTAAGTCATTCAAAATATGCTTATTCCCTTTCCACTTTTTGGATGAGCGTAGCGAGCGTAGCGAGCGAAGCGAAGATTCCATTTCACTACACTGGAGAAAAAAATCCGGAATGTTTTTTTTTTTTCTTTTTTTCTTTTTGTATTTTTGTGTGTTTGTTAACACGATTCCGGCTAAACCGATACTCCGATTGCGATGAAATTTTATGGAGGCCTTCGGAATCTCTGAACTTAGAACTGCCACGTTTTTGAGCGCAATCGGAAAATTTTTTCTTATAAAAAACGCAATTTTACGATTTTTTTTCGATTTTTAAAAAAATTCTTCAACTTATAACACTTACATGCTTTATCCGATTGTAATGATTTTTTATTAGAACCTTAATTTTATGAATTAAGATATTCGTGTGAAATTTGAGCTTAATCGAAACATTATTTCTCATGAAAATCGAAATTTTACGGGTTTTTTTCTTTTTTAAAACAATTCTTAGACATATAACACCTACATGCTTTATCCTATTATAATGATTTTTTTATAGAACCTTAATTTTATGAATTAATATACTCGTGTAAAATTTGAGCACAATTGAATAATTATTTCTTATGAAAATTGCAATTTTACGATTTTTTTCTTTTTTAAAATTTCGTAAAAATTATGATTTATTAAAAAAATTAAGTTAATTTTTAATTTAATTTAATTTAATTTTAAAAAAATCTTCGAATAAGTAATGATTTTTTCACAGAACAACAGAAAATCCGCGTAACTCAATGCAGCTCAATGCACCAATTACGCTCATCCAACAACGCGGCGGGACTCAAGCGTTTTCCTAGTTAATTGAATTGTATACCTTCCTACTCTTCCTCTTGAGGGCTCTTACTTTTTGATTGTAGTATGATGGATCACTATTTTGCTTTAAATATTTACATGGAACACAATCATTTTTAACATCATCAAGTATCTTCAAGAAATTTTCCCACATTGTATTTATATCACCCCCTGATGTTGCCCAATCGTCATATCTATCCCATAAGCTTTCTCGAACACCCCTCACATCTGCCAATGCATAATTCCAAACCTTCTTTGCCACTTTGCCTACACCCCTTGAACTAACATTTGAGAATACTTCAAAATCAGCTATAGGAACAAGGTGATCGCTTATCCCCTGAACCACCTCACTGTTGAGCCAACAGTTCTCCGGTTTAACTAGTATTACATCTAATAAGTTCCCTCCTAATGATGTTATTCTGGTATTTTCCTCAATCACTTGTACAAATCCCTGATTAAAAATCTTATTTACTACGGACTGTTTCTTACTTGGCTATCTTCCATTCCACCACCCCAACTAATTCCTGGTAAATTGAGATCACCAGCTACGATAATTTGCGCCCTATCTCCAATTTGTTTGCAATGTTTCTCCAGCTTTTCTAAAACTAATAGTTCACCATTATTAATTGGTCGGTATACTCCAATTATTTCTATTCTTCCCTTGCCAATCTGTAAACTTACTCCTAGAATCTCGCATGATTCCTCTACCCATGTAATGTGCCCATTGAACGCATTTCTAGATACAATCATAATCCCTCCTCCCTTCTTATTTCTATCTCTTCTAAACAAATTGTAGCTATTCTTTCCTATTTCTCTATCCATTATTTCCTCGTCTAGCCATGTCTCAACTGCCACAACCACATCTGGTTCATACATTTCTACCAATGTCCAGAAACGTTGAACCTTTCCCCTAAGACTTCTACAGTTAACAGTCATAACCCTAATACTCTCTACTTGAGCTGTGATTCTTGTCAACCCTACCTCCACTCCTTCATCTACCGATACTGTATGCTTCTCCATCTCCTCTCCTAGTTTCCCGCAACGCTTTTCCACCTTCTACATATATAACTATCTGCAACTCCCTGAATAAGGCAAGCTAGTTTCCAATCACCCTTTCTATTTAAGTGCAATCCATATCGATCAAGATCATGTAAAGTAACCTTCCCCTTGCTTCTCAAAAGTTACCCTAATCATCGCAAAGCATTCCAACCTATTATTCACTATCAATGTCATAGGTCCACATCTGCTCTATCTAATACTGCACCCAGTACAATTTCTGCATTCAATACACCTTTAGCTTCTATTAATATTTCCGCATCTCATTTAGACCCTCATACCCATTCTGGTTTTTATGTTATTTGTTCCAACTGCAGTAAAAAGCTTGTATTACCTTGCACTTCCTCATTTTCAATACATTTCTAGTTCTTCATTCGTATTCCTGATAACCTTACTGCAGTGCATATCCCCTACTCAGACAGTAACCTCCAGCACCTCTTACCATTGAATCCCCCAAAACTACTACATCCAAACCTCTTCTCCCATTCTTCATCCGCGATTCTATTATTTCAGTTGTCGTGATGTCTTGTATCTTGCTGATGCTGACGTTGTCATTGTTCTTCGTATTGTCATTGCAAATCGTCGATTGTTCTATGGTCATTGATACTTCTTCCTGATGAACTTTTTCCAGCTCTGGCTGTGGAGGCCTACATTCCTCAGTCTTAAAACCATGAGCCATTAGAATGCCTACCTGTATCATATCTTCAAGACGGTTAAATTTCTTTTCATCCTCATTATCCTTCTCCATTAACACTCTCCTCATTTCTTCGAATTTATTTCTCATAGACTTGTTTCTCCCTTAATTCTTCCATTTCCTTCAACATTTCAGTGTACATCCATTCAATTTCCATCTTCCTAATTCTTCCTAATCTATCCGCTTGACCAAACTTTGCAGACAATACGGTATCAGATGGGCCGTCCCAAGCAACACTTTCCATCTTCTTCACCCTAGTTGTCAAATCTTCTAATTCCAGCCTCATGAGCTCATTTCCTTTTCTAGTTTTCCTCTTTTTGATCCTCATTTGATGAACCTTACTCTTCTTCACTTTATTAATGGCAATTCCCGTTTACATGGTTTTATCTAATCGCGGATATCCCTCACTAGGCACTTGTTTCACCTCAGTCTTGTTCATAGCTCCAGGCAAGCATACGACCCTATCAAGCTCTGACTGCACCACCTTGTCCAATGAGCATTCACTCATACACTCCTTGCATGTCCACTCTTCAAATTTGAATTCGTTGCTAAAGTCTTCCTTCTTGAGCCCTAAACATTTATAATGGGTCCTCATTGTGCATATTTTGCACTGTGGACCCGTGCGTACTCCTTTGGAACATTGAGGGCACTTATGCAACGTTATTGCCATGAAGTTTGATATCTCCAATTAGCCGATTGTCATATCTTTATCCAAAGAGCTCAATAGATAACAAAGTTTACCAATATCATTTATGAAACCATAGCAACATCAAAATGTCTTGTCAAACAAACCTTTTTCAGCAAATGTCAAATTATAAAAACTCTAATATTTCTTATACAAATTGTGGTACTAACGTACTAATAATGGTGCTGATTACACCGTCTTAGACCCACACACAAATATACATATCAATAACAGTTTCATTCTATAAACCACTAAAAATCAATTTATAAGACAGAAGGAACTTGCTTCAGAACAGCTAGGAATCACTGCCTTGTCAACCTAACCCTGGAGTACGATTGATGCGGAGATAGCCCGGGTATCCTTCCAAGTCTTATTGCACAATATCGGAAGTCGAAATGCGCGTTACTACATCTTTTGGTGTCAAGTCTTGGGGTACAGACTATGCACGTCTGAAAGCGACACATTACAATGTGATATAACAAATCTTGGACCAAAAAAGGTACAATACAATACATCATTTCACGTAAAATCTTAAAATGTATTGTGTAGTTTTCATATGAAGGAATGCTTTACAAAAGGATGTTACTCTAAACCAATCTTGAGCTAGTCCCCCAAATTAAGGAACTTAAAAACGTTAGTTTAAACTAAGACAACATTTAATACAATTCAGAAATTAAAAAATTCTTCCTGACCGGGTGTCGAACCCAGGTTTCCCACAAGTCCCCATTCTAGGGAAAGTGTGAGGCCCGGATTCGAACCCCGGTCGGGATGGATTTTGTAACATATGAATTGAATTAAATATTAACAATTCCTCCTATGGGAGTGTTTCCCGACTAACCAAATAGAGAAACTAAGTATAGTTTTTGTTCAAAATATCCTGCAGTGGAACGCATACTTGCCATGCACACATTTATTGTGACTTCAACCGAGTTGAAAGCTTTGCTAAAGTCATGTACTAAAGAAATTATCAAAATATATACAGTAAAATAGGCTATAAAACGCTCTTTAGAGATATAGAATAACTAAGAACTAACTTTCTCACCAAGACCCAATGTCACATCAAATTCCTTGTTACCTGAATAAAATTTCAAATGCCATAACTTAACCTGTGACAGCACATGCAATGGCCCGAACCTTAAAGGGATCGTTCACCTCTTATGTAAAGGTGTACCTAGACATCTATTTACCTAAGTAGACTCCATTTACAACAAATTCTTTCTCGAAAATAATCATAATCACCATATATTAATTGTTAAATATGTAATGAAATTGACTACGTTTTCGCCACTTCGCTGTACTGGCAACAACGCACGACACGGCCTTGGCTTCCGAGTCGAGTAGCCGGGTGACGCGGCGAACTGAGTTATCGTATTGGACATTTAAAGATGCTTGGCGAGGGGGGATATGACATGTAGTCAAGTATGGCATACTCGCTTCAAATTAGGTTGAAATAAAAACGCATGCCATGTGTTATTCGGCTCAAGTGTCAAGTGTAGAGGTGTTTACGAAGTTATGTCGTTTTGACAATTGACTTCATAAGCGCACTTACTGTATACACATACAAAACCTCGTACACCTAGCTGAAATATATATTTACTGCCGATGCCAGTACGTTATTTATTCATCCTTTTGTCGAGTATGCTGTTGATGTGAATTTTTAAATCTTTGTTTGTGTTTGGAATGGTTCTTCTCTAATCTATATAGCATATTAAGATATATTATGAGTGGGGTGTGCCTGCATACTCGAACGATATAAACAAAAAGCGATAAGCTAATGGGCCTAAAAAGGGAGAGAATAAACATTAAACACTGCCCAGAAACCTTACGCAGACCTCTTCACATCAGTTGGACACGTGCACTCGTTTCGATCAATCGTTCATGATGACATTGAGGAGTGGTGTAATAGGTGCAAAAAAATAAGAATGTTTATTATACGTTACAGGGCAAGCGAATTCTATTCAGTAGTGTTCGTGTAGAGTTTGTACACAAAATGTCAAAATGTCAAACGACAAAGAGTGAAATCGTTGCGACGAGAGTGACTTTATTAGTGAATTACTTGAACATGAGTCGGCGCAGTGTATAATAACTATGCATATAGTTGTTTTGGGCAGATGATAGTTTTCAAACGTTTTCAAAGATGTTCTCAATATTTTACGCCACGAAAAGCTTTGGAAAAAAACATCCATCAGTACAATAGAGAAACATTGATGTCTGGCGTAATAAAGTAAGCATACCTAGGCTACTCATTGTTTATGGCTATTACAAACAGAAATTGATCAAACAGGCAACATAGATTTGTTATTCATTCTGTATATACAAGAGTGGTCATAAGGCGGCTGTAAATAATAAATATACAGATTATTCCATGAGAAACTAAAATAAAATGCCGCTTGGGATAATGAAACATTGTTAATCGGTTACATGATACAATACATGATACAATACATGCATAACGCGCGAGAGTTATTCGGGAGGTCCGCGGTCGATCCTCACCACTGGCAATCCTGACATTTACAAGATTAGGAAAACTGCTGTCAGCCCATTGCGTTTGGAAATACTTTAATCATGTAATTTCACTTATTGTGGAAGAATAATTGAATTTTTGAAATGCCATAACCAAATCACTTTTATTTTTTTAAAGTGCAAGTAATTTTGTATCATGTGTGTGTTTGTGTGTGTAAGAATCGCTACCGCGTGTATTATGTTGTTGTATAGGCAATACTTATTCAACTCCACTACCTGTCCTACCTGTCATTATTGGCAACATATAACTTTATAAGAACGTGCCAATATAATATTTATTCCATTAAATTGACGACAATAACGTATGTGTTTCAAAACAGGTGTTGGTTTAACTCTAACGTATTGTTATTCAGATGATCGCAGGCCTTCCGCTTTGTTTTTAGTCGAACAGACTATCTCGACAGATAGACCGGGACCTGCCTAGCGCGTTACTCGCCGCTAGTAGCTGTGCTGTGTTGCAACACCTCGCCCGCTCCGTACCAGTGACGTCACTGACCCGAAGCGCGCCGATGAATTTAAAGACCCCTATTGACGTAGGTCTGGAAATATACACAATGAACTTAATTTTTATGTTCGTACTTGGTTTTAAGAATAACTTGTTAAAGAGGTGAACGGGCCCTTTAAGAGGGAATGGGACACATTTGGCTGTTAACAAAAAGCTATTTGCTCAGCCAAGATGCATCCGACGTATATGAATCTTTGCAAAGTTGTCAATAAAGCATACATAGACAGCCCTGTGGTCATAGATTTTCCATATTTTGACTTAGTCAGAAAAAATGACGAATATGGTCAATTTTGGAGTTTTTAACAAAATCAAAATTCGTGAAAACTAATTTAATTTTTATAAATTATTTTAAAACAAAATTTAAAAATGTGTTATTGCAGAGCCCTATTATTCCACATTTTTGACATATGTTCAAAATTTCAGACACCTGTGGTGTCAGTTGGCCGAGCGAACAGCAATTTGCCTAAAACGCATGTCCTATACTCTCTTAAATCTTCTCTTTGTCGGCTTCATTGGCATTTATTGCTTCATACGCGCAGTATGCAAGAGCAATCATGCTTTTTTTAGACTGCTCTCAGACTTTCCTGACATTATTCTTGCGATTAGCCCATCATCATCCAGTGGAAAGCGAATACTTCGCCGAACAATTGATGCTAATGCATCGTAGAATCGCTTTAAAACACGGCTACAGCTTGACTGGCTAATGTCTCCACATTCCTCTAGTGTGACTGGAATTCTTGGCCTTGCGTTGTTCCTATTACAGGTTAATTCAACTCGAACCGTTTGGTATGGAATTAACAAGGCTGCTTCTGGAAACCTGCATTGTTAAACAAATTATTACACTGAGAAAATATATAGGAAATATCTGTCTGCATGTGTCTGTATACTGTCCCATCACCAGCTTGCCTCAATCCCCTTTCCCAAGATTACGCTAACGCCGCTGGAACTATACACGTACTGAAAATTGTACTTTATGATTCTGGTCGTTACATTGTTCATCTTTGCTCAAATGTTCTCTCAGATCACTTTTACAGAAGGCTCAAAATATCTGGAATAAGTAAAAGAAAATTACTCTTTGCCCCTGGTCATAACTTAACCTGTGACAGCACATGCAATGGCCCGAACCATAAGAGGGAATGGGACACATTTGGCTGTTAGCAAAAAGCTATTTGCTCAGCCAAGATGCATCCGACGTATTTGAATCTTTGCAAAGTTGTCAATAAAGCATACATAGACAGCCCTGTGGTAATAGATTTTTCCATATTTTGACTTAATCAGTCAGAAAAAATGACGAATATGGTCAATTTTGGAGTTTTTAACAAAATAAAAATTCGTGAAAACTAATTTAATTTTTATAAATTATTTTAAAACAAAATTTAAAAATGTGTTACTGTAGAGCCCTATTATTCCACATTTTTGACATATGTTCAAAATTTCAGACACCTGTGGTGTCAGTTGGCCGAGCGAACAGCAATTTGCCTAAAACGCATGTCCTATACTCTCTTAAATCTTCTCTTTGTCGGCTTCATTGGCATTTATTGCTTCATACGCGCAGTATGCAAGAGCAATCATGCTTTTTTTAGACTGCTCTCAGACTTTCCTGACATTATTCTTGCGATTAGCCCATCATCATCCAGTGGAAAGCGAATACTTCGCCGAACAATTGATGCTAATGCATCGTAGAATCGCTTTAAAACACGGCTACAGCTTGCTAATGTCTCCACATTCCTCTAGTGTGACTGGAATTCTTGGCCTTGCGTTGTTCCTATTACAGGTTAATTCAACTCGAACCGTTTGGTATGGAATTAACAAGGCTGCTTCTGGAAACCTGCATTGTTAAACAAATTATTACACTGAGAAAATATATAGGAAATATCTGTCTGCATGTGTCTGTATACTGTCCCATCACTAGCTTGCCTCAATCCCCTTTCCCAAGATTACGCTAACGCCGCTGGAACTATACACGTACTGAAAATTGTACTTTATGATTCTGGTCGTTACATTGTTCATCTTTGCTCAAATGTTCTCTCAGATCACTTTTACAGATGGCTCAAAATATCTGGAATAAGTAAAAGAAAATTACTCTTTGCCCTTTCAGAAGAAGAAAAAAACGCTTTAAAAAAATCTACACAGATGAATTATGTTGAACATGACTTGCTCACTCGCCTAACAACGACTAGCGTTTTCCTATGTAGCTAAAAATAGTGATAAGTCTGACCGGCACCTCCACCATCCAATTTTTTAAATTTGTTATTTGTACCTGTAGAGAACCATTTTTTGACATCTCATAAAATGAGTGTCCGCCCACCACTACATAAGTAAAAAGTAAAGAAAACAACTTTGTTCCGAACTTCAAACTTTTGTTTTCACTCGAACTTTTTTTTTAAATTCGAGCTCGAGTTTGAATTTCAACGTTCGCACATCCCTTCTTTTTAGTGATCTTTAGTTCCCTGCACCTTTAGTCGAACCAAACCGGATGGTGTGGAGGGGGCAACATTTCAACACGCGCGACTTGAAAGCTGCCTACAGTGTTGCCAGATCTACCGTTACTACTGGCTTTGCAGATACGGTATATTTTGTATTTTTATTCATATATTTATACAATTATACACTAAATAAATAATCAATTGAGCTTTTGCGTGTAATTAAAAATGTCAACGACAACAACAACCCCGACAACAGTAATAAGAAAACTGTGCAGCTACATATCGCAACTAAAATGGCACTTTCAGAACAAAAATACTATGTCTTCGAAGTACAAACAACATCCTGATTAAAAAGTTTGTGAGAAAAACCAATGTCATTATAATACAACAATACAAGAGCACAAACAAAATTCAAGCTCAATACAAGCTACAGCACAAGTATTTGTAAATCAAAGCATCAGTCTTAATAGAAAAAATATAAAAATACCACAAAGCACGTACAAAGATCAGTCAACAGAATCAGTCATGATAAAAAATAAAAAAAACACGCATTTTAATCATTGCTTTATGACACACTACAACCACTCTTCAGACACAAATCACTAACAACTATTATTCAAGTTCAATGTGTGGTATTCTTACATCATGTCAGTTTATTATCAAATATTTACATTTGGTATTCTAGTTTCACTGCCATTTTTTATCACACGGAAAAATCATACGACTCACTTGAGACGTTCGTAGTTATAGTTATAGTGAAGATGTCTCTTTATTTGTCATCTATTTTTTTGTTATTG
Source organism: Sweltsa coloradensis (assembly GCA_024449915.1). Taxonomy (NCBI): domain Eukaryota; kingdom Metazoa; phylum Arthropoda; class Insecta; order Plecoptera; family Chloroperlidae; genus Sweltsa; species Sweltsa coloradensis. The sequence continues at coordinate 256,462 of JAMZAV010001180.1, forward strand.
TTCAAAATAGCTTCCTCGAAAGTCGGAACGCAAGGTATTAAACAATGAATACCTACTGACTGCATTGACGAAACCGAACAAAGTCAGTCCGCATGTTTAGAACTTTAAGATTAGCACAAGAAACACAATTTTACCATTTTTTGGGAATGGTTCTCGTTCCTGGAATTCGCTCTCTGTGTGGGCATTCTATTCTAACTAATCAAACACAACACGACATGAAATTCCATTTAGTTTAAATCCTCTTTTGAAATTAGCTGAGTCCAATGTTACACACAGATGGTCGGTCTTATTGTGTTCAAACACTGCAAACAGTGAGTGAAAAGGTAAAACAACAAAAAACTATAAGCAGTCACTACAGTACACTTCAAACAAATTCCAACTCGCAACCTTCTCGTGGTTTGGCCCGTGATTAGGGGAGTTTATCTCCCTGAAACTAATGGCGAGCTCTGGGTCGTCGTTGGGGAACCCCTTTCCTTTGACTACCTCCCCAACGGCGACGACAATGACAACACGGACGGATGACACAGACGGAGACGACCACGACGTGGGGGAACCTCTGCCCTCCCCATATGCTTATGGCTGGTTCTGACCAGCACACGCCTGTCCACCCCTTGTCGCCCCGCGTCATCCCTTACGTCCCTCCCTTCGTCTCGATTAGCCTAGTTGCATAAATATGAGACGTTAAGCAATATCCAATCAATCAACCAATCAATATAATTTCAAATACACGTTTTTAGATGCAAAAACAGGACGCGATTTATAATTATGTATGTTTACCAAGTAATATTAATGTTTTATTAAATTAAATATTAACAATATCACCTACGGGAGTGTTTCCCGACTATCCAAATCGAGTAATATTAATGTGCAAACTATATTTAAAAATTCATTGCCTTGACTAGCTTTTTAGGATTTTAAAATAAAAAATGCCAAAACGTTACACCTTGCTGTGTCAAACTTACAAAACGTGTTAAATGTTTACACCCCCGGCCCCCCATAAGCACCGCGGGCGGCTATGACTTCCACATGCACGCTTACTAATCGCAAACATGAAACATGGCATACAAAGAAGTCGGTATACAAGATCATTGTCGTAACTCTTACTGTCTCAAATGTCGTCTGTGAACTACACACACGCACTCTATTATGGCGACAATGGTTTACACCCCAAGTCTTCTTCATCGCAAACTCTTTGTGTCATTGTCTGATTTGTCTTCACTAATGTCCATCCCAACATCGGTGTCGCTTTCCTCTTCGCTACTATCATCATTGCTGGGGTTAATGATGAACTTCTCATGTATCTCTTCAACCAGACTGTCTGCTTCCCAAAATTTATTTTCTACGTCAGTCACATGGTGAACACAGTTGGCCCAATCATTGGGTGTAATTTCTTTAATTGCCTTTTCCATCCAATGTCTCACTTCTTTTAATTTAAAGGATTTATTTTGGCTGCTAGTGCTATGTAATTTTTTACTTGTCCCAATATCAACTCACTAAGGTTGAGCTCACAGTGGTATGGGGACAATCTCAATACAGTTACTCCTTTTGCTGTAGCCATTTCATCAACTCTGTACTTTTTTTCAAATTTATACCAAACTCTATCAACAATTTCCATGAGTTCTACCTTGAGCATTGCTGGTTGCCATTCCAGTCCCTTAGCAGTCAACCAATCTTGCATCACACGCTTTGTACAACTTTTAGTGGGGACTTTTTACACTGAAGCCGAATGATAGGATGCATCCATAATAAGAACGGCGTCTTTCGGTACATTCGGTAGAATTTTTTTCTTTTATATATTTTTCATAACTTGAAGCATCCATTTCTTTGTGGTAGTCAGTCTGTTTTTGTTGGGGATCGTTTTCCTTTCCTTTTTGCTTTTCCCCATCAAATATTAGGAGTGCCCCGTCCACAAACCCATCACATCCCCCCGCGTGACCCAGTACCACGCGTTCTCCGCGGCCCGACGGCGCTTCGCCTTGCGTCTGCCGATGACTTGATGGTTTTGTCCACCCAAGCCTTTGCCTTGGTGTGGCCTGCATTGGCCCACGTCCCCCGCGTGAACAGTAGAGTTGAAGACAGATATAGAGTCCCATTTCTCCAAATCAGCGAAGCGGAATAAGGGTTGCGGTCAAACTCCAGGGGTCCTACTCCACCTAGCGCGTCTTACACAGTTGCCGTACTACTTTGATTTGTGCGAGTATGAATAGCAATTCACAAGGAATTCTGAGAAGTAAATTACTCCACGTGGACTTGAAAAACTTCGTTGACCAACCACAATCAGAGGTGTGAAGATTCAGCCAATAGGGTGGCTAAAAGAATTCGGAACTACAAAATAAAGAAAGAGGTTTCCTGTTTCAGGCGATTTGGCAACATTGTTAACTAGTTTAGGGGCGCACATTTTCGGAGTTAATAAGCGTTAAATTGGCTACAAGGATTACTTCTTTTGTACAATAATGCGTCTTTGTATGAAAAGTTTTGGGACTCTATATCTGTCTTCAACTCTACCACGCGTTCTCCGCGGCCCGACGGCGCTTCGCCTTGCGTCTGCCGATGACTTGATGGTTTTGTGCACCCAGTCTTTGCCTTGGTGTGGCCTGCATTGGCCCACGTCTCGTCGGTGTAAAGTATAGGACGGTTCTCTGCTCTGTATTGTTTAATTCTTCTCAGTTAGCGGTGGCGCCAAGCTATGATTTCATTTCATCTATGAGTAGGGAATCTCGTTGCTTATCGCGTATTTAAAACCAATATCTAGCAAAAGTCGGCGTAATGCTGCTTCGGAAAACTCCGGTAGACTTTCGTCATCACTTATTATTTTGTGCACTTTCTCAATTGTTGGGAGTTCATTTGCTCGATACATGTTATGCACAATACGTCGAATGGCACTCACCGTAAATGAATCATATTTGGCAAGTCACCTCTTTCTTGGCTCACGAGGCCTTTTTTCCTTGGCGTTTTCAATTTTCCAACATGTTTTTTAATTCTTCTTTTATAGATATAACTGTCTTGTAGGCAACTTTTGTTTCTGATGCTGTTTTCCTGGCAGCCTCTTTAACACCCAATCCCATCCGTACACGTGTACTTCTATAATGATTGTATACGTTCAAAACGATTGCCTTCTATTTTGATGACAAGAACTTACAACTTTTTCCTGCAGTTTTGTAACACTCGGGTGAAGCTAAAGCGTCCATTTTTAAACCAATTGTTTTTTTAATAAAATGTTTTCACTGCATATCACAAAATATGTTTTTATCCAGTAACATATAAATACAATCTATGTATAATGCATGCGTAATCAAGCATCCTTACAGATAATACACAACATACACTTCAGCGGGCGTAAACTATATAACCGTACATCACGACCTTTTGACAGATTGTGTGAAGAAGAGTGACAGCGACTGAACGGAGAATAGACAACACAGCTTTTCAAGAAAAACGTGTCAAGATTGTATCCTGATTGGCTGGTCAGGTAGTGCCCCTCACCCCTCGCGACACTTCACCGCCCGCCGTTACCACGTGCAGCACACAAAACTAGCCCCCCACCGCAGAAACTCTTTTCCAGTTTTGTTCAGACTAGACCTGACTGGAAGTATAGTAGTGTGTTTTTAATGAATGCTGGTTTTGAGTATTTGGGCTACTTCAATATTTCAATAGTTATTTTTTAAATGTAATCCTCAACTTTGTGAGGTGCTGTCTTTCAATAATAAATATTAATATGGTAAAGGAATGCTATAACCACAATCACATTCTAAGTAAAAAACAATATTTTAAAAGTAAAAATAGGGAAGATTCCCAACGTTTTTTTTTATTATTTTTCTACTACATTCAGGGCCAGTTTCCGATTACATAAAATTAATATCAAATTTTCGTTATTTATACAATATTTTCAGTCATAAAAGAGGGCTTTAAGTTTTACACGTAATAATACCGGGAAATACAGGGCAATACGTCATAACCCTGCAACCAATCACGGTGTGCTAATTGAAAGAACAGCATTTTTGCTGATTATCTTACATAAGCCTTTTTTAGAAGAAGAAGAAGAAGAAGAAGAAGAAGAAGAAGAAGAAGAAGAAGAAGAAGAAGAAGAAGAAGAAGAAGAAGAAGAAGAAGAAGAAGAAGAAGAAGAAGAAGAGAAGAAGAAGAGAAGAAGAAGAAGAAGAAGAAGAAGAAGAAGAAGAAGAAGAAGAAGAAGAAGAAGAAGAAGAAGAAGAAGAAGAAGAAGAAGCCCGATGTTCTTCATAACACTGTCATCTTCCTGCGATGCACTTCTCCTTGGGACTTCCGTTGATTACATTTCTTGTGTTCGCAGTCTGAATGCAAGTTGTCTGCCTCGTGCCTTTACTAGTGTGTAGGCCCTAGTGTAAATGAAATTTGATTCTAGTTTGATTAAGAAATACTAATAAACTAAAATTTGTTTAACAAGATATAACATTTGTAAATTTGTGAACACATTTTTAACGATGAATGGTTTTATAATAACATTAATAAAGTAAATGTCAATCATGAACTATTGTTTTAACACGAGCTGGTGATCGGCCGAGCGGTGAGTTTTGCTCCAAATCTAGAAGGCCGTGGTCAATCTCATTCATAAACAACGCTTTCCACAGGGTAATGACGTCACACGTCTGTTCACAATAATAGCGCGGGCGGCGGGAAAGAGTAAACGTAAAACTTTGTACCTTTGTGGATTAGACAGTTTTTAATTTAGTGTTATAAACCACAGTGAAGGTGTTTTAAAGTGAATATCTACTGATTCTATACACCAGCGCTAATATCTACGACTGAGGGACCTTCCCTATTATAGATGTCCTCTGATCTGTTTGTGCAGATTTGCGAAAGTTAAAAACCCCGAAAGTGTAAAACCCCGAAAGTACAATCTCCAGAGAGTGTGTTTTATCGAATTTTCGGGGATTTGCACTTTCGGGATTATGTACTTTCGGGGTTTTGATATAGACTCGTTGAAATCCTGTGCTAAGTATGGTAATGGATAAGCCTACCATTGTTGAAAAAGTTTTTCACCTTAAAGCCCATTAAACTGTTGCATGAAGCATTAACTAATCTTGAATTGCATATGGCATCAATTGCCTAGGACCCCTCATTAGGAAATTCTCAGGACACACATACTTGGGGTGGAACGATACAAGTTTATTGATTAAATCAGAACATAGTTGGGTTGTACGTTACACACGGATGTGTAGTATGACGGCTGACCGGCTCCACAACTCTAGGTCACGGGTTCGAAACCCAGCCTACGACCACTGTTACTGACTGAGCCGATTAACCGACATACTAACTTGATAGCATGGATTAGAGCGGGAATGCTAACTAACTGGAGGCAATGAGTAAGTGACTCAGGCATGAGTCAACAATATTTATTAATGAATAAACAATACATCAATACACACTGATATAACAACTTAGTGTTCAATGCAGATATTTATTATCCACGTTATTAAACACACCTATATGACCATAGTTCCACTCAACAATTTATGTTATTTATTTTATTCAAATCCCAAACTATATCTACACAAATTATTATCTCACATCTCCAATATTACGTGCTTCAGCCTGAGTGGCTAAATCACACTCTGAGAATAATAGCTAGAAGAGTTATTATCTCATGCAATAAATCAATAAACATATTAATATAATTATGTACAAGTTTCCATTACTTACGTATTACAGTACGTCTAGAGAGTAGTGACTTCCTTCCTTACCACTGGCTTTCTGATCGGAGACTGAACTTATTTCGTTTAAAGACTGCTGCTTTATATAGTAAAAATCCTTTAACCCGCCCTTTAATCTGATTGGTTAACGATGACTCTATTTACTCGTTCTTTTAATCTGATTGGTTATTGATGACGTCTCTTAACTCATTCTTTAATCTGATTGGTTAAAGACGACGTATTCGCGACCTTGTCTTAAAGTTACCTAATTTCGTGGAATCTGCTTGTTAATGATAATTAGTTTCGAGGAAACTTTACCTGGTTCTATCCGGATTTAACTGACTGTTTTAGATGACATCCTGCTGTGATAAAATATGGTCCAATTCTTTGAATCTGTCCATCAAGCTAATTACAATTCCTCGAATCTGGTCATTATGCTAAAGGCATTCCTTACCTCGAAATATGATGAAATGCAAATGCTTGTGATGTTTTATCTAAATACTAAGCTTCAACTTGCTTGCTCCTATTAAATTCACTTTGCTAAATAGAACGTTGATTCCAGTCTACTACATAGCTCCTTCCCCTATTTAAAAGTTTTCATCGTTCCATAAAATGATAAAACTTTTACGAACTCCAAATTCTATAAAATAATGTACTTCTACATTGTATACATGAACAATTAAATATAAACTCGTGTTAACACATATACCTCTACATTTTTTACATATACAATCACATAAACACGTGTCCATTAGCTTAACGTAATGTCTTAAATCACTGTCCGTTACTGTAGATTTGCAATGTCATAAGTGTTTTTAAACGTATCACTTCACTGTTTTGATCAATGTTCCATCAGCTTGAGTAGGTAGTCGCAGTCATTTTGCAGTAGATGCGAGTCGAAGGTCGTTCTTCAGTCGGCCATGTTCCATTACTTGCTTGGTAGGATAACGTTGTTGACAAACTTGCATCCATGTTGATCTTGTTCCATGTCGCATGAAGTTCCTGACTGTTGGTAAGTTGTCGATGGCTTGCAGTGCTGCGGTAGTTTACTCTTGAAAGCTGCTAGTGCATTCTTCTCGTAGCCGTCATCCTGAAAAAGAAATCAGACCCAGGGACGGCGTGTGCCCTGGTCGTCGGAGGTAGATTAATTTTGTTTCTCCTGATTTATAGCTTATATACTTCTCGTCAGTGCAAGCTAGGGACTAGAACATGTGGCCTGAATTGCTTTCGCTTACGTGACTGAATGGCAGTGGAATTATCATTCGTATAAACAAGGTTATTAATGGGTAAACCTTAACAAATTAACCAATGAACAAATTCTATAATGGCTTTGTTACTTGCTGTAAAGTATACTTGACTGTGACTTAGTAAGTATAATGTTCACTTGACAATGTGTGTGTGACTTGAATTATTTGCCCAAACTTTCGTCTTACTATCTCCTCAAATCGTAATGCAAAGGTGTTTACCTTTTGTTTTAAAAGTTTATGTGCCCAAGTTCTGCAATGTGTGCAATTTTTATGTGTCTCTCTAAGTTCTCTGTCCTTGTAGGTAGTTACGTTATTAAATGCAATGATTACTTGATTTTGAGTTGATTTGGTATGTAATTTAATTATCTATCAAGGAATATTCTCGTAATCCAACATGTGTGGCTTAACGAACTCTTTATGCTCTTATACAGGGTGTCACTGTCGCACTGTCATGACTACTGCACTTCCCTTGTTAGTAATCATCATTCAAGCTTGCAACTTTTTAAAGTTTGTCAGAGGCTCCATTCAGGCTTACGGTCCATAACGACTCTCCATTGGCCTTCACTCATACTTTTGAACGTTTGCGAGCAATTACGCTTCGCCAGGGATGAAAAGAAGTTCTATCAAGGTCCAAATACCCATTAGTTAAAAGTAAAATCATTTATCATTCATACAAGTGCGTGCTTACCCTGTTTCACCCTTTTTTTTTTCCATTTTGTTCCATTGCCGTAACTGAGGTTTGAAAACATTCCTTGCATGTGATTAACTTTATCTTATTTCTGTACAAGACATTTATCATACTTTGACTCTGATAACATTATAATGTGTCTCAAATCAAATTATCTAATAATTGCATTTTTTTGTTCTCAATTTAAAAATCCATTTTTTTTTTTTCATTACAGCATCTATATGTTGTTACTCTAAGTATGTATGCAACTTTAATATAGGTTGTGTTTCTATTTCCAACTAATTTTATAACTTGTGTAATTGATTCTTGTTCTAGCAAGTTTATTGACTCCATAATGACAAATGTATCTACTCAATGTTAACTTCCTTGTTGTCCCAATGTCTGAATTTGGTGTTGATATACTGTGCAATTAAATTTTTACTAAGCCCAAGTTAATCAAAATTCAAGATCAGTCACAAGTTTTTTAAATAACAATGCCATTTTCACTATATCACCAAATTTACTCATGCCATCAATTCCTTGAAGAGTAATTATTATAAGTATTATACTATACTGAATGAGTCCATCTTGTTGTCTCGACATCTCATCGGATGGTAGTCCTGTCCAAGAGGTACGCTCTACTCGCTGTGTCTCTGTCCTGCTCGTTTCGGGACGATGTAATATGTAGCTGTTTAGCTGTTTATCTGTAAATAGAACCTTTTAATACTCTATCCATGACATATATTCCAATATAACCTTCGCTCATGTACTATCTCTTATCACGTTCTCTGCACATACTATAAGGCTATCGTCGCGATGACTCAACTTTTTCTTGCCATACACAATTCTTACAGCTCAACCTTTTAATTCGCTCATCGGCTCACTAATACATCTTCACCTGGTAAATGTCCAATTCAACTAACTCACATTTTTCTTTATCCTCGTTCCTCTCATTACTGTCTCGTAATTATCATTAACCATAACGACATCTTAATGATCACTAAACTTTGTTCGAAACACAATAATACAATAATTGGTTTCACTGTTATCGCTTACTAGTTTGTATCACACTATCAATAGTCTTACCATATTACCTAATCATTTTTTTAAACCTGTTTAATATTAATATTACACAATATTTTATATGTACAATAAATACATATTTATGTACAAATGCATGCAACCTCAACATCTGCTTTCCTTGTGAGTATTTGACTAGTATGCATCCTAGTACAATATATGGGTTCCATTTTGTTTTCAATCTAGTAATTCGTGTTATTTGTCTCTTTCCCGGGGTATGCTATAGCCGGACGTCTCCAGCTTAGATTTCGGAATTACATAACTTGTCAAATCAATCCATATGACCCTACAATTTATATTCCTCCTAGTCTTGCTTCTCCCTCAACTTACTACTATGTTGTAAACTCTCGATTACTCTCGTGTATACCCATCTCACTTCACTTGTCATTCTACATCCATACTATTCTATTTTATAACGTAGGCCTACTGTTTATAATGCCGGTACTTCTGCAAGTCTTATTCAGTGTCTAAATATCAATTTTTATTTCTATCATAAATCCCTTTTTATACAACTATATTATACTATTTGTATTTTCAAAATTCTATCCTTTCTATTTTCTTGCATGGTATTATAAAACTTTAACTCATATTTACACTTATACAAACTAAATCGATTTGTTAGCTTATCCCCGATTAATCCTTTTTTTAACTTAAATCCTTAATTTATTACTTCATTAGTCTACTTATTTTGCTAACCATGTTTTAACTAAACTATTTTCTTAACCTTACGTTGCAACATCCTATTTTCGTCTACTTTCTCCTTCTCCTTACTTATTTCTCACACTCATCTCTCTCTAACCTTCTTCTGTGCATACCATATGCCTTAGCTAATCGTCGTCCTCTTCGTCCTCTACTATTGGTCCTAAACTTCGCAACGGGTATCTGTGCGTTGGTTGCTCACGTCCTCGTACTTCTACTACCTGTGTCCGTCCTTCAATCTCATCGTCTTCGTCCTCATAATTTACAACTTCTATCGGTCTCTCATCGTCCTTAGCTACAAATCCTATTTCTTCGTCCTCTTTCTCGTCCGCTTTCTCTAACTGATCTAATGCTTCTATCTCATCCGCGAACTTACATGGTTTAAACGATTGGCGTGTACCAGCTGTGTTCCTGCCTTTCCGTACATGTCCTTTATTTTAAAAATAACAGGTGAACGAACTTGAATTATCCTGTGTGGTCCAGTCCACAACTGAGCAAGCTTCTTTGTTAGTCCAGGGCGTAACCTAGGTGTGTATAGGAACACTTTGTCTCCTAGCTCATACGTGACTGGCTTAGTCGATCGGTTGTAGTACTCATGTTGTCTATCCCTGCTTAACTTAGCTCTTTCTCTTGCTTCTCTGAAGGTGTCCTGCAGGCGTGCTATCAGCTCACTACTATAGTTTACATCAACGTCATAACGCGTCCTCGATGGTTTTATGATTGCATCAAATGGTAGTTCTACATCACGGCCTAATTCCATAAAGAAGGGTGACTGTCCAGTACTGCAGTGAGGTGTAGCGCGATATGCTAGCATACAATATGGTAGCCATTGATCCCAATCTGTCTGGTCCTTGTTTACATAATGTGATAAGTACTCCTCGTATGTTCTGTGTTGTCTTTCACACGTACTATTTCCCAAACTAGTATAGGCTGTCGTTTGCAACTTTTTTATGCCCAATAGAGCACAAACTTCCTTCATTACATTACCTATAAAGTTTTTTCCGCAATCGCTAATTAAATTCGTCGGGATTCCGTGGCGTGAAACGATTTGTGTCACAAAGGCGGTCGCAACGGTTTTGGCGGTTTGGTTTGCGAGGGCAATGCACTCTGGATACTTGGTAAAATGGTCTACAAAGGTAAGTATGTATTTATTTCCAGACAAAGTAGTCGCAAGGGGTCCCACGATGTCCATCCCACACCATTGCATTGGTTTGGTGGCTTCTGGAAACTTCTGTAGTGGTGCCTTACGTAAGTGGGGCGATGTTTTTCGTCTGTTACACGAAATGCATTGTTGTACATGTTGGCGTATGTTTGCATCCATTCCTGTCCAATAGAATCGTGTTTTAATCAATTCAGTGCAACGTGTCACTCCGTTATGTCCTGCCATTGGTGCATCATGAAATGTTTTTAGTATCTTCAATACCATAGTCCTAGGCACAACTAGTTGGTCCTCTCTCTCTGGCTCGCAGTTTCTTATCTTGTACAACAGTCCCGTCCTCGTCCAGTGCATACGTCTCGTTTGCTACGGTTGTCCTTAGTTAACTGGGCTATTACGTCCTTTAGCGCAGGGTCCTTACGTTGCTCGTCTCGTATTCGTTGTCTATCATATCTGGCTCAAACTCGGGTGTAAACTGCACTTATGCATATTCTTGACAAACTGTCTGCGTTCGTGTTTAACTTGCCTTCTCTGTACTTGACTGTGAAGTTAAAATTACTCAACAAAATTGACCATCGGGCTAATCGTGAAGTTGGATCTTGCAATGAGTCTAACCATACTAAGGGTCGGTGATCGCAGTATATGGTGAAGTGATTCCCATATAGGTAGCAGTTGAAATATTTTATTCCGAACACTATGCCTAACAATTCTCTTTCGGTTACTGTGTAGTTCTTCTCTGCGTTATTTAATACTCTTGATGCATAACCCACTGGTTTCTCCACTCCTTCTGACATCTGTGAGAGTACAGCTCCTACTGCGACGTCACTGGCGTCGGTAGATAAGATGAACTCTTTATCAAACATGGGGTAAATCAACACTGGTTCCTTGCATAGCGCGTCCTTTAGTGTTGCAAACGCCTTCTCTTGAGCTTCTCCCCATTCGAATGTCGTTTCTTTCTTTGTTAGTTCCGTTAACGGTCTGGCTATCGATGCATAGGAATTGATATGTCTTCTGTAATATCCCGACATTCCGAGAAAACCCTTTACCTTAGTTACATCGGTTGGTCTAGGATACTCCTTTATTGCCTTGACTTTACGTGGATTCGGTTTAATTCCATCTTCAGACACAACATGTCCGAGATAGTCTAATTCGGTTCTTAGAAAATGACATTTCGATGGTTGTAATTTCAAATTTGCATCTCTTAGTCTGTCGAAAACTTCTCGAAGTCTCTCGATGTGTTCCTCAATGGTACGTGAATGCACAATTACGTCATCGATATAACACATGCAACGAATGCCTATGAGTCCTGATAACACTGAGTCCATTAGTTTTTGAAAAATCGCCGCTGAGTTTTTTCATTCCCATCACCATTCTGGTGTATTGTAGGTGCTCTCTCCCGGTCACAATAGCACACTTTTCTTTGTCCTCAGGCCTTATCAGTACCTGGTGATAACCCTGATTGAGATCAAGACTGGAAAAATATTTTGCACCTCCTAGCATGTCCAGTGTCTCGTTTATATTCGGAAGTGTCCAAATTTGAGTTTTCGTTACGCTATTTAATCCCCTCATATCTGCTACGACACGATAACCTACTGGTCCTGGGCTGCCGTCTGGTAGTGGTTTGCTAGGTTTATCAACAAGAAGCACAGGAAAGCTCCATTCACTGTTAGTTGGCTCTAAAATTCCCTTATCCTTCATGTCCTGTATGCATTTGTCAAGTATAGCTCTCCTTGAATGTGGTATCCTGTATGGAGGTCGTTTAATCGGCTTTGTGCCTTCTATTAACTCTAATTTGTGCTGTACCTTGGATGTGCATCCGAAAGTCTCTTCATCTTGCGAAAATAAATCGACGTATTCAGTCAAAAATTCTTGCATTTGTTTTTTATCTGTTCCTGTCAAATGGTCTAAGTTCCACATAGCTTCTATTTCATGCAGTGTAGGCTTGTTCTTGCCTTGCTCCGATATGGAGGCTAGCGTCCCTTGTTCTCTCATTTGTTCTATTCTCTCTCCCGAAATTAACTCAATGCTTCCCATCAGAGTGTTCTTTGGTATCTCTATGTCTGTTTGCGTAATATTCATGATTTGTAATTGTACTTTACGGTCTTTCCTTTCGGTAATTAATGAGCGCGCACATAAGATGCCTCTATGCGTTAGCATGGCTGGTTCAAACAATAACACATTCCCTTCACTTTCATCCGCGTGTGATCGCGATGAACCTCGTTGTATACCTTCACAGAGCACCTCCGATCGAGCTGGTATAGTGGTTCTTTCCTTTAATCGCACTAACCTTATACATTCATTATTCTGCGTCTGTTGTTCCTTGCTCGTAACATTGCAAGTTGGCTCAATCACTTCTGCTTGTTGCATAACTGTTGTAGGCTGTGTTGTTCTTCTTCTGTAGTTCCGTCTTAATGGTCTGTTCCGTGTTGGCGACTGTGGTTTAATTTCCGCTTTATTCTGTTTATCTGCCTGTAATCTCGTGGAACTGGAATTGTTTATTCTGTGTTTATTACGTTGATTAATGAGGTTAATTGCTGGGGTGCCTTGTACATATGCATTTAGTTCTCTAGCATCTAGCTTGGTTCCTCTGTTCGGTAAGCTCTTGATATCTATAGCAACCTTATTGTTACCCTCCCACATGTATTGTTCTGTGGTGGATATATTAAATTTGTATTCATGCAAAAAGTCCTTTCCGATCACTCCGTCTACGTCACCAAACATGTCGTCTCTTCCTATGACGAATGGGAACAAGTAAACATCGTTCCCTAAGTTCAGTGCTAAATCTGTTTCGCCTGTGGTCGAAAATGCATCTCCTGTTGCAGCATACAATATTTGATCAAATGGTCGAGTTGGTTGTCCTCCTGTTCTAACTATCCCTTGTCGTATTAATGAAACAGTAGCGCCACTATCAATAAAAAGTTTCACAGTCCGTTTAGTTCCGTTCTTATTATGCACCACACCAGTTATAATAAATCCATTCTCTTGCCAAAAATTTCCGAGTATCTCGTAACATAACATGCGGGGCTCTAATTTTTTCGGTTCCCGTCCTCCGCGCCAAAACGAGAACCTTTGTCGTTTTGCACTTGATATCTGGCTTCCCTTTGTTAAATAATAACATCTGTTATTGTTTCGATTCGGATTTGAAGTAGGTCTGTTACTTTCACTTGTTCGTCTGGCTGTCGCACGTCCTTCGGGTGAACGTCCTGCTTGTTGACGACAATCTCGAGCGAAATGTCCTAGGGCGTTGCAATTATAACATCGTTTCTGTATTTGTCTCCGTTGCTGGCAGTCTCGGGCGTAATGACCGAAATTACGACATTCATAACATTGTATTGAACCTGAGTTAAAGTTCCAGTTACTTTCCCTGATTCTTGTATTATCGTTTCTATTATTGCCCGCATTCCATGGCCTCTCGGGTGTCCTTGTCTGCATAGCGCGTATGTTGCTGGTTTGTACTGAGTCGCGTGGCGTAGGCGAAACTTGTTCTGATGACACTGTATTAAACACCGATTGCTTATCACTGGTTAACAAGTCATTTTCGTGCTCCTCAATCGCTATCTTGACTGCTTCTGCGAATGTTTTAGGCGCTCTCAACAAAACAAATCTCTTTGCTTCTCTAATACCGCGAAGGAATTGCGCCAACAATTGCTCTTCTAGCAATTTCAAACGGATGTTGTTTTCCGCTCTATCTTCCGAAATAACTCGGATTTTGGTACCTTCCTTCCTCAGCCGCGTTGCATACTGGTCTATTGTTTCAGTTGGTCGTTGCACACAATTATTAAATCGCTGGATTGCTGACGAATTATGTTCTCGTTCCTTAAATCGCTGGGTCAAGCTTGCTTTTATTGTTTCGTAATTAGCTGAGTGTAGCTCGGTTTCTACATTGAAATATTCCTTAGCTTCGCCTTCTAGCTTTAACACAGTTATCCCGGTTTTATGTTCTGGTGTCCATCCCGCTAATAACGATGCCCTATCTATTGATAAGAAAAAAGTCCTCACTGTTTTGTCCTGATTTTTTCCCCAGAAAACTTTTCGATTAATGCAAGAAGTCCTGACACATTTCTAGAGGGAACCTCATCGGCCATCGGTACTACAGGCATTGTAATTCACTGTTTATTGCTATGTAGGGTTAATAGTGCTGTCACCAGTAATTTATTTAAAATTACGTTTCTATCGTTTCTCCTTGACACTGTTGAATCCCCCCAAAAAAAATTTAACTATCCCAAAACTGATCTAATCCGCAACTGATCTGATCCGCAACTGATCTAATCCCGAATCGCTGTCACCACTGTAGTATGGCGGCTGACCGGCTCCACAACTCTAGGTCACGGGTTCGAAACCCAGCCTACGACCACTGTTACTGACTGAGCCGATTAACCGACATACTAACTTGATAGCATGGATTAGAGCGGGAATGCTAACTAACTGGAGGCAATGAGTAAGTGACTCAGGCATGAGTCAACAATATTTATTAATGAATAAACAATACATCAATACACACTGATATAACAACTTAGTGTTCAATGTCAATACATACCATAAACCCAATAAACGAATTCAATGCAGATATTTATTATCCACGTTATTAAACACACCTATATGACCATAGTTCCACTCAACAATTTATGTTATTTATTTTATTCAAATCCCAAACTATATCTACACAAATTATTATCTCACATCTCCAATATTACGTGCTTCAGCCTGAGTGGCTAAATCACACTCTGAGAATAATAGCTAGAAGAGTTATTATCTCATGCAATAAATCAATAAACATATTAATATAATTATGTACAAGTTTCCATTACTTACGTATTACAGTACGTCTAGAGAGTAGTGCCTTCCTTCTTTACCACTGGCTTTCTGATCGGAGACTGAACTTATTTGGTTTAAAGACTGCTGATTTATATAGTAAAAATCCTTTAACCCGCCCTTTAATCTGATTGGTTAACGATGACTCTATTTACTCGTTCTTTTAATCTGATTGGTTATTGATGACGTCTCTTAACTCATTCTTTAATCTGATTGGTTAAAGACGACGTATTCGCGACCTTGTCTTAAAGTTACCTAATTTCGTGGAATCTGCTTGTTAATGATAATTAGTTTCGAGGAAACTTTACCTGGTTCTATCCGGATTTAACTGACTTTTAATGACATCCTGCTGTAATAAAATATGGTCCAATTCTTTGAATCTGTCCATCAAGCTAATTACAATTCCTCGAATCTAGTCATTATGCTAAAGGCATTCCTTACCTCGAAATATGATGAAATGCAAATGCTTGTGATGTTTTATCTAAATACTAAGCTTCAACTTGCTTGCTCCTATTAAATTCACTTTGCTAAATAGAACGTTGATTCCAGTCTACTACAGATGACAAGGTGGCCAGTGTTCGGGGTTTGTGTATACCATCAGGTCACACCATTGCGTTCGGTGATTGCCATCTGTAGTTGGATCTAGTAATAATACGGATGGTTTTCCTCGAGTTTATTGTTCGTTTTTCGATTGTTATAAAAAATAAAGCCATTTGAGTATTGGACAAGTATTTCCAAAACACAATACCAGTTAACTGTACACTACCGCTATTATAATAAGAAAAATATGCTCCGCCTCAAGTACTACTCTTATTGGAGCATATAAATATCCAAAAGAACAACCATGTATACAAACAATTTGGAAAAATAAAGTTCAATCAAACTTTAGCCGGCTTCCCTTTTAGAATGTATGGGCACTTGATTACAATTAACCCATGCTGGTCGTCAACACTTTCTGGTCGTCAACTTTCTGGTCGTCAACTTTCTGGTCGACAACTGTCTGGTCGATTACCAAACCATCCGGACCAGATCCGGACTGCAGGCCAGCTCCGGAAATTGGGGGTTTATCCACAGCCCTGTTGTTGCCACATACCTAAGAACTGAAATGCAAAGAGATTTGTACATTAATTGGTTGGCCACATGAGCATCTCCCTATTATTTTCAGCCTAGTCCTAAATGAATTCTTGTAAGTTTAGACTTCTGAGGTACCTAACGTGATACGTACCAGGTGCAAATATCTCGCCGTATGTGTTCCTCGCAAATCGCAATTGGCTCCATTTTTGTCCCATGTTGCATAGCAACGGTGTTCACATGTTTATCCGGACACCACAAAGTCTTTTTCAGGAAGTTGCCGATAGCTTTGGTGGATGACGCCTGGGCAGCAGCTTTGCAAACCGATACCGTCACACGTACACTTCCCTCGGCATACCAGTTTGCAGTGTTCTGGTTTAAAACAAGACAGACTGGCATGCCAATCTATCTTCGTCTTTTAAATTTTGTAGGAAACTGCCAATGTTTTCTTGTAGAATTATATGATCTTTATTGTCAAGGGTGAAGTCATTGTAGGTGAGTGGCAAAATAGTTTGCCACATGGTACTGATCATGTTAGAATGGCTAGCTTGTAACAAAGTCAGTTACTGAGTTTTGATCCATTTTCCTCTTTCTCGTCTAAGACGGGGGGCAAAAGTCGATAATTTCACTTTCATATCATTTAATAAATAAATAAAATAAATTGTATTTAGAGTCTATCCACTCAGTTATATAACTGATTTTCAGTGGGGGACTTTTTATCAAAGCGTTCATTACATTATTGTACGAGGATCCTTAAACCGCTTTCTTCCCACCTTCCATGTGCAGGGACTTGTTGGAGATTCTTCCGTGAATTTGTTACAGTAATCTAAAATGGCAAACAATAAAGCAGCAACATGGTTGCATCCTGCTCATGTTGTTTCATTTCTATTAATTTTTTAAAAGTTATCAGAGAAAATGTACGGCAACAGATTAGCTTATATTTTTGGATTCTAATCGAAATATTAGAACTACGATTACGTTTCTTATAGGCCTAGTTACGTAACGTATTCGTTAAAACATATTGCCTTATCAATTTGGCTTCTAACTTAATCACTTTCCGTACATTGTTATGAAATAATAAATAATTTTATTGACCTTACTCTTAATCACGAAATCACTTGATGTGATACGTTTGTGTTTCATGGCAGTTTGGTCCATTCAAAGTTAATTATCGCGAGTGTATACAATGGCACTACTTACACTATAAAACTAGCTATTACCCGAATTTCGATCATGAAATTATATTTTTATTACCAAAAAGCTTATTTTTTAGATCCAATAACGACTTAAGTTTTAATGCTGATTGCAGCAGAGTAATAATTCAGCTGCTAGGCATTCTTTCATTTCTTCGTATCGTTGGTCTCTGAACGTCCGTCTCCCCGGTGTCACAGACTTTATTCGAGGTTGTTGGAATAGGAGGAGACTGATTGCAAGATAACCATGTTCTCTCACACCGTTTTCACCCTGGTAAGCGACGCAATTTTATTGATACGTTCGTCTAGGTAAATTTACGTTGCAGGAATAGGGTATGCAAATATTGTACTCGCAGTAGTATTATTAATGTTCACTTTATTATAATTATACCTTGAAGAGGAACACACGGCGTAACTCAATACGTTAAAATGAACACGCTGATATATAGTTGTTACCAGGCAGAAATGACTTGTACTAAAAAAAACTCTTTCTTATTATAACACTAGAACATAAATAACAACTAGTAACTCGGACCCATTGATATTAAACACCTATTGTAGGCTAGATACGCAGCCTCCAATAGCACAGGCGCGAGCGTAGCAAATTGAAGAGTCAATCTGCCATCAACAAATTGGCGATTTGGCGTTTTAATTTATGCTTTTTTAATGCATTTAAGTATTTTACTGGATTGTTTGATATGGTTTTAGCTTGTGCAGCATGATATTGGACAAACAGAAACCTTGAGAACTATTTGGGCTACAAATCACTCCCATTTGATTAACATGCAAACTTCCATATTTAAGATGGCTTCAAATTGTCACGGAAGTGGATTAATGATTGCTAATCTAGCCTACAATAGGGGTTTAATATATGCTCGGACCTAGCACTAAACACACCACCACAGATTAAAGATCTGTGTGAAACTGCTGTAATAGTAACGACACTCTCCGGGCCCCGAGCAAGTCCAGCTCGCAACCTTCTTGTGGTTTGGCCCGTAAGTAGGGGATTGTCACTCCCTGCCACTAATGGCGAGCTCTGGGTCGTCGTCGGGGAACTTTCCCCTTTCCTTTGACTACCTCCCCGACGGCGACGACAATGACAACACGGACGGATGATGACACAGACGGAGACGACCACGACGTGTGGGAACCCCTGCCCTCCCCATACGCTTGTGGCTGGTTCTGACCAGCACAGGCCTGTCCAACCCTTGTCCCTATGCGTCACCCCTTACGTTCCTCCCCCTGGAAAGAAGTATAGGGCCTACATGGTGGTAACTCACATTTACAGAAATTGTTTTATCATGGAGGCGCGAATAATCTTAGCTGTTAAAGCGCCCTAAAACTACTAATACTTATAATAACGAACCCGTGTCTAACTCTAAGAACACTTTGTTCGAGACTGGCCCCTCTCCCACCCAGCCCCCTCCACGTCTAGCGGGTCCTTATCCTGACCATCCCTTGCACCCAACCCGTCGCACATCATTACGAAATATTAGAGTTGATAAGGTGGAGGCAACTAAAATACACACCCTCTGCTGTTAATGATTGCAGCTGAACGGTTGGTAATATAAAAATTACAAAATGTTGCATGGATGTTAATAAAGTACCTTTTATACACTTTGTTGGAAAGAATAAGCTATCAGAATCACACCCTTTAGCTTGCCCGGCTAGGATGAAATCGACAAAATTTACATAGATTGATTTTAACTAACTCAGTGAATAGCGCACCAGACTCATTAACAAGAAATATATATATTTTTAAATAAACCTAAATCACTCACGCCTTACAGCCTCCCTGTCCTGTGAGACGGTCTAGCTGCAACTACTGCGCATCAGCTGCGCCACTCGTTTGCTGATAACAATGCTTATTATGTTTTTATGAGGAAGGAATTCTCTAGGATTTATAACTACAATTATTTAGTTACGGCATTCGTTTTCAGTCCTGTTCACTATTGACAGTTGGAAATTACATTTAAATCAAATCCAGCCTAACGAGCTCGTGAATTCCTGATTATTATAACTTAAAATTACCCCAAAAATTACATAAAAAAATTGTTAAGCATTTTACTTTACATAAGAGAAAAAAACTGTCATTTGACAGGTACTCATCCTCTCTACGATGACGTTGATGATGTAATGATGGTGTAGTTATGTTCCTTTGATTTGACGAACGATGTTAGGGGTGCACTTGGCGGGACGATGCTGATGATTGGATGATACTTGATGCGGAGATGTTTTTTTATAGTTTATTTTTATTTCTGCAATTGAGTTTTCACTCGGTGGCAGAATTACTCTCCCTATTAACCCTCCCTTAAACTTAATTTAAATCTATATAAATCTTTCTCCCCGACTGCTTCCCCTTGCAACCCGTTCCAGTCTACTATTGTTCTACCCAAAAAGGAATTCTTTCCCACATCAGTTTTAAACCCAACCCTTTCACATTTCCAGCTATGATCATTCTTACCCAAATATAACCCTTGTCTCACATCTTTACCATTTCATCCCATCTTTCAAATCCCCTGCTAACTCTATAGAATTTTGCCCATCTGTCTTCTCTCCTCCTACATTCCAAAGTCTACCATTTCAACTTTTTCACCAATTCTCCAGAACTTTCATATTCCCTTATCACCAGCCCTCTTTCATCTTCGAATTCTCTTCATCTCAATCCTTTCCCCATAACCCACCTGGCCGCCTTCTTCTGCACCTTCTCTATTTCATCTTCCTCTCCAACTCTGTATGGATCCCAAATAGATCCTGCATACTCCATCACAGGTCTCACCAATGTTTTATACATATGGTTTCTCATCCCTTTTGCAACTCCCACTGTCACCCTTCTTACAAAACTAAGTACTCTATGCCCCTTTTTAACTACCTCATTTACATGGCAATCCCAGTTCAACCCCTTTTCCAAATGTACACCAAGGTATTTGTAACTATCTTCTCTTTGTAGATGCTCCCCTTGTATGATATATACCCAGTTCACTTTTTCTCTTTTCTTTACAAACGTAACAACCTTGCACTTTTTAGGAAAACCCATTTTATTTTCATCTACCTATATCCCCAATATATCCATGTCTCTCTGTAATCCTCGCCGATCTTCCTCACATAAAATCTCTCTCTGTAGATTATGCAATCATCTGCAAATAATCTTAGCTTTGATTTCACCCCACTAACAATATCATTGATATAAATTTAAAACAACAACAATGGCCCTAGTACACTTCCTTGCGGTACTCCAGATTTCACCTTTATTTCCCCTGACTGATCTTAACCAACTCTTACCCTCTGCGTTCTATCCTTTAAAAAATCCCCTACCCATCTTACCACCCACTTATCCTCACTTACATCATCCAATTTCTTTAGTAATTTCCCATGCGATACTTAATCAAATGCCATTTCAAAATCTATGAAAATTGCATCTACTTCACCCTCTCTATCAATAATTCCACTCAACTCATTTGTTAAACCTAATAATTGAGTTTCACAGGAGTCCTTTTCTAAACCCATGTTGTCCTTCGTTAGGCCATACCTTTCATAAGTATCTCCCGAATGTGTTTTCCAATCATTTTCTCCATTATTTTGCTCCAAATTGAAGTTAATGATATAGGCCTATAGTTACCTATATTCCCCTTACCCCCTCCTTTAAAAATCGGTACGACTGATGCGCTTCTCCATCCATTAGGCATTTTCCCAACACTTAATGATCTTGAACAAATATCCTTGAAGTATGGAACCACAGATGACCCAGCCAGCTTAATAAATTTACTCACCAACCCATCATTCCCTGGTGCTTTGCCATTACGTAAGTTCCTTATTACTTCCTTTACATCCTTATCAGATATGCGCATTGCATTACAACCCCTGTCATCTCCCACAACATCAAGTACATGGTCTACATCATCACCATCCTGAAATACCCTTGAGTAAAATTCATTTAGAGCCTCAGCTTTTTCAAGGTCTGTTACATATGAAATCCCCCCTTCACCCTTCAAAGTTGGGACGTCCTTAATAACTTTATTACCCTTAATATACTTATACATTCTGTTCCAACTCCTTTTACTATCTTTCTCAGGCGCGTCGGAACGTTTTGAAAGTTGGGGGGGGGGGCAAATCCATTAGTAGATTTTGTAGGGTATAGCTGGGGTCTGGGGCAGCAAAGCCCCCGCCGCCGGAGGCCCTTTTCGCCGAAGGCGAAAAAAAATTCACTATACTGCAGTTATTTCGTGATGTTTTAACTGCACTCGGACTCTGTAAACAATGTTTTACATCAACAAAAAATTAACGTGAAGACAATGAAGTGGCCCATTTTAATAAGTTACAACATAATTTTTATGTAATGACGAAGCATACAGGCAAACATATTTGTTTTACCCTCTTCTCAAACAAAAAATACTAACTGAAGGCTGTTAAGTACGTTTCATATTTAAAATTACGGTATCAATTTAATCTGTAACACCATTAAACACGAAACCCTACACACACTTACACTTTACTTTACATTTCACACTCCTTTTCTTACACTCTAAGAGGAATAATCTTCCCACTTGCCACTTCGCTATAATCACAGTCACTACACCACTCCAAAGATGACTGAACAGTGAACGCATAACGATGCGACACGAGCAAAGCAAATCCCAACTTGCGTCTGCCAATAAATCTAGCAAATCATTCAAAGGGATGTTTGGATTTGAGTGAGTCTGAGTCACGTGTCCACTCTCACTGAAGTGAGTGACCGGCACACAATATAAGATGGGTGGCTGGTTATAAAAATAGTCGGATAGAGACGGTTCAGGCATGGGGTACGTCAGCCTGTTGACAGGATCATCCGACGTTGCTTTCCCAAAAAGTAGAGTAGAAATCTTGATATTTCAACTCTAAAATCTGCCCCCCTCTGCCCCCCTGGCATGAAAGTTAGGGGGGGGCAATGCCCCCCTTGCCCCCCCCTGTTCCGACGCCACTGATCTTTCTCATCCATTATTCCCAATAAATAATCCCCCTTTGCTTTCCTTTTTTCATCGTTCAACTCTTTTCCCTTTTCGCGAATTTCATACTTACCAATACCTGTTAATTTATATCTATTATGCAACTTCCTACATTTACGCTCTAACCTTCTAATTTTCCGATTATAATAAACAGGATCCCCCCCCCCCCCCCCTCCATCACGAATCAACTTACTGGGAACAAGAGATGATCTCACTTCATTCATTATACTTAACTAGGAAAACGCTTAAGTCCCGCCGCGTTGTTGGATGAGCGTAATTGGTGCATTGAGCTGCCATGTGTTACGCGGATTTTCTGTTGTTCTGTGAAAAAATTATTACTTAGTCGAAGATTTTTTTTAATTAAATTAAATTAAATAAAAAATTAACTTAATTTTTTTAATAAATCGTAATTTTTTTTAAATCATAAAATTGCAATTTTCATAAGAAATAATTATTCGATTGCGCTCAAATTTAACACGAGTATATTAATTCATAAAATTAAGGTTCTGTGAAAAAATCATTACAAATGGATAAAGCATGTAGGTGTTACAAGTCAAAGAATTGTTTTAAAAAAGAAAAAACCCGTAAAATTTCGATTTTTATGAGAAATAATTTTTCGATTACGCTCAAATTTCACACGAATATCTTAATTCATAAAATTAAGGTTCTATGAAAAAATCTTTACAATCGGATAAAGCGTGTAGGTGTTATAAGTCGAAGAAATATTTAAAAAATCGAAAAAAATCGTAAAATTGCGTTTTTTATAAGAAAAAATTTTCCGATTGCGCTCAAAAACGTGGCAGTTCTAAGTTCAGAGATTTCGAAGGCCTCCATAAAATTTCATCGCAATCGGAGTATCGGTTTAGCCGGAATCGTGCTGACAAACACACAAAAATACAGAAAAAAAAAAGAAAGAAGGAAAGAAAAAAAAAACATTCCGGATTTTTTTTCTCCAGTGTAGTGAAATGGAATCTTCGCTGCGCTCGCTACGCTCGCTACGCTCATCCAAAAAGCTTTCCCACATACCATTAATACCCCTCTTATCATTACCCTCAGACCAACCATCATATCTGTCGCCCAAATCAATTCTTATGTCGTTCACATTCGCTCAGTCATATCTCCAAACTGTTCTTTTATTATTCAATAGAATTTCATCATGTTTTTTATTTATGATGAATTCAGCTGTTGGAACCCTATGATCACTAATTCCCTCTACCACTTCAGTACTTAACCACATATCTTCTGGATTAACCAAAATAGCATCCAATATATTACCACCCCTAGCCATCAATCTCGTGTTTTCACTAACAATCTGGTTAAACCCTTCATTAATGATGCTATTGATCAAACCTTGTACTATACCGACCCTTGATTCCACTCCACCATCTCAAAATATTCCTGGCAAATTTAAGTCACCAACCACTATGGTTTTTGCACTCAAATTTTTCCCTTCACATCGTTCCTCTAACTTTAATAGTGTATCAACACCTCCCGGTCGAAACACTCCAATTGCCTCTAGTTTTTTATCTTTACCATGATTTACATTTACACCCATCATCTCACAGTTTTCCTCAATCCATAGCACACCACCTTTACATTTTTCTTTACAAACAATCATTATACCACCCCCATATTTATTCCTATCCCTCCTAAATATATTATACCCCTCTCTACTTATTTCCCCATCATAAACTTCTTCATCTTACCAAGTCTCAACTGCAACCACAACATCTGGATCATATATATCTATTAAGGACCAAAACTGATCAGTTTTACCCCTTATACTTCTACAATTTACTTCCATTACTTTTAAAATGTATTTCGTCGTCCTACTCACCTTACCAGGGATGCTGATGATCTTCTCAACATGGCTCCCAGTTTTCTCATCTTCACACAACAATCCTCCAATACTTTGTTCTTCATTTCGCTTTCCATCTTCCAAGACCATTTTCCTTAAGCCAAACCCTTTCCCACAACCTTGATCTTCCATAAACCTTCCCCCGACCCCCTTCCCCCAAAATCGCTCTTCCAAAATTTTTCCCTTTAACCCAAACCCCTTCCCCCAACGTCGTTCTTCCAAAACCCTTCCCCTGAAACCAAACCCATTCCCCCAACGTCAACACTCCATACTTTCTCCCCCCATACACAACAGTTCCTCACACCCCACAACTCTCTGTGTATGTTTCAACTTAGATGCCACCCTCACCATAAATCTTCCCAACAACTTGCCCCCTTCAGATGTTAGATGTAACCCATGTATCCACTGACGAACGTCAACAAACAATCCTCCTTCTTTGCACGCTCTTTCTATTCCACTATTGGCTGCATCTATGATGACATCTCCCCTATCTTTAACTCACTACCAAACTCTCCCTTCAACATTCTTAAAATACTCGCCATAGCACACCCCAACTCATCCTCAATCATCCCCATACTCATCCCATTTCTAATATTGTTTGTTCCAACCATGACTGAGTCTATTGTTTCAATTAATTTCTGCCTAATAGTAGGAATTAATACCCTTAATTCCCCTACTTTGATTCCTCCCATGACCTCCACAATCATTCCATCATTTTCTAAAATGTTTGTCAGTTTGATCATAGAGTCTCCAAGCACCAATATCCCATTTTGTCGCATAACCTATTGTTCATTTACCTTAACAAGCTGAATAAAAATATTCTCAATCAATTTCCTCATTTCTTCTCGCTCTACCTTCCACTGTTCTCGCTCACACCTACCCATCTCTTCTAGTTCATCAATCCTTTTGACAACTTTTCCCTTGTTTACACTAGGGAAACGCCAAAGTCGTTGTTAGACGAGTGAGTGAGCCACGTGTTGAGTACCCGGTAACATTCCTTTTCTCCCCCCTACCTTAGGCCTCCCTAGCCTATCATAGGCTACAGTGGAGCATTAAGGCCTAAACTATGACCTAAACTTAAATACCCTATTATTTATACGAATATTATAATCAATCTTAAATGCAAATGTTCCCGCGTACTCAACACATGACTCTCTCACTCGTCTAACAACGACTTTGGCGTTTCCCTAGTCGAGTTGGCTAAAGCGCCCTTATAGCCGAAATGTGGGAGACGTGGGTTCAATGGTCGGGAAAGATTTTGTAATTCCTGGATTGTATTTTTTAAATTATTTAACATGTTTTGAAATGCATTAACGTAGTGTAGTCCATCATCTGTGACAATACTACGGAAAACATGGCCAGTAGGAAATACGTGAAAATATTGCAAGGTTTACTCAATCTACGAGAGGAATTTGGGGGTACCTTGACGTCCAGCATTCGATTAACCTTGGACACGGCATTTCACAGCCAGGTAAATAACAAACAAAAAATATTATTTCAAAATGAAAATCATTGTCGTTAAAATAATTCCTATACATTTCAACGTATTTTTCAGTTTTTTATTTCTTGCAGGTTTAAATCACAATAGATCGTGCTCATTTTGTTAGCAGTTCTCAGTTACCTGGTCACGGATGTCTGTTTAAAATTTCAGCTCAGTCTATTTGGCCGTTCGGCCGTATGGGACCGGACAGACAGACATTTAACAAACATTTAACATTTAACAAACAGAATTAATCACGACCAAGGACCGAACGAGTAGCGTTGTAGACTACGTTCGCTGCGCTCACTCGTCTAATTAGTAACTCCTGCATTACCAGGTTTTGGTTTTCCCTTCACTGGATTTACAGAAACAATCTGCTTGAGAGCAGTCTCATGCTCATCATCTCTGCCCTCAATCATCTTCAAACTATCCCCTTAACTATCTGTATCATTAATCATTCCTGCCTCATTCATGTCCACATACCCTTCAGTAACACATCCCTGTTCCATGCTAACACACACCGAACACTTCCAAATACCCACACTGGCCCACACCATTCTTTCATATTGATCTGGAGCAATACCTTCACAACCCACATGATACCATAAACCACAACTTTCACAACCCACACCCGCATCACATGCCTTCACTAACTCATGGCAAAAACCACATCCAGATTCTTCATTTTCACAATTACAATCCACTGCTAAAAAAAATCACAGTTCTATTAACAGTAAATAAAAACAGAGAAATTCTGCCCTTGACACAGATCACTCAATTTGTGTTAGTTGTTGCTCGTCGATCACACACCCCCTACGCACTTAGCGTTCTCTCCGGCTGTTTAATTAATTAAGTTTAATGACCAACGTTTCGGGCAGATCTCCCTGCGCATTATCAAGGTAACGACATACAAATTAAAAAACATGAAGTAAACAAACAAGACAATAACAAATAATATAAAATACGAAACAAGTCACTGCAACTAGTCAGCATTACGTATAACATATCTTTGCGATGACTTTAACAGGTGTTTGGCAGTTGGAGCTTCAGGTGGCTTCTTCTTTCTTCTATCCTCTCTAGCCGGAGGAAGAATCACATTTTCCGTGGCAACTGGAGGTAATATCGGCACCACATGGCTATCACGTAGCGCCAGTTTCCATGTGGCTGCCAGTCTTTTCGCATCATCTCGTATGTAAAAGTTATGCGGTCGTTTCTTTATTTCGACGGCTTCTCTAACAATACGAGATACTTCATGGTCCACTCTGGCAACAGTCTTTGCGTTCTCGAAATCTATCCAGTGCTCATTCTCAAAAGAGTGCTGGAAAATAGCAGATGTAGATCTGTAACTTACATATTGTAGGGCCATCAAATTCTAACTCGCAACCTTCTCGTGGTTTGGCCCGTGTTTAGGGGAGTTTTTCTCCCTGAAACTAATGGCGAGCTCTGGGTCGTCGTCGGGGAACTTTCCCCTTCCCTTTGACTACCTCCCCGACGGCGACGACAATGACAACACGGGATGATGACACAGACGGAGACGACCACGACGTGGGGGAACCCTTCCCCTCCCCATTCGCTTGTGGCTGGTTCTGACCAGCACAGGCCTGTCCACTCCTTGTCCCCCCGCGTCACCCCTTACGTCCCTCCCTTCGTCTCGATTAGCCAAGATGCATAAATATGAGACGTTTAGCAATATCCAATCAAAAAAAATGTGCATATTATAGCTTCAGTAGATATAATCCATCACTTTCAACTGGGTTTGTCACAAAACATGGTTACGTCCATACTCAACAATGACCAGCACCTGACTGGGGCCCAATCAAACGTTACCGACGAGGCCCAGCAATCTTTGCTCGGATTACAGTAGAGCGGGCGACGCAGCGATACATGAGCTGTCTGGCAATGACTCATATCAACAATGATCTCTCATTGGAAAAACTTCACGCAAGGACTTCATTTTATAACCCTTGCTCATTCAAAGACGATTTTTGAATGCCAGACATAAAAAAATGTGCCGAGTTTGTAAGTCTATGGCAAAAGTGTAGTCAACTCATTAATACAAACACAAATTTAAATTTAGAAATATTCCAAATATATACAAAGGACGAAAACTTTACCGAAATAATGGTATACACCTTGAAATGTTTTGTATAACACGTTGATGTCCATTTTTGACATTACGACCAAATAATACCTATAAAATCCACACCTCAAGAATAATAGGGAACTTTCAACTATATGACCTAACATTGAAACTAAATATTTGATGAAGGTCCCAATTTTGTTTTTTATATTTTTTAATGTACAAAATATGTTCTTAGCGACAGCAAGTCATCCGAATTTGACACCTATATCACCAACAAGCTTTATTTATGATGAATTATAGAAAGGCGTCCATTTTGGAAAATGGCCGTTATTATGGTGACCTACATGGAAATTGAGGTGGTTCCATATCTCAAAAAGTTTATTTTAACTATATCTTACTCTGTGCCAAGTGGCACATTCCAATAAGAAAATGCAGGGTTTATGTCAAAATCGACTTGTACCACGACGACTATGTACTCTTTCTTTAAAACTTTTTAAATTTGTGTTCGTTGTTTTATATTTTGGTGAAATAGGTGCTGGGTGCTCTTTCTTGATCATCGGCATCTCCCTGAAGTCGTTTCAGGATTTATGAATTGATGTAATAACTATGTGCTGGCGGTTCCGCCCTGCTCCCCGGCGCAACATAATTGGTTGTAGGCAGTAAAGGAATGTCCTACCACGTCGTTGTGCCAGGAGTGGGACTTGGGGAAGCGACCAAGAAACGAGTTTCTAGGCATTATAAGAATTTAAAGCTCGTAGGTGGTATCGGAATAGGCAGTAACAAACTGAACCTTAAAAAGTATCGTTACAAATATCAATAAAAACATCAAATCTCCAAACAATTATCACACATCTTATGTTTTGTAACGCCTTCTAGACAAAGAACACCAATTTGTTTTTAATTTATTTAATCTTATGCGTTAGAAGGGCAATTGTCAAACCAATCTCCCACTAGACCTCAGAGCGATCGGGGTTTGGCCACAGTTGTCTGGACGTTTTACAACATTCTGACGGCAGTGCATTATTGATGCTGTGTGTGACAGATTTCCCACCAGAGTGCAGAACGGTCGACGTTTGGTCACCACCATGTGTAAGTTCTAGTGGAACCACAATGTGAAGAGTCCTGTGACCAAACCCCGATCATGCAATCCTGGCAGAGAATGATGGCGAACCAGCTTGGTATTGCCCTATCCATTAATTAGCTTTGTTCTTTTGGCCTACTCGCTTCACAACCGTTTCTCTGTCTCTAAACGCACTTTGTTTTCGGTTCACAGATGGTGGTCGCCTGCGTCTACGTCAATGGTGAGTCAACAAAAAGTTTTTGTTATATAAATAAGAAATATAATTTCGAAATGTGTATTCAGAGTGTACCCACTCAGCTGCAGAACTGATATTCAGTGGGGGAACAATGGCCAAACAGCTCCCGATAATATCGGAATCTTGCTGGATGGCATGATTTATTCACGTGCGATAACCAGCCAGCATTGAGAAGGACAGTTCGTTGATAATACCGGAATCTTGCTGGATGGCATGATTTATTCACGTGCGATAACCAGCCAGCATTGAGGAGGACAGTTCGTTTCAACTGTGCCATAACCTCTCTCAAATCCAAAACATCCCGGGATCATTATTTAATACAATCCAGAAATTAAAAAAGTCCGCCCCGACCGGGACTCGAACCACGGATCTCCCACATTCCAGGTGAGCGTCTTAACCCCTAGACCACCAGGACGGGTACATTTTAATCTCTGAATTGTAGTTGCATTATACATCTGAAATGTAAATCCCGGGATCAAGTGGATCAGAAGTTTCAGCACTTGAAGTAGAATCAATATGCCCAAACATCGACGGACGGCTGACACATCCGTTGGGGTTGGAAACTCAGTTCTAGCTTGAATACGTTCCGGATCGGCTTTGAGACCATCGTCCCCTACGATATGTCCAAAGAACTTCATCTCTCGAACTTTAAAACTTACATTTAACTTGGTTTAATGTAACTCCAGCCTGATGTAGTCTTGAAAGTACTCAATTCAACCTTTTATCATGATCCTCTTCATCTTTTCCACAAATGATAAGATCGTCGAAGTGGACCAACACACCACACACTCTTCGTCTTGAAGGATTTTGACCATTACCTTTTGGTAAACGTCCAGTGCGGACGATATCCCGAATGGTAACCTATTGTATCTAAATCGCACAACGGTAGTGAGAAGCGATGATTCTTCTGCCAGTGGCACTTGCCAGAATCCAGAGCTGGCATTAACTTTGGTGAAGACATGGCATATCTTTAATTTACCCAATGTCTCATCTACAGATAGTAATTGATGGAGTTCTCGTTGGATGCTTTTGTTCAGTTTCTGTGTAGTCTGCGCAAATTCATATATCCCCATTAGGTTTTGGGACTGCCAACATCGGGGCACACCATTCTGTTGGTTTATCTACAGGTGAGATAACTCCTTCCTGCATCATCCAATTAATTTCCTTTTGGACCTTCTCCATTAAAGGGTATTTAACCGCTAAACTCAAAAATATATTTCATTCAGGCTAACTAGTAATGAATTTAGCAATTAACAGAAAAATTATTGGGGCCACCATGACCTCCCAAAAAATTGGCAAACATGACATTTTTCGAGCTAGGTCCCATCGGCAAAAATCTCCCATAAGAAATAACATGGGGACGATCTTTATGCCCCGTGACCTTGGAGGATTTTGATCCCAAAAAATATTGGCCATTATTGACGTACTCTACAGCCTTTTCTGTAAATTCTCTATATTTTGTTTTGTAATTTGGGCAAGTAGTTTGGTCAAAATATGCTGATTACCAAGATGGGGTGTGATTTTGGAATGCATATTTTTGCGTGTTTGAGGGTATATTTGGGCACAGTTTCAAGACATGATGTTATAAAGGGGCATTTTAAATTGGTACTATGCTCTAGTATCTATGTGGACCAAAAAAGAAGCAGGTTAAAGCCGATTTTAGAAATTTCCCAAAACACCAATTTTCGCAAATTTCTGGATCAAAAAAATTTAAAAATTTGTGTTAAATCACAGTTACAAGATATAATTTTTTTAACTGTCATTTTAGTGCAGTATTGTGCTATAGATCACGTGGTAAAAAATAATTTTTGGGGTTTTTAGCCCCTTTAACGGTGCCGGTACTCTTCGGTCGAGCTCGGTCGAAAATGGTCTTTATAGTGTGGCTTAGAGTGATCTTTGTTAACAAGTCCACACAGCTCTTAGGGCACACTTTTGAATCTTAAATAGTTTGCCAGCTTCCTGGGAATGACCCCAGAATTCTATACCATACCTCAGTATACACTCAAAGTAGGCGTGATATACTAATTTAGCAGTATTCACATTTTATTGAAGCCTTTATTATTCTAATTACAAAGCAGGCAGAATTAAGTTTGAGAGCTAGTTTAGAACCATGCTGATTCCACTTATGATTCTCATCTATTGTTGATCCTAGGAACTCGAGGTATTCAGCTGGTTTTAGAGTATTGCCATCAGAATGATTCGATAAGTCTGTGATTCGGTTTATATATTTGGTTGATTGGATGGTAAAGAATTGGATAAAATTTATTTTTCTGCATTAAAAACTACCTTATTGTTTTTGAACCATAAGTGTTTTCACCATTGTTACCATTGTTTTAGACAATCGTCTGTCCCGGATACCTACGATCGTCCGGTCTCTAGCGAGCTCATCTGCAAATGTACCATATTTACAAGATTTTGCTTACTGCATTATTTCCTCAATGTAATCTTGGGCCAACTGCCATTGTCTTTGGGTCCTTTGGTTGAACTCTGCACGCTCATGGACTAGGTTAACCCGCTTTGTGTAGAAGTCTGAAAATATTTGCTTAACCCCCTCATATTGCGTGAGACTTCCCGGTCCTTTCTGAAGTGTTGTGAGAAGTTTCTCTACATGTTCACCCATGCAAAGAAGTAGGTTGTTAGCTTGTATGCGTTACTCCCTCTGTCTGAATGTCTGTCTGAAGACCTCAATCAATCAATCAATCAATCAATCTTAGGCCTGATATTGACCGGTACCTTTCGAATCTCGTGATCCAGGTCTTCCAGTCACCAGCAAGAAAGGTAAATCGCTCAGATGGAGGGCCACTTTAGCTATATATCTGAAGCGGTTGGCCTAGGCCTACTGGGCCTTGGTTCATGCCCCCCCCCCCCCCCCGGTTCATGGCTTGCATTTGTTGTTGGAGAGCTTCTAGCTGCCGTTGCATTGCCTCCATTTTCTTGTATTATTAATAGGAAGTTTGGTAACTCAATGTTACAATGTAATGATATCAATTGTAACTAATTTGTTACGTCTGTAAGCCTAGCACCTTGATCAAGAGTATGCCAACGGTATTTGTTAACAGTCGTCGCCACCCTATAGGATGTCTACGCTTCCTTCACGATTTCCTCTCAAAATATTGTTTACTTTAATTTAGTAACGTAGGTTTTTCATTGGCGCTGAACCACGAATGAAATGAATTCTTCCAGGTAGAGGGTGGTCCAAATGCTAATTCTTGTAAATCCTCTTGAAGGTAAATTAGCTTAACCCAGTTAACATATTTGATCTGACTTCATTTCGAGGTATAGTATTGTCAGAGGTAAGGGTTGCAGCTCCCGGCAGAAGATGTTAGTGCCGGGTTGGCTGTTGGCCAGGTTGATGGTGACTTCTACAACCTATACTTATTGACTGAGAAAGACTGCATTTGGAATTCTGGGGTGTGGTAACATGCTTAGGGTGGTACACAATGAGACACATAGGTTCATCTTAAGAGGTGCACTGTATTGACAGTGAAGCTACCTGTGCTAGTCATCAGCGCTCCCGTGCATCACATCAGGTAGAACTGAAGGTTCAACTCCCCGACTCTTTAGACTTAATTACTGCGAACTCATGGCTTACCCTTTCACCCCTGTACCCCGGTGTGGCGGAGGCGTTACTGAATCACGGCCCCCTCGATAAAGCCAGTCTTCGCCGCTTCCTTGGCTAATGCCAGTTCTTCCCCGACACTTGGCACTCCTCGTGATAGTTCCTGCTCGAGCCCCTCTGTTTCCGTGTAGTTGCTTAGGCTGCTCCTGTCAGACTGCCCCGAGCGCATGTCTCCACACCCCGTCCGTGGCGACTTCCCGTGCGTCATCACGTCCATGTGACCTGGTCCCGCCAATCAGAACGCCTCCCCACCTCCGTTCGGGTCTGCGAATACCACTCAGTTCCTTGGACATCAGCAGTTCCCAGTTCAATTACCCGAACCAAAGTCTAACGAGTATGGTTAATAATTGTGTCGAAATGTATTCTGTCAGCATTCCCGTATTGCAACAGAATGAAGCAACCCGGTCGTCGCCCGACAAATTAACTTCCTGGTGATCTTATCACCCAGCGATTCCATTTTGCAATCGTAGCCATAACTTTTTTTTTCATAATTGACTTATATTCCATTTATTTATTTTGTAGAAGAAATACATCACACATACACAATAAGGAATGACTCATAGAGCCCACAAAGCCAGAACATGGCTTAGCTGTGGGAAGTATTTTAGGAAGTTATGATGCAAGTTCAACAGTAACAAAAAACGGAACGTTCACAAAACAGAAAAATACAAAAGGGAAATAAAAATTTGTGTATACAACGAGTGAGACATATCATGGAAATTTTGAACAAAAACTTAAGTAAATAACAGTTAAAATAGGAACAGCAAAAATAATGAGAAACATTTACATGCTAAAGGTGTCAGAGAGAAGATGCGTTTTTAGATCTGTTTTAATTTTAGAAATGGACGACAGGGTTCTAAGTGAAGACGGTAGCTTATTGAATATAGAAGGGACCGAATAAGACAGGGCACGTAGGCCATACTTGTTGTTAAAATTTGGAACTTTTAAGGCACCCGCCACTTTGAGCCTTGTCTTCTTACAGGTGTCCATAGGGAACTTAAAATCTGATTCAAAGTAAAAGTACAATAGAAATCTGTATATGAATAATGAGTGAATTGGCAACACGTGACAAAAGGAAAATATTTGATTACTAGTGAATGTAGATTCGATATTGATGTCACACATACCCATTTTTAACATTCTCAATTGTAAAGCTTCAACCCTTTGCGTGTGACACCGCGAAGCATTACCCCATGCTAGAATTCCATATAAAATTAACGATTCAGCCAATGATTGATAGACGGTTTTGAGTAGTGTAAATGGGAGAATATATTTAAGAGCATACATCCGGGAAGAGCAAGAGCGTAGTTTATTACATAATTTATCAATATGGCATTTCCAAGAAAAGTGCCTATCAACTATCAAGCCCAGGTACTCATAATTATCAACACATTCTATTTTAAGACTGCAATCGCAATTTGGTACTTCACCCACATTATGAAGGCAGTGTACATCATGGTATATAATATTTATAGGAAAGTCTCTTTCACGATTGAGGGGAGAGCAAATATGAACAATTTTAGTTTTAGACGCGTTAATTACCAGTTCTTTATCATGATTCCATCGCAAAAGACTGTTGAAATCTGTTTGTAGCATTGCATGTGCAATACGAATATTAAGGTGCATGGCAAGTAAGACAGTATCATCAGCATAAGAAAATATAATGCAATAAATAAGACACTTGGACATAAAATTTACATAAATCAAAAATAACGTGGGACCCGAAATAGACCCTTGCGGGACCTCAGAATCACAACGTCTTTCATCACTTGATTGGCCATTTACATGAACTTGCATGAATCTATTAGTTAAATAGTTCCTGAACCAATCTAACGCAAAACCGCGAATGCCAATTGACTCTAAAGCTCGTAAAAGTTTCTGATGGTTAAGGGTGTCGAATGCTTTACTGAAATCAACAAATAAAGCTAAAATATTCATATTGTTGTTAAGTTTTGAATTTTCATAATTTGAAAACTCCAATAAAAGGGTTGAGGTACTCTTTCCCTTTTGAAAGCCAAACTGTTTACTATTGAGAATCCCATATTTATTTAGGTACTCGACCAAGTTATTAGCAACATGTCTCTCTAAAAGTTTTTCAATACTTGCCAATTTCTTTTGGTCTTAAGGAAAGCGATTCCCCTACTTTATATTTTTATAATTGTTTTTTTTTTAAGGCGCTTAGGGATGCTGGTCTAAATTGATATGTTTATCAGTACAACTAAACGGGAGCAATGGGTCCTTGACTAATTGAGGTCTTGAACACTATATTATCGAACCCGGCTGTTTGTTTACTTTAAAAGCAGTCAAATCTTTTTTCCCTCAAAATAAAAGATAACATGTTTCATAAGAACGATTGGTCACCTGGACATTGGGCATACGAGCCGCTGAAATGTTACAATGTCAAAAACTTTTTTTAAAACTATTATTTCTTTCATCAAAAAAAAATTCACGAAAGTATTTACCCCAGGTTTTAATCCGTCTTAACCTAAAAATTTGTGTCAATCATAAATTTATTTTCGTTTCTTTTTCCAGTGATCGGTTTTAAAATTTTGCCCGTCCCCTTTTACATCCCCCTTGAGTTAAAAAATTAATTCCGAAAAAAACTTTTTTTTTGCTTTGTTTATTTTTTTTGTTATCTAAAAACGCATTAACTTTTTCTAAGACGTTTTTCTTTCCCATCCCACGAAAATTTTCTCCAGTCTTTAAAAGTCATTTTCATTTTCGCATAGAAACAGGTCGTCAGACCCCCCATTTTACGGGGTCTTTCCTTGCCTAGAAGGTTTTTTCCCCCAAAGTATAGATTGGTCATAAGTTTCTGAAAAATAGTCAGTTTTTTGTTGCAATATTTTCCCGGTCATCAGATTCGCATTTTGTTCCATTAATATTGAAAAATTTTTTTAAGATTCTTTCGTTATCTTAATTGCGCCCGAGAATTTTTATCTGGATAATTTTAAGCGTTTTTGAGACTTTCCTTTAAAACCCTATACCGCAAGCACCATATATATGGTCTGAAATTTTGAGTGAAGATAGCGGGGTCCTGATAAAGAAATTTCCACGAAAAAAAATTGATCTATACGAAGACACCCCTTCCAAAATTTAAAAACCTTCGCGTGTACTTTTTTTAATACTTTACAGAAGCCGTGTGCCCCCAACATTCTTCATACATAAAATATTCTATCAAAGGGGACTGTAAGTTAATTTAAAGTCTCCTACAATTCCAATTGTCGCCAGATTTTTTCCCCAAAAAAGCTCTAATTTATTATAAAATTTGAACACTTAAATTAGGAGGGCGTACAATGCTAACAAAAAGAAAAACAATGTCGTTTAGGGGGAAAAGTACCACAAAGCGCTTCAACGTCCCTAAAATCAACTTATTCTCAAAAAAATTCGTCTTTTTTTTACAAATAAATAAAACCCCCACCTTCTGTTCTCCCCCCTGTTTAGATATTTTTTTAAACCCCGCAAATTATATAAAATTTACTTTACAAATTGGAAAATTTCACCAAGACTAAAACATCTATAGAGCCAGAAAATTTTGCAGAAACCCGCACAACTCGTTCCCAAAGTTTATTAATAAAACTAAAAAAGTTGTGTCCGATCCTAAATAAAGGTCGACAAACCGCGGCCGCCGGTCCCATACCATCCACTAATGTCGTCAATGTACACACAATCAATTGAATCATTTAGCAGACAATAAGTTGTTTACCTCATCCGAACTAGCCATGCAATCTCACACACGAAGTAAATAAACAACACTAAGATCGGGTTGATTGAACCTCTGGCACTGGTATGTCAGCTGGAATGTCCGATGCACACTTGATCGCTACAACAGTTGAATCTTCGTCCTTGCGGATGAATACTTTGCCCCCTCTACACCAGGCAAACTTATACCCGTGATTCCTTGTATTACGTGCCAACCAAAACAAATGTTTATTTACCTTGGTAAGGTGCTCGTTTACGTAACTTATTCGGTTAATGAAGTAAATACACAAAATAGATGGAAATGGGCTATGTTCCTCTCCGGTCTGGCAAACATGAGTTTCAATCACATCCACAGCCAGTCTGAGCCAGCCGTCTCGCTAGGAACCAGACCAAACATGACAGTATGCATATTTGGAACATCCCTATAGGAGGATATCACTTCGAATTGGGTATCTATTTTTTTTTAGGGCCTATTCGCTTGGAAGTGATATCATTGCTATAATATACAATTCCCTTCAATAACTTTGTTTTTTCAACCCATAACATTCAAGGTTTATCCGAAGGAGATTTATGTAGATGAGACCTAGTAAAAAAATGATATTGTTTGATATTCTACCCCTGGTGACCCAATTTTTTCCGTTTTTAGTTAACTTGTAATCGACTACAAAAAAAACTCAAAACAAAAGTCTGTAGTTTTTTGTTGGGTCTCTGGTCATTCCGGGATCTTGGGCAACGAAGTAGCAGAAAAATGTGCAAAATCAGCATGCGAAAAGGACAGCATAGACTGTCAGCTAATCGTCCCTTTCAGACTTTAAAGTATTTGTAAAACAAAAGCTTAAAGATTTTTTTTCTTCCTTTTTTTCTTTTTTTTTTTTTCCTTTTTTTTTTTTCCCCTTTTTTTCCATTTTTTCCACTCCCTTTTTCTTTCATTCCCCCCCCTTTTTTATATTTATTCTTAATTAAATACGTTTCATATCATTTTTTTTGTTAACAAAATTGTTGTGTTAAAATGCATTTTTTGTTGTAATGCTAATATTTCAAATATGTACTTAAATGTAGTTTATTGTATTTTCGCATCTATGAAATTAGATTTATTTAGTTGTCCTCCTTTGTAAATCAGTTTTTTATAACTGAATAGGATAGACGTTGAATAAATAATAAATAAATAATAGAAAATTTCTTGTTGTTAAAAAATGTAATAATAACAAGGATAAACAACAATAAATAAATAAATAAATAATAAATCAATGGCAATATTCCTGGAACAAGATAGAAAACAATAAATTGCGCCAAATCAAGAATAGCACGGCAGCCTGGATCTCTTCACGTCGCTCTTCTCGTCGTGAAGAAGTTGCTCTGGCTCGTTTAAGAATCGGGCACACATATCTCACTCACGGATATTTGTTCTCACTCACGGATATCTTCTGGGCCAACAAATTCCAACTCGCAACCTTCTCGTGGTTTGGCCCGTGATTAGGGGAGTTTATCTCCCTGAAACTAATGTGCGAGCTCTGGGTCGTCGTCGGGGAACTCCCCTTCCCTTTGACTACCTCCCCGACGGCGACGACAATGACAACACGGACGGATGACACAGACGGAGACGACCACGACGTGGGGGAACTTTTGCCCTCCCCATATGCTTGTGGCTGGTTCTGACCAGCACAGACCTGTCCACCCCTTGTCCCCCCGCGTCATCCCTTACGTCCCTCCCTTCGTCTCGATTAGCCAAGTTGCATAAATATGAGACGTAAAGCAATATCCAATAAAACGGATATCTTCTAAGAGGTGAAGATCCTTCCATTTGTGATGAGTGTGGCGAAGTTTTAACTATACAACACGTTTTAGAAACCTGTGCAAAATAAAGTATTGATAGAAAAGATTTTAAATTAAAACCTTCCATCAAATAAATTTTATCAGATAACTCCACGACAAGCGACAACGTTATTAATTTCTTACGCAAAGTAAACCTTTTGAAATTCAATTTGAAATTCATATTTATATAGCAACCAGAAAATTTGATGGGCACTAATAGCTTGACTGTTGTGTTCTAAAACCCCAGTAACTAACTAACCAAATCTATTATTTCGGTTTTGGTGTATAATCTAATCTGCGTTGTTCTTGTGGCAGGTATCTCGGGTGCTCCTCCAGTTGCTGCGGAAGGTGAGTTACTATATTTTATCTTCCTTTCTGCATGGCCACTGTGCACAGAGGCGTAACAATTCTTATTTGTTATGAGGCAATGCAATTTTATACAATTTTATCATACATCTTTTTAAAGTTTTGGTAAAAAAAAAAAAAATAGATTAAAATACTCCAATCACACTATAGGAATCAACTAAAATTCCGGGTTTCTGCGCCCCATACCTTACATTGTACACAATCTTGTACTGCGCCTAGAAAAGAGAAATTATTTTTGGATGTCACAACTTACTATACACACGTGCCCCTTCCACTAATCGTGGTGCTCATCAGTGGCGTAACTACCCCGAGCTTGAGGGGCCTCCCCGGTATTGTAGCGAGGTTACATTGCTTCACAGCCAGCCCCGCAAGAGCCCCAAGAATTACCGACAATGTCCGATTCAAAGTGTAATTATAAACAACTAATATAAGTATTCTAAGACTTAAAAAAGTAGACGATCAAACGGTCTAGAAGCAGACGTTGACGAGAGAGAGAGAGAGAGAGAGAGAGAGATAGATAGATAGATAGATAGATAAGGGTCTTTATTGTAAGGCGGATTAGGCTAGTGAAGCCTTATCTTCCATCCAACCTAATACTAATAATAATAATATTACATTTGATAATGAAGAGAACATTACATGATTATATAAAATATTGAAATAATAAATGAAATACATTATGGTAGCATTATTGCAAAGTTAAAATTTTCTAGGTGTATATTAATGTTATGCAAATTATGAATATTTGAATCAATTTATGCAAAACTGCAATAGTTTAAGAAACATTCATTCATCCATTCACACAAAGTACAAAATTAATATAGCTTTAGACATTGTGTGCAGAAATACAGGTGAGCAGGAGCAGGTTGTGGTATGCTTTACTCATCATTATTTAACAAAGGCTGTAGCGACCGATGTTTATAGCTGTTAATTAATTATAATTACTCAAGTAATGTTGATGTACTTTATGCTTGAAAGTGTCGAAACAAATTTCCGTAACATCCCTGATGCTCGTTGGGAGAGTATTCCAGACTCGAATAGCGTTTATTGTAAAAGAGTGGTCAAGAAGATTGGTTCTATGGGTTGGAAATGTTAACTGAGTACCTGATCTAGATCTAGTGTTGAAGGTATGGTTTGGAATAGGTTTTGAAAAAAATTATTAGATGCTAGGTACGAAGGTGTTGATGTTGAGAGCAGACGATGAACAAGGCAAATCGAGTGTAGATTTCTACGGTCATTTAGACGAATCCACGCAAGATTTTTGAATCCAGGGGTAATATGATCATATTTTTTTATACCAAAGATGAAACGAACACAGGCATTTTGAGCTCTCTGAAGACGAATAGAGAGGTCTTCAGTAAGGTCATTGTACACAACGTCGCAATAATCAAAATGAGGCATGACGAGGCTTTGTACGAGCATTGTTTTTAATTTTTGTTGGGAGGAAGTTTTTTTAAACGGTTTAAAGAGTGTAAAGATGCGTAGGTTTTCTGACACACGTGTTTGATATGTTCGGTCCAGGTCATGTCATCTGTCATAAAGAGTCCCAAGTTTTCTAAAATGACGCTGAAAAGGTATAGTCGTGCCGTTTAAGGTAACGGGGTTGATTTTGTGCGGTCTATTTTTGCTAGCAGTTTGTGATAACCTAGAATCATAGATTGAGATTTTATGGGATTTATAGTCAAGCAATTTTTGGTCGCCAAGCATGTAAAGATTGCCAAATCCTCGTTCATCATTTGAATGGCTTGATTAATTGCGAGAGGGAGGAATGAAGATAAATTTGAAGGTCGTCGGCATAAAGATGGTGATAACAATATTTGAGCGATTTCGATATGTCATTAATAAAGAGTGAGAATAATAATGGCCCTAGTACACTGCCTTGAGGCACCCCATTCTTAAGTGGCATCCATTCAGATTATTATTACCCGATACTATACATTGCTGTCTTCCACTGAGGTAAGAATGCATCCACTGAAGGGTTGGGCGGGAAAAGTTTATAGATTCAAGTTTAGTCATTAGTATATCAAAGTCAACTGAGTCAAATGCTTTGCTAAAGTCAAGTAAAGTCAGAAGTGTAATTGTCGACTGTCCATTTTTGTTCGTATATCGTCAGTTACTTTGATAAGCGCTGTGCACGTACTATGATTGGAACGGAATCCTGATTGGTACTGGTCTAGTATTTGTTCTCTGTTAGAAAATCAGTTATTTGAGTGTGAACAATATACTCGAGCGCCTTAGAGAGAGATGGTAGGATACTGATTGGACGGTAGTCACGAACAGTGCTGGGATTTGGTTTCTTTGGTAAGGACGAACAAGTGCCTGTTTTCCAGATGTCAGGGTAAGAGTGATGTGTTAGTGAGAAGTTAAAGAGGTAAGTAATAGGTTCGATTAAAATTGGAGACAGATTGATCATGTTTTGAATCAGTTTTATGGGATTAGATCTACGCCTTCAGCATTCGATTTATTCGTTTAATTGCGTTAATTGCCATTTTTTTGGGGTCACGTGTTTGAAATTAATTGATCATACGTTGGTGTAGTAGATTGTTCTTTTATGCTCTTAACATGCTTATCTTTTAGAACGGGGTTTATGTTTGTGGCGGAGTAGTAAAATAATTGTTAAGGTTGTCGAGGGGAATTTCGATAATAGCCTCGTCCTCCTTTTGTTGCCTATGCCCATATGGGACAGGTGTTGCCATGTTTTTTTCATAGGCATATTTGGGTCCAGTAAGGTATAGGTGTGACGCCGTTTTGCTGTCCTTATCATTTGATTAGTTTTGTTTCTTAAGTGTCGGGAATCTTTTTCATGCTCAGGGTCGTGGCTTGATTTGAATTTGTGAATGCCGCGTCCCCTCCTGGCCATTTGGTTTCTTATCTCAGCATTGAGCCATGGCGAAGGTGTTTAGTGACTCTGACGACTTTAATGGTGCGTGTTTATCATACAGGTTAATAATCATAGAATTAAATGCTGAAAGCTTTTCGTCAAATTTTGGGCAGGTTGATTAATGAGTCCCAAGGTAAAGAAATAGAATCGGTTCTAAATTCGTCAACATCTATGAGTTTTAGTGCTCGTCGTGAAATAAGTTTTGGTTTTTGTTTCGGCGTACGGATGGAATATTGTAAATATAATAAGTCGTGAGCTGATATGCCTGGTACAGAGAGTTGACCGTGATTTAAGACTTTATCACGGTTTGACGTCATTATAAGGTCAATCCATGTATGCGAGGGGGAGGTATGATGGTTGGTTCTAGCGGTAATATAGTTAGGTTGCATGATTCGAATATGGTAGTTATGCTTTGTATCTGTGTGATTAACAGCTAGTAGGTTGGTATTAAAGTCACCCATTACAATTACGTGCTCATAATGGGGAATGAATTGTAAGAGTGAACTTTCAAAGTCTGTGAGAAACCCAATTTTCGGAGGACGGTAGACAACTGCTATAAGTATAGAGTGATTTGAAATTTAATTTCCAAAATCATGTATTCCGGCCGGGAACAATACTCGTTGGGTGATTTAGAAAGAATTTTACTTTTCACATCATCACGGATGTAAGCACAGACCCCTCCCCCGCGACGTTTAGTGCGATCGTTTCTGATCAGCCTGTACCCATCTAGTCTTGCCAGTGAAGAGTTTTAGGGTAGGTTTTAGCCACGACTCACTGATCAGAATAGCGTGTGGCCTACTATCCTCTACAACGGCCTGAAGAGCGCATTTGATGAATGCCTGAAGAGCGCGCGGGTGGCCAGCTAGGCGCTTCTTGAGAAGACTGCCGGTTGAGGGGTGAATAGTTGGAGAAGGGGGAGGGGAGAGTGTTGAGTCAAGTGTTACTGTTAGTAGGGGATTTACGAAAGGCAGTGATTGGGGTGGTTTTGCTTTAGGAGTCTTCAGTTTTGCCAACTTACTTTGGTTTGGAGCCATTAGTTACTACTAGTTTTTTCCAAGGAAGAGGGTAAGAATGTGGTATAATATAACAGATATAAGTATAGTCGCCCATCACCTGTGACAAAGTTGATTGAATAATGCAAAAACACTCACCATGTCTCCTGCTGTCTTCTTTTATATCACACGCTCTCATGCACACACACACATACACACGGAAAATTAAGCTAATTGAAGGTAAGATTAAAACTAAACTAGAAATACGGAGCGATAAATAAAGTTCAATTAGCATTGAACAATAGATGAACGAAAATACATTGGGTAGTGTCTCTATGCTGGGATCTCTTGAATTTAGTGTCGTGGTTAGCTTTCATCAGATGATTGGGGTTGCGTAGGTCTTTTGAGCATCTCCAAGCCCCGTTCCGTGTGACGTAAATCCTCTTTTTGCTTCGTCCCAGAACGATGATCCGTCCATCCTGGGTCCACAGTTGCTTGAGAGAGAGAGAGAGAGTGAGAGAGAGAGAGAGACCAAAAGCTTACAATTATCAAAATGTCTTGGCCAGGGCTATGACGGGGCATGCAGCGGCTATGATGAGGTATTTGATGAGGGAATTTGTGGAAATTTGGAATAATTTTAGATAATTAGCTTAACTTCAAAAACTATGTTGTAAGTAAAATACGTAAAAAAATAGGTTTCGTATGCAGGGTTAGTGAAATTTTGTCCTTATACACAAGACATTTACAACACAATAGTGAAACCACATTTCACATTTTGTGTAACTGCTCTGTCAAGCATTTATAACTGATATTAGTAAATTACAGGTGCTACAAAACAAGGATAGGCGAATAATATTCAAATGTAGAATACCAGTAAAAAATATGTTAAATATACTTGAATGTATAAGTATAAGAGATTTAATAGGAATGAGTGGAATGTGCTATATTTATAGAATGCAAAATAGACTACTTCCTGAATACCTTGTAGAAAAATCAGTACCTCTGGTAGGAAGACATGACCATCTTACTAGGAATTCTGATAATAAGTATTATTTAGGAGGATTTTCAAAGCAAATTATGCTAAAGTCTATTTATTATACTGGAGTGCGAGAATAGAACGCACTTCCAGCTATTCTTAAAAGAGTAAAATCTGTTGAAAATTTTAAGAAATGAATTGTTAAGTTAATCAAATATAGTGAGTATTATTTGGATGTAAATTGTAAATGAATTTGAGATTAAGTGTGTATTGAATGTAAGATAGCGTAATGTCGCTAATAAACAAAATATATTATTTTATTATTTCATTGGATATATTTCATACAAACTCGGTCAAAACTGGAGCTAACATGTTGTACGGACTAACGTCAAGTACTTCCATGTGTAACTATATTACATATATTATTACTTTGTCTTAACTCTAACTAAAATACGTCATTTATAATATTGTTTGTAGATGATGTTTTCTTTCTGCTGTGTACGGTCGTGGCCGATTTCTCGTCGCCATCCTAGCATTGGCTCTTCGGACTATGGGATACCACGAAAACCATGTCAGGATGGAAGCTGTCTCGGATTCGAAGTATCATTCTTAGTTTAGAAATTTACGAACTATTCAACACATGTTGAGTATTACTGCCTTTTGAGTCTCGATGTATACATTGGGTTGAAGATCTA
This sequence comes from Sweltsa coloradensis, assembly GCA_024449915.1. Lineage (NCBI taxonomy): Eukaryota > Metazoa > Arthropoda > Insecta > Plecoptera > Chloroperlidae > Sweltsa > Sweltsa coloradensis. Next base: position 300,818 of record JAMZAV010001180.1, read on the forward strand.
GTTGTTTAATTCTTTCATGTAGCTTCTTCGGTATGATGCCGTTGGCCGATATTACGAATGGGATTGTATTTACCTTTTTCTGTTTCCACATCTTCTTGGTCTCAATTGCAACTTCACTATACTTGGCAATTTTTTTCTTCCATGTTGTCTCGACGTTATGGCACATTGGGACAGCAACGTCGATCAGGGTAGTACATAGGCCTATATATTTTTGAAATTCAGCCACTGCTGTTTCCAACATACAACAGCAATGGTTAACTCCACGAGTACCCCCACAAGTCCCCTACAAGACGTGACAGCCCCCATCTTCTCAGTCACTACGGACCAACTATCCGGGGCCTTCAAATTCCAACTCGACACCTTCTCGCGGTTTGGCCCGTGAATAGGGGAGTCTCACTCCCTGAAACTAATGGCAAGCTCTGGGTCGTCGTCGGGGAACCCCTTCCATTTGACTACCTCCCCGACGGCGACGACAAAGACAACACGGACGGATGATGACACAGACGGAGACGACCACGACGTGGGGGAACCCCTGCCCTCCCCATATGCTTGTGGCTGGTTCTGACCAGCACAGGCCTGTCCACCCCTTGTCCCCCCGCGTCATCCCTTACGTCCCTCCCTTCGTCTCGATTAGCCAAGTTGCATAAATATGAGACGTAAAGCAATATTCAATTCAATGAAACCAGGTGAACAGTTTCCCTTTTCTGAACACCCCGTCAACAAATCTCACAGCGTCGGTTCAGCAACTACCGACCTTTCTGTGTCCAAGGAAATGTACAAGCATCATTCCAAAAGTGCTATGAGCTGTAAATCTTCCGATGTCATTTCATGAATGTCAATCGAGTCATTTCGAATCTAAATGCCGTTCCGGAGGAGAGTCAAGTGCTTATAGAAGGTAGGCGACTGTACGGGCGAGACAGATCCCGATGATCGAAGAACACCTAGCTTGTTCTAATCATGATTATTGTAATTATGATTGTTTTTATTATTTTCAATCGTGTATTTGTCTTTGGAAAAAATATTTTAAATAATAATTATTATTATTTACTATTATCCTTACTACTAAAGTATCTGACCACTATATGGTGCTCACATGCGTTCAGTTTATAGGAAGGTCTCTTAACGTAGTTTTGCAGAGTAATAACTTGAAAAATGATCAAGTTCCTCTAAATATAAATAAATAAATAAATAGTATTTAGAGTCTACCCACTCAGTTATATAACTGATTTTCAGTGGGGGGAAATTAAATCAAAGCGACCAAGCCAACCCTGTAGGCGCCGACGCAATCAACGAGTGAGCGATAACCATTGATATTTAACTACTAGTAGGCTAGATTAGCAGTCGGTAGTCTACTTCCGTGACAATTAGAAGCCATCTTGAAATCCCAGTTTGCATGTTAATTAAATGGGAGCTATTTGTAGACCGAATATTTTTAAAGATGGCCGCAAGTTTGACTGCTGAGCATACTAGCCTTTAACATTAAATGATTACTAAATTCCCTTATGCAATAACGTCTTATTGTTTCTGTTTGTGCAATAGTACAGGGCCGTTGTGATATGACCCACGCATTCAAAAAAAAAACAAGCAGGGACAGGTTGGGATTTATTAAGGTGGGTCTCCTGAATATCCCCAACAGAATCCCAAAAAAAACGGTTGCGGGTTATCCGCCATTTTGAAAATAAATTTCAATTTTTAAATTTGGTCGAAGAATGAAAAATTAGCTATATTGAGCGAAGTATTGGACCGAAATAGCTCAAAATTGTGTTAAAATGTTGGTGGGTAAGAAACGATTAAAGCATTTGGTGCGCCCTGCTTTGATTATCTGGCGACCTACGGCCCATGATGGAAACTTTTACTCTTTTTCTTTCAATTATTGGAATAGTTTTCGCATATTTATCAATATAAAGTAGAAACTAACGATCCGATGAAAATTTGTTTCAAATAAAAGTTGTAGAGCATGAAAACACACCCATTTCATATTCTGGACTGTCTTCGTAGATAACAATGGCCGAACGCTACATGACAAGCAATACAATTGTGCGGTGAGCAGTGTCAGATGATTGCTCGATGCTCTATCACTAGCGCAGTCCCTGGCCATAAGTCTCGTATGAATTTCGACCTCTATAGATTTTCTCCTTTGATCCTGTTAGGGTATACCTTAAGGATAAACAATCTTGGGTAAACATCTGGCATCCCGGGTCTAAGTTTTTTTTACGACTCCATCTTCTTTTGGGCATACGAGAAGTGCACGCACTTGGTTTTCATACATTTTACATACTTTTGACAACATGTGTAATAAATCTGACTTTATATTTGGATTCTCCAACAAATTTCTAATTAAATGATTTGAATTTGCCAATTTGGTCATCCTGGGAACATTGTGGGATTATTTTATAGGGAAATACATATTATTATTAGTCCTGCATAAAGGTGCATTATCGTCAAATTGTGCGTTTCATGACAGACATATAAAATTTGGCACCTAGTATACGAAAATGAAATTGGATAATTGACTATATAGGGCAATCTCATTATTGCCCCACGACCACGACACCAATGACGGCCATTTTACAAGGTGGTCACAAAACTTATTTTTGAAAATTTATGACAGAATGTTGAAATTTGGTACACACTTATAACATGTCATTGAAAAATGACTGTTAAACAGGGCCATGTCAAACTAACTAAGACAATGGCACCAATGGTGGCCATTTTAGAAGATGGCCGACACACATTAATATGAACCACGTAAATTTTATGATAGAATCTTGTTATTTGGTACACACATAGGGCACTTCATTGAAAAATGTCATATTTATGTGTTATATCAATACTTTTTAGAAACAATGTGGTATGGATCCGCTATCGCGTATCTTGATAAGTTGCTATGGCATTAAAAACTACCAATAATACTGCTTATAATAATTCACTTGTTTTCCTTTTACACTGTAGGCAATTATTGACAAGTTTCTATAATTACACTATATTGTTTGAATGTTTATGCATTTTAAATGCGCCCAGCCCGCGAGAAATCGATTTAAACACAAAATTACTGTTTTACGATGTTCATGAAAGCTTCCATAAGTATTTTAAAAAATCAGGTCTGCGAAATTAAATTTTGCATTTACCCGGAATAAGGGTTTTTCCATTGTTGGTATTTTGAAATTTTCTCAAAAATGCTATATTTGACTGTCCATTGTTAAGCACTAAATTGCATTTGAGGAAAAATTCTTTCTACACACATTGAATTGACTTAAATAACGATCCGATTACAACCAAAGTTGTAATCCAATATGGCTGATTATTCTAATATCCACAACATCTAAGGAATGATGTAACAAAAGAGTGTTAAAACAGCACGAAAAGAGTATTCATATTGTGGATATTAGGAATTATTAGCCATATTAGATTAAAACTTTGGTTGTAATCGGGTCGTTATTTAAGTCATTTCAATGTGCGAAGAAATAATTTTTCCTCAAATGCAATTTAGTGCTTAACAATGGACAGTCAAATATGGCATTTTTGAGAAAATACCAACAATGGAAAAACCATAATTCCGGGTAAATGCAAAATCTAATTTCGCAGACCTTATTTTAAAAAATACTTATGGAAGCTTTCATGAACATTGTAAAACAGTAATTTTGAGTTTAAATCGATTTCTCGCGGATGTATCAAACATAGTTGATGCTGGGCGCATTTAAATGCATAAACATTCAAACAATATAGAGTAATTTTATTATAGAAACTTGTCAATAATTGCCTACAGTGTATAAGGAAAACAAAGTGAATTATTATAAGCAGTATTATTGGTAGTTTTAATGCCATAGCAACTTATCAAGATACGTGATAGCGGATCCATATCACATTGTAAAGTATTGACATAACACATAAATATGACATTTTTTAATGAAGTGCCCTATGAGTGTACCAAATAACAAGATTCTATCAAAAATTTACGTGGTTCATAATAATGGTGTGTGTCGGCCATCTTCTAAAATGGCCGCAATTGGTGCCATTGTCTTAGTTAGTTTGACATGGCCCTGTTTAACAGTCAATTTTTAATGACCAAATTTCAACATTCTGTCATAAGTTTTCAAAAATATGTTTTGTGGCCACCTTGTAAAATGACCGTCATTGGTGTCGTGGGGCAAAAATGAGATTGCCCTATATAGTCAATTAATTATACATTACATTTTCGTATACTGGGTGCCAAATTTATATGTCTATCATGAAACGCACAATTTGACGAAAATAGATCACCTTTTTGCAGGACTAATAATAATATGTATTTCCCTATAAATAATCCCACAATGTTCCCAGGATGACCAAATTGGCAAATTCAAATCATTTAATGAAAAATTTGTTGGAGAATCCAAATATAAAGTCAGATTTATTACACATGTTGTCAAAAGTATGTAAAATGTATGAACACCAAGTGCGTGTACTTCTCGTATGCCCAAAAAAAGAGGTTTACCAAAAAACTTAGGCCCGGGATGCCAGAGGTTTACCCAAGATTTTTTATCCTTAAGGCATACCCTAACAGGATCAGAAGAGAAAATCTTAGAGGTCGAAATTCATACGAGACTTATGGCCAGGGACTGCGCTAGTGATAGAGCATCGAGCAATCATCTGACACTGCTCACCGCACAATTGTATTGCTTGTCATGTAGCGTTCGGCCATTGTTATCTACGAAGACAGTCCAGAATATGAAATGGATGTGTTTTTTCATGCTCTACATCTTTTATTTGAAACAAATTTCATCGGATCGTTAGTTTCTATTTTATTTTAATAAATATGTAAAAAAAATTTAAATAACTTTTTAAAAAGAGAGTATAATTTGAATCAAGTCAATCAAGTCGCCAGTGAATCAAAACAGGGCGCCCCGAACGCTTAATTATCAAACAACCGATTCTTATCAAACATTTTAAAACAATTTGAGCTATTTCGGTCCAATACTTCACTCAATATCGCTAATTTCCATTCTTCAACAAAACTAAAAAAACTGAAAATTGATTTTCAAAATGGCGGATAACCCGCAACCGGATTTTTTGGGATTCTGTTGGGGATGTTCAGGAGACCTACCTGAACAAATTCCAAATGGTCCCTGCTTGTTTTTTTGAATGCGTGGGTTAAGGCCTAAAATGAGCTAATTGCACTGTACTACAATCCCATGCTGCACAAGCTAAAACCATATCAAACAATCCAGTAAAATACTTTATTGCTTTAAAAAAGCATAAATTTAAACGCCAAACCGCCATCTTGAACTGGATTTTCGACGCTTCAATTTGCTACGCTCGCGCATGTGCGGAAGTATTGGACACTGCTAATCTAGCCTACAATAGGGGTTTAATATCTATGGCGATAACCAACCAAAGATCGATATTTTTAATAGGAAATATTAGTGGTAATCAGTGGTATGGACTGTGCGAACACCCGCGGATCAACGCCAGAATTAACAAGGCTGATTCAGAACAACTCTGAATTTTTTATGTGCTTCGTTGCTAGGACGGCTCCAAAGTCACCGTTTACAAACTCCTAAGACAAGAACTGGTGGACTTAAGTCCAAATCAGAAGTTTTTAAAACTTCTGACTTTGGTGAGAATCGAACCCTGGACCTTCTGCATTGGAAGCAGATACGCTAACCAAAACAAAAGAACATTACAAAATAACTTGTCCCGTATTAATTGGAACTTAGTTTGCGACAATATGTTAATCCTGAGGAAATTTACACAAAAATATGTGGAGAGTTTTCAAAAGCTTACGAAAAATCTACTTTGATGAGTAAGAATGTTTCCAGACCAAGAGAAAGGCCTCGCTAAATATGGGTGACCGATGACCTTGTTATTATGACAAAAAGGAGAGATTGACTTTTTAATGATTGAAAAAATTGAAGTGTCTTTGGGACCCCGTTAAGAGATGAGTACAATACTTACAGAAAGAGTAATAAAAGAAATCAATAAAGCAAAGGTGAAGTTTTACCGTAATTTACTATACTTACTATACATACTTGTTTTTTAGTGTTAATTTTGGTTCTCTGCTCCGTTCTCTGTATTGTCACCTTATATAATTTATAATTTGTCTGTTACACCCCACAGTTAAGCCATGTTCAGGCTTTGTGTTTTCTTTTAATATACTGTTAGATTTCTTTTTGTACGATTTTTGTATGTATTTTTGTATTTATTTTTGTTTTATCCAACTAGACTAGACTAGTCGTTGCTAGACGAGGGAGCGAGTCATGTGTTGAATACGGGGAACATCTGCATACAAGTTGATTGATATATAGGTATAAATGATGATGGATTTGAGTTTACTTGTTATAATTCCCCGTCAACTGTAAGGCCATAATGCGCCACTCTAGCCATGATAGGCCAGAGAGGAAAGACCAACGCGATCTAGATCCAGTCTTAGGTATAGCGGGAGAAAAGGGAATGATACCGGGTACTCAACACAATGGCTAACTCACTTGTCTAACAACGACTTTGGCGTTTTCCTAGTTGTTAAAATGTACATTCGGGACCAAAAATTCAGACACCATGTGTTTATTTTACAAAGTACGACCTGTACCATCTTACGAAACTGTTTGCGAATTAATCATTTGCATTAAGACCTATACGCCATTTGTCATACCAATCGACCATCAAATCCACCGCTCGTTGGCCAATTTTAACACAATATTCAACATGTTTACCCATTATTAAGTATTAACGCAACAACATCGTCTGCAAAACATCCGAAAACCACGTTAGGCAAAGGCGTCGGGAAGTCGTGGGTGAAAAGGGCCTATATTAAAGAATAATGGAGAAATACACTAGCCTTGAGTAACCCCTGTAACTATAGGACGCCTTGTGGAGGAACCGTTTTGCCATTGCACTGTAAGCGATCGTCCTGCGAGAAACTCTCTTCTTATGATGTAAATCAATCCAGAAATTAAAAATTCATCTCAGCGGGGTATCGAACCCGTTTTTATTTCAATTTCTGGATTGTTTGCATAAAGTCAATAACACCAATGGGAGTGTTTCCCGATTAATGAAATTGAGAAATAAACTCTCTTGTTATATTGATGATGTATCTTGGGAATTGAAGATTTCATTAGTCCTCTATGCTTCACACGTTCGAATGGTCGTCAAGGAAGACGGCCGCCGTTTGACTCTGCATAGTTTTATTCCTCCGGATGGTTTCAACCACTCTAGCCAACTGTTGGACAAACGAGTGTTTGTCCCGGCAACCAAATTGCTCGTCAGGCAGTACGTTGTAGCGTTGAAGTCTAGCCAGGAGATTATTTCAATTTTTTTGACAGGATAGAGAGCAGGCTAATGGGTCTGTAGCTGGATGGGTCTCGTGGTAGTTTGCCAGGTTTAAGAAAAGTTCTTTGCCACTTTCCATGAATTTAGGAAAGTTGTAGTGACTGAGCTGCATGGATGACCGCCAAGAGTACTTTTGAGGCTTTTTTTTGGAAGCCATTTGACAATTTGCCCCGTTATTCCATCCAGCCCTGGTGCTTTGTTAAGGCAACGCAGCACAAAAAATCTATCCATTTGACATTAGTATCAGTTTGTCATTGTCATTTTGTTAATCTTAATTTTTTTACTCAAATGTCATTGTTGTTAAGTTTTTAATTGTTACAACAATAGGAGACTGCCAATCTACGTTTTTCTTCAAATAATTTTGAAATAAAAAAATCATTCGACAAAATTTAAAATTAAATTTGAAAAAATTCTCCATTACATCTTGACTACTCTTTTCAATTTTTAATACCAAACATCAAGACTATCTCAATATTTAGTATATCACATCCAGATCCACGTTATAGCAAGTGTCTCAAAAAGTGTATCTTGAGATAGTGCTGGTAAAAGTTGAGAACAACTTTGCAGTTTTGAGGCATATTTCGAGCATATTGAGAACACAAGGATACAATAAAATAGTTATAAATTATTCAATATGAATTTCATATGCATGTGTCATATCAATAGAAACGAAACGAAGAATTTTAATTAGTGCGGGACCATAGTGTAAAATATTGTATCCCGTATACTCCTTCGTGAAGGAAGCAATGGACCTATTTTACCTTGTTTATATATGTGTAGAGATACCAAAATGTCTTGGTGCCACTTTCAAGATGGCGTCATTTAAAAATGGCGGCAATTTTCTTTCGAATCACGATTTTGCTTGTAATTCAGTTAATTTTCATCATATTTGAATAGTGTTTTGTTATAAAAATAGCTTATGTATGCTTTCTATAGTATGTCGATTTTGCGTTTCAAGTGTGTGTAAAAGTTTAACTTTAAAGATGGCGCCATCTTTAAAGTCTTTTTTCTGAATCTGAATTTTCTTCTGAATCACGTTTTGCTTGTAATTCAGTTAATTTTCATCATATTTGAATGGTGTTTTGTTATTATTGTAGCGTGTGTATGTGTTTTATAGTACTTTGTCGATACTGGGTTTGTATATGTGTAAACGTTAAACTTTGTAGATTATGCCATTAATTCAAAATGACATCATTTTCTTCCGAATCACGTTTTAAGTGGTAACTCCAGTTGATTTTCATCCGATTTGAATTATGTTTTGTTATATTACAGCATTTTTTTTTATGGTTGTCTTTAACGGCTTTCGTTACAAGAGAAAAAATCCATCTCAGCCGGGTATCGAACCCGGGTCACGCAATTGTGGGTCGGGTGCTAACTCCCATAAGCTACCGAGACTAACGTCACAACACACCATCAATCCCGAAAGTGAAAAGTAAATCGTATCGGTAGCTTAAGGGTAAAGCACCCGAGCAGCAATTGGGAGACCCGGGTTCGATACTCGGCTGAAATGGATAATGCATTTCTGGAATGTTTTCTTTTTAATCCAATACATCAACAAGAGTGTTTCCCAATGAATGAAACTGAATAACAACACTCTTCTCTTACTTCAGAGCGATAACATCCCGTAACTAATGTAAATATTCGATAACATATTCACAACATTCATATGCACTTGCTCTGTATACAACACTCTTATTAGCTGTGCACGACAAATAACTGAAGTTTCTGTGCTACCACTTACAGCTTTTTCCCCCAACAGACATTCAAACACAAACTGCGTTAAAACTTGTCGTAGGCTTTCACGGCCCGAGTCAATAATAAAACTTGGCTGTCGGGATACGCCGTGTCGTTTGTCATTATCACTAGAAATATCAATGTTGATTAAACGCGCATGCGTCATGGTTTTATATAAAGGAGGTTGCACACAATTGTACTTTGTCATTCACTGGGTCGAGCTGGATCAAGTAGGTTCTGCCCAGTGATTTCCTCGTCACATCTCTGAAGATGAGCTCGAAACGTCAGCATTTTAATAATGACAATCGACACGGCGTATCCCGACAGCCAAGTTTTATTACAAACTGCGTTCATGAAGACTTTAGAGAAGGTCAACTCCATTGTTCACGGATGTCAGAAAAAGGTAGTACTTACATTGGATATTGGCCTCTTTAGACCTCTCAAACTTTTGGAATTTGCTCAAAAAAACAACAAAAACAAATGGATCCTTTGAACAGGCGAGCTTCACACTATTATGGCCCAATTAAGAGCCATTGGTATGTTCATTGAAGAAACAGGTGTTCCAGAATTGTGGATTGAGGGTGATCTGTACAGCCCAGCCACTGTCAAGCAAATCCTGGAAGGCACACGTGTACGAAGAGCATTACACGCTCATAAAATAATACTCCTTGCTCCTTTTACCCAGTATGAGCAAGCATTTTACAAAGAGTTTCCAGATTTGACGTCAGTTTTATATGAAAAAGTACAAAGTCTCACTAACGCATATCATAAGGATAATGACCTCAAAATAGTACATTCCACACTAGTTGGAGATTTGGTCGCAAAAATCTCGAAATTAAGTTTAAAAGCGGCATCAGCGAAACAATACAAATAAATAAATAAATAAATTGGATTTAGAGTCTACCCACTCAGTTATATAACTGATTTTCAGTGGGGGTTTATGCCCTTCTTGTATCATTTAATCCAGCTGGAAACCCATTCACATACAGTATAAGTGAGCTCTTAAACATCAATACCAAGTGTGTAATGCCTGTGAAAATAAAGAAGACATATACAATATGGCACATCTGGGTCAAAGCCAATTTGTAAAGTTTACGGAGGAGCGCATTGCTACTGGTTTTTAATCTGTCGGACCAAGTTAAAAAATGAATCCGAAGATCTGCAAACAAGCAGTGAAAAAAACTGAAATTAAAATAAAGAACACCATTGTTGAACTAAAACAGGATAGACAAGTTACTGTTTTCGCGTATTCTAATTGTTGCCAGATCACGCCCACAGGTAGACATTCATGGCATCATCATTAATTGCTAACTGTCTGTGATTCCCTGATCAATGTTTGCTCCTGATGGCACAATGTTGCACTGCTCTAACAAGAGCAAACTTATGGAGCTCCTTGAATCTGACCCGATAAAACATGAATGTACGCCAGATAGTATGGATGTCCAGCATTTGGATTCTGAAAGTAAAATGCATAAAAAGTAGCTGAACACACTGTTTCTGTAATTGATGGTATGGCAGAGCTACAAGCTCTTGACAAACCACAAACAATGAGAGCTGTTCAGACCTTGCTGATCATTGCATTAACCGAATCAACAAGAAGTAAGAAAAGTACAATTGTCTTCACTTGATTTTGACACATACATTGACGACGGTTCACAATGGAACGACACCAAGGGCACAATGAACCAACGCATTACTGTATTGAGCCACAAGCAAATTTATAAAATGTATCCAAACAGTAGCTTCTCCCTTGAAATAACAAAGATGAGCTGTCCAATTTTCTTGCTGTGAAGTTCTTGGAAATTGCAAGAGATACAAGCAAAGATGTTGTAGTTGCTTGGCGACAAACTGCACAAGGAACTCAACATGAGGCTGCATCACTAAGAAGCTCACATGAAGAAGCAGATACGAAAATAATTCTCCGTACTATTGAAGCTGGCAAAAGGGGAGCCACAAAGGTATATATACACTCTCCTGACACAGATGTGTTTGTACTATGTGTGAGCAAGTGTCCTGCATTCCCAAAGGATACAAACTTCATCACAGGCTTTGGAAGCAAAAGGCGAATTAAAACTTATACCCCTTGCACCCATTTACAACAAGCAGGGCAGTCTGAAGGCAGAAGCCCTTATTGGTATGCATGCAGTGTCCGGGGCAGATGTAACAGGTTCTTTCAACAAAAAAGGGAGACCAAGCTTCTGGAAGCCCTTTGTGGCCGCCGGAAAGAGCACACTGGAGGCCTTAGAAAACCTTGGCAAAACAAATGAATTATCAGATATTCTCAGGAATTGAAACATTAATTTGCAACGTGTATGCCTCAAATAATCAGAGTACAAATGTTGGGGAGCCTAGGTGGTAGCTTTTTACTCAAAAGCAAGTGTCGGGTGAAAGTCTTCCTCCTACAAGCTGATCATCGCTCAGACTCGCCATTAAAAGAGCTCATCTGCAAGCTATGGAGTGGCATGAATGTGACAAACCACATTCAAACTTACCATGAAACATTAATTTGCAACGTGTATGCCTCAAAAATACTCAGATTACAAATGTTGGGGAGCCTAGGTGGTAGCTTTTTACTCAAAAACAAGTGTCGGGTGAAAGTCTTCCTCCTACAAGCTGATCATCGCTCAGACTCGCCATTAAAAGAGCTCATCTGCAAGCTATGGAGTGGCATGAATGTGACAAACCACATTCAAACTTACCATGAAACATTAATTTGCAACGTGTATGCCTCAAAAATACTCAGATTACAAATGTTGGGGAGCCTAGGTGGTAGCTTTTTACTCAAAAACAAGTGTCGGGTGAAAGTCTTCCTCCTACAAGCTGATCATCGCTCAGACTCGCCATTAAAAGAGCTCATCTGCAACTGCAAGCTATGGAGTGGCATGAATGTGACAAACCACATTCAAACTTACCAGAGCCAACTCTTAGGGTGGCAGCGCGAAAGTAGTCTGTTAGTTCCCGTGGCTTGTTGTAGTCCACCAGCTCCTCTTTCAGTACTTGAACTCATCAAGTGCAACTGTATAAGAACAAAAGGCAGCAGTCATCGTTGCAAGTGTGCTGCTAATTCACTGTTGTGCACAGAAATGCGCACTTGTTTTGGTGACGAAGACGTATGTGGAAATATTGCTGATTGCATACCTATTACCAGCTCAGATGATGAGAGCGAATATGAAGATGAGTGATGACATACATAAATGTTATTAAGCACCTTTATTATAAGAATTGTACATTTCCTTAAAATAATTATGAATCAAATCCTTATGTGTTACACTTAATCAAAATTTATATAGTTTACTTGTGATTTAAGAATATAAATAGTATCATCAATTTAACCATTGAAAATGCTGTTTTATCGAACCCTCTAATGAAATACCGAAAATCCCAATTTTCGTTAATTGTTCTGGTGTAGGCCTAATAACAAAATAGTAAGATACATGAAATGTTGTAATGATAAAGAGTGTTATAGATTCCATTCAATCTTTAATGCAACAACAATTCAGCATTATTATGTTAGTAGTCGGTAATACAGTTGCTCCAGGTTGCCCACCCGGAATTTTGGAGGTTCAGTTTTAAATCCCGGTCGGCAATATTTTCTGATTCTTAATTGTACAGTACAGAATTTTAAAAGCTATAATAATAACAAAACACCATTCAAATCGGATGAAAGATAACTGAATTACAAGCAAAAACGTGATTCTGAAGAAAATAGCCGCCATTTTAAAATGGCGCCATCTTTAAAGTTAAATTTTTACACATACATGAAACCCAGTATTGCCATTTTTTTTAAAGCATACACAGGATATAATAGTAACAAAATATCAATCAAATCGGATGAAAATGAACTGAACTACACGCAAAAACGTGAATTAAAAGAAAATGGCCGCCATTTTGAAATGACGCCATATTGAAAGTGGCACCAAGACTTTTTAGTATCCCGTCACATATATAAACAAGTTACAATAGGTGCCTTGCTTCCTTCACGAAGGAGCATACGGGACCCACATAGGTCCCTGACTAAATAACATTTAAGAAAATATGATTTTAAAAAACTCTTAGTGGTGTAGTTGATACAAGTACCTTAAGAGGGAATACTCGTGCAATTTCGGTTATCCTGTTGTGTCTTGCTGTATACTCTTTATCTTTTATTTCACCAAAAACCCTACACACACTGTCCCATTTTCCCTCCTATAATAGTTTTATACAGTACGGGTACTCCGCTTTACATTGGTACCAATCGAGGTCGGCACTAAAATATTTACAGCATATTTTATGTGAAAATCCTGTGGCCGTGGCCTTGGCACTTGTTACAATCGAAAATACTCAGCTGTTCATTTACAGCACATGTTTAACTTAGCAGTGTAGAGTAAAGCGAGTTAGTTGACTTGGAACTGGCTACGTCTTTGTTTTTTGTATACTTGTTCAATATTATAGGCTCCCTGGCCCTGAAGTTAACAAACTTAAGTAAAAATTGGAGATACTAAGGTTATTCGAGACGATCAGTGGTATATGACGGATAGGATATGAAGAGGAAGGATGCTGAAGGACGACTACAAAAAAACAAGCCTTTTGCGGGACTCGAACCACCATCCTCGTAGAGCCATGCGCTTCGGCCCGGCGCCAAAATCGTCTAAATACGCCGCTGCGGAGGGCAGCACAAAATGAAATGGTTCAATAGCAACTGGACGATTTGAGCAACAGGTATCTCGTGTGCCTTCCGTGAAAGAGTATTGCGGTAAGTTGTATTCTGATGGATACAAGCTATTTGCACCTTCCTTACAGGTTCTGGTACCTGCAGAGGGCGTCGGGAGCGTCGCGATGCCATGAATCGTTGAGCAACAGGTTTGAATTTCTATATCTCGTTTGCCTTTCGCGAGTATTGCGGTAGGTTGTTTTAAGTAAAATACGACTTGTTTTTGCATCTTCCCTGCCGGTCCTGGTATGCTGCAAATGGCGCATGGGCGTCGCCACGCCTTATAACATTAAGCATGCAATATAATTTTGTATCTCTTGCGTCTGTCGTCGCGGTACAGTAGTCAGCTTAAAGGACATTACAACCCTAGGATTTCCCGGGAATGTAAACAACCGATTTTTTTTTATGAATTATGCAGAAAACTAGAAGTCTCTACCTAGTAACAGTAAGTAACGACACACGATTTAATAACAATAATAATAGTGGATGCGCGCGCAGCTGCTAATAGTGACGTAGACATTGCGCACTCATTGCGTCCTTGCAGACGGCCAAATATTTGACAAGCACGGTAAAGAACTATTTCTGTAGCCGAAGATTTATAGTGTTTGGACAAAAACGAAAAGTACCATCGTGTTCCGTTGTATATAATAATAAATAAATAATAATAAATAAGATTGAAACAATGTGACGATTTTTTAACACCGACATTATAGCCCTATACAAATGTAGAAAAATACAAAAAATAGTACATGGACATCGAGGCAAAGGTATGCAAGTTTGGATTTAATATCTTACGTACCATTCTGTCGAGTCCGCACCGACCCCCGTGGAGAGCGGATCTCTTCTGGTATGTTTAGGATATAATACTACCAATCGAGAAAATATCTTTTTCTCAGCCGCGTGTAGAACGTTTTAGCTAGTGGCAGATCCCGAACGAGTAGCTCAAAGAGAGTTGAATGTTTTCTGAAAAGTGCATAGTGCGCGTTACACAATTTCTATAGGCGGTCGCTATAGTGGCTTTCAGTTCGGCAGCGCCTGAGGCTACGTTAACCGAGAGAACCTCCCTTAAAAACCGGTTTGACCGCTGACAAGTCGAACTGAAAGCCACTATAGATCTTTCCGGGTGAACCACAGCGCAAACACGCATCAATGTAACACATACATACTAGCACATTTCAAACAAACTACGTAGTACATACAAGTATTTTTTTTATTTTCTGCATGTATAGGGCTTTACGCCGGTGTTAAAAAATCGTGACATTTTGACAATCTTATTTGGTTTTGAGGTCATCAAATATACACTATAAATCCGTGTTGTGCAGTTCATTTAAATATTAATCAAAACTAATCTTATTTTTCAACGAAAATGTTTAGTTTTACATCATGCTTGTAGAAAAAAAGAAAACGAAACACGATGGTACGTTTCGATATCTTCGGCTGTTGAGTTACGCAAAAAATGCATGTTGAAAATCAACCTATTGAAAGTTCTCGAAATACATCGGGGGTGCAGAAGGTTGCGGGTTTAGAATTACGGACCTTTTAGTTTGCTCCAAGATGGACTATGGATGTTTGTATATTTCTTCAGAAAAAGTAAAAAAAAACCCTTAAACTTCTAGACACTTTCACCATTTGGTCCGTATGCTCTTGGGCATTCGAACAAGCCGGTATCATTGTATGCCGAGTCAGGTGTGTCCCCTTGGCGACGGAGAACTTGATGGTAGATGAAAAATTAAAGCTATGCCTAACCAACGCAAATTGAATTTTAACACGACTAGTTCAGACACTTGAAAAACCAGACATCTTCAACGGGATTTAGATGTAACTTTTGTTTAAATTTAAATTTCTTCCCAAAGTTTTAATTTGTATTTAGCATAACCCCCTGGTTTAACCAGCCAGGTTAAAGTGATTACTATATTTGACCTTTGTCGTTTTTAAAAACTCTACTTGCGTAGTGTATTCAAAATTAACTTTAGGGAGATTTGCCATGAACATCAAAGGTTTACTTTTTTCACAGATGGCTCCAAAATTGACAACAAGGTTGGAAGTGCTTTTATTGCTCCCTTAATGAACGTTTCAGGCTAAGCGACGTGTGTTTCAGTTTTCACTGCAGAGTTATTCGCCATCCGTGAAGCTCTTAAATACATTCTACGCTGTCGTTGTGGAGAATACCTTTTGTGTTCAGATAGTTTAAGTTCACTTCAAGCTTTAGAACTCATGTATTCAAGTCATCATTTGGTACAAGATATCCAATTCTATTTAGAAAAACTAACCTCTAAGGGTTATATAATAGAGTTTTGCTGGATACCTGGACACGTGGGCATAGAGGGAAGTGAACACGCTGATAGGGCTGCTAAGGAAGCTTCCCAGCGTCGCGACGTTGATTTCAATCTAGTTCCGTTCCAGATGTCAAGAGTGGATTCAAGCAAAGATTGTTGGATTGCGACAAGCATCTTGGGATGTGTTGCAAAATAACAAATTGCGTAGTGTGATGCCCACATTGGCTAACAAAATTCGTCCACCTACGTCTCGACTCTCACGTAGAGAAGAGGTGGTATTGTCTAGACTTCGTATAGGGCACACACGCCTAACACACGGATATCTCTTAACCAGAGAAAAGGTTATTCTATATGTGGCACATGAATGTACCTTTAACCGTACATCATATGCTAGCAGAATGTACCAAATATGATGCCTTGCGCATGCAATTTGATCTCTCCCAATCATATGAAGAACTTCTATCATATGATAACGGCGACAAACTTTCCAAATTTCTCATCCAAAGTAATCTATTTAACAATTTAAGTAACTTCATACACATTCTTTCTTTCTTTATTTTCATTTACATACATAACTTTTATTTTGCTATTACTTTCTTCATCTTCAATTTATTTTGTTATTTATACACTTAGAAAACAATCTAATCATCAAACATACCTGCATTAACTCTTCTAATTTACTTTCATTCACAGGCGGCGCAATATGACCTAACCGGTTGAAGCGCCCTTAAAAAAAAAAAAAAAAAAAAATACAGAGATGGTTCTTTACCGCACTTGTCAATATTTTTTTCCGTCTGCAAGGACGTGAATAGTGCGCAATGTTTACGTCACTATTAGCGGCTGCGCGCGCATCCACTATTAATATTGTCATTAAATCGTGTGTCGTTACTTACTGTTACTAGACTTCTAGTTTTCTACATAATCCATGGGAAAAAAGGTTATTTACATTCCCGGAAATCCTAGGGTTGTGATGTCCTTTAATATTATTAAGAAAAGTACACGAGTTTGTATGACCATGGAGTTATAAATAGTACTATCATCCAACTCCATGGTATGACCTTCTTGCAGATCATGGTGCGCTTCAGAGGGCGTCAGGAGCGTCGCGACGCAATTGTTTTATCTCGTGCGCCTTTCGTGCTATAAGTAGTAGGACACGAGTTTTTATCGCCTTCTTTGCAGGTCCTGGTACCATGGAGTTATAATAGTACTGGCGTACTGGAGGTCTCGCTCCTGCAGTGGGCGGTGTACAAGTTAGGCGCTGTGCGCCGCGCATTGCATTACGGTCCAAGCCGCCATTTTAGTTGTTTACTTTTCCATTTAGGCTTTTAGTGTGAGCTATCGAGTATAAATGTTTAGTTATCTCTAATAAATTGCAACTATTGATGTGCCAAAATGAGTGGAATACCTGTTCGAGGAAGGCCCAAAACGGTGGCATAATCGCTATTATTGTTTCACATGGTTTGTGTACCAATAACACAAAAGACATACAGGAAAATGTCAAGTTGTTGCTGTTTCCGAAACCATGCTCAACTTTCATTTCAACATTGGTTGATACTCTATAGTTCTATGGTTGGTTATTCTCTTATCAAGGAAGTAGGCCTAGGCCCTAGACCCCTAGCCGAGGCCTAGAGGTTTGAAAATCATTGCATAGTGTAGGCCCCTAGTACTAGGCCTATCATCACCATAACCACATTGCTCCAAAACAACCCAACCCCAGACACTGCAATCCATAGGTCTTGAGCCCTAGGCCTAGCCTACTTCTCGGTAGGCCTAGGCCTAGGGCCTAGGCTAGAACTATGAGCCTACCTAGGCCTAGGCCTATAGCTTTATTGTTTCAAAGGAAAGCCCTTTTCTCAAGTTATTTTTAGCAGGCCTAGGCCTACTGACAAATGATTAAGTGGCCTACAAAGGGTTATTCGTACGGTCAGCCGTACAAATAATATAGCACTAATCGTACGGTAGACCTGCCATCTCGAATTCAGCGAAATATGCGCTACCGTCGGCTATACTTTAATCATAATATTTAATAGTTCAACAACTACAACGTTGTTCTTAAACTTTACTAAGTACAGGTGTCTGACCATAAGATCATTAATTTACATCACACGGCTGGCAAAAATCCCCTCGCGTAAATATTGTATTTTTCAGATTATGGTGACCGTATCAGTCCTGACTGTACGAATATCAAAACAATATTGTTACGACGGGCCAAAACAGCCAATCAAAGCACTGACCGTACGAATAATTTTGCACTTTTTTCAGCTGACCGTACGATTATCCAAGGCCGATTAAGTATTGCCATGGGTAGGTCTTGCAAGCTAACATTTGGCAATAGAAAGGGGGGTATTAAATGTCCGCTAAAAGAAAACGTTAGCTATTGGGGATAGTGCTATCCTCCGATAAACTATGAAACGTATTATGAGGAAAACTTCCCGCTAAATACCCCCCGATAGTAAGCGGGGATTTGGGTACCCTTTGTTGTTGTTTTCACTGTCTCCTAGATTTTTTTATATGTTTCAATCCCATATAGATAGCAGTGTTTCCGTGTTGTTCCCAAATGGGGGGTAATTTAAAAAGTTTTGGTGCAATTACAAGTACTCTGTAAAAGGGTTTGCCCAAAAACCAAATAATGATAAATATTATTCAATGATAAAAAAATTCAAAGTGGCCTAATATTTTTTGGTAATAATACAATGAGCATTGTTTTCCCGCTGCTGCTATTTCAACTATATCTGCCCATTTTTCATTTAAATCCAAAAAAAATTTTTGTTGTAACTGGGCCGTTTTTAGTTCCCCATCGTGTTCCCCGGTCGACATTTTCAGATAGGTTATTGGGGTTTTAGAAAAATTTGGGAAAACGAATGTCAAGAAAACATTCAGTCGGTTTGACAGTGGTGGGATTCGGACCGTGACCTCCTGACACAGCTACACACGAGCCCCCCCGCCGGAAATTTGAAATTATTGTTATTTCGCCTTTCAATTCACATCTCCCCAAGTTCAAGACACCCTTTACCCAGGTCTACCTACTTAAGATAGGCCAGGGTTTGTGTAGTACTGGTGAGGCCTAAAAAAAATTTTTTTTGATCTTTAAAACCTTTTAATTTTTAAACCCTATTTGCTTTATTTTGAGAGAAATGGGTGGATATGGACCCCAACCTGCTAGCAATAAACTCAAATAGAATGTTTTGATCGAAAAAACTTTTAACTAAATTTCTGTCCAACATACAGTAAAGTGGTCAGCAAAGTGAAATATTAGGTTAAAAATTGAAAAAAAGTTTTAAAAATTGAATGAGTTTAAACCCCGCCCTGTCACTCAGAAAGACTTCGAGCTAACCCCTTCCCCAAAGTGGGCAATGATATCGTTCTGTTTTTACCATACAAAATTTGCAGTTTCCCTAAAGCTTAATTTAATAAAATTGCTGTATTCTATCTAACACACTCATTAAAGGGTTAGAATAATTTTTCATGTAATTTGACCGTGTCAGAACCAATAATCAATATCAACTACTACTGCTACTGTCAAAGTTTGGGAACCCTTTTTAAAATTTAAAAGTTGGTTAGATCCACCCGACAGTAGCTATCTGCCCCCAAAAACCCAGGAGATAAAAAACCCCCCACTAACAAAAATTTTATCTGGCGGTTAGTGCTATGGCCATCATAATAACCAATAACACTAGAAGAAAAACTTTAGGGGGAACACTATTGGGATTAAAAGCAAGTGGCTGACATCGGTGAGCGAAGCGCAAACCCCCCGGAGTCATTATTGAGTATGGCCGCTATAAATTGTTTTTCTATGGCCTTGCAAGGGTCATACTGAAAAAAACCAAAAAAGACAAAACCCACCACCTTTTTTTTTGAAATTGAGTTTGTAAGTCTGTGGAATATTTTTAGCCCCATCGTATACAGCTAGATAGAAAAATGTTAAAGAAAAAAAAGCGGAAAGTTAACTTAGGGACAAACATATTTTTAAGTAACCCCGAGTGGTAGGATTTTTCGTCAGTTTAAACGGGGGAAAAATTTGTAGGGGGCGTTTAAAATGTAAAATTATATTTAAAAAATTCTATGAATGAAATAATGTAAGATTGTTAAAAACATGTGATGATGGAGCGTCAGCTTGTATGAGTTCGTTCATTTCTAGGCCCAGAATTGGGGGTGTGTGGGCCCCACACACAGCTCTCAATGTAGGATGTTTTCGTATTAAATCGGGTGAAAATTGTAGGGGACAATTTTAAATAGTATAAGATGATATTTTAAAAAATCTTTTAATGAAAAAAATTGCAAAATTGTTAAAAAAATGCATGATCAAGCATCAGCTTTTCATAAGGTCGTTCTTTCTAGGCCTAAAAATGGGCGCGACACACACACCTATCAATCATTTTTTGATATTTTCGAGCCCGCTCGCAACTTTTTTATATAAAATAACGCTGGGCAAACTAATAATAATATAACGCCATGGGAAATAAATTCTGGTAAAAAATAAATTTTTAGCACAAATTGTTTCCCGGGCAGATTAGGCGTTCCGTAGGGGGGGCCCGGCCCCAGCTGCGAGTTTTTGAGTTTTTGCACCCCCACGCGTACGTTAGGTTACGGGAAACGTTTTCCGAAAACATGGGGAAAAGAATGGCTGTGGGCAGTCTTTAGAAATTTCACGGAGCGTAAAAAAAATTTTCCCTTTTTTTGCCCGGGAAATTCTGGTTTTGTAGGAAACAAAACGGACGACGGAAAAAGGAGGCCCAAATTTATCTTTGGAAAAGGAAAAAAAATATATTTTAAAAAGTTTTCAGGGTGATTTTGAAATACAACAGGGGTAAATATGTCATAACTTAATTTACAAAAAAAATCCAAAAATCACAACATTCACCACGATTGATTATTTACTTTAAACGTCGTTTTTACACGCTGCTTAGGGAAAGGGCTACTCCCATGTCTCCGGCTAGCCATATGCCGTTACGCCTGTTGTATCTCCCGCTCCCGGAAGCGCTCTCTAAATTGACTAGATACTGTGTTTCTAACTGACTAGTGTGTAGTTTGGGTGTCGACCGTATTCCGGTTTGATAAAACTGACGTAATGACAGATAGTTGGGTTTAAAAATGTACAGTGATTAAAAAGTATGTAACGGTAGAACACCTCGTCCCCGGGATACTACATTGGCGACGGAGGGTAAATTAATGCATTCGACATCTGAAAAGAAGGTAGGAAGGTAGTTATATTAACAGTTTGCATAGGCCTAGACCACCCGGAATTGTTCAATCATGTCCGGTGAAAACGGCGTGCAGCCTTTCGACTGCTCAGGTGACCAGACAACAGTGGGACAACGCTGGACGCGTTGGCTTAGGGGATTTGAATATTATGCAGAAAGTGCTAATATTACAAACCTCACAAGAAAGAAGGCAACGTTGTTGCATAAAGCAGGTCTGGATGTACAGGACGTGTATCACAGTCTGCCAGCGGCAGGGGCAGATGGAGGTTCCAATGTTTATTTGGATGCTGTCGCAGCGTTGACTGTGAAGTTCACACCTAGGAGTAATATTCCTTACGAAAGGATCAAGTTCCGTGCACTTAGCCAACAAGAGGGTGAGTCTATTGATAAGTTTGAAGTTAGGTTAAGGCGCCAGGCTCTTCACTGTGGGTTTGACACACTCATAGATGAACACCTGCGTGACCAAATATTGGACAAAGTTTTTTCTAAGCAACTCAAGAGAAAACTTATCGAAATAGGTCCAGATATGACCCTACAGTCTGTGTTGGACACATCTCGATCTTGGGAGGATGCAACCAGCGCGAGCTAGGACTGGAGCAGGTAAGCTCAGGCCTAGGGTAGGTCTGCCTGACAAGCAAGCTGTAGTGAACAAGGTAAGCCTAGGCCTAGATAGGTCAAGAAAATAAAATGCTTTGCATGTGGCTATGTAGGACACATGAAAGGTAGTGATGGTGTCCAGCAAAGAACAAAGAATGCCATCTGTGTCATCAGATTGGGCACTTTGGAGCTTGCTGTAGGAAGAAAAGTAAACAAAAAGGGGAACGCACTAAAGGAAACACAGGAAAAAAAAGAGGAAAAGCAAGGTTAGACAAGTTAATGTCGATTCAAATACAGGACGACGAGTCGGAGATCGCCGCGACTATGCTTTCGGAGTGACCAGAGTTAACCAGCTGAACGGTTCTTTTGACCTATTGAAAGTCAAGGTGGGTGGAATTGGTTTGGAGGTTATGGTTGACTCAGGAGCTACATGTAATGTAGTAGATGAAGAAAACGTGGACTCGCTTAAAGGAAAAAAAAGTTGACTGCTGCTCTTCATTATCTAGTAAGGCACTCTTTCCATATGGTAGTAAAACCCCCTGACTGTCCTGGGTAAATTCCAAGCAGATGTAGAGGTAAGACCCGGTCCGAAGGTAAGCGCTTTGTCTACGTAATCAAAGGCAAGGGTGTGCCACTTCTTGGGAAAGAGACTGCAATAAAAACTAGGAGTTTTGAAGATAGGCCTGCAAGTGAATCAGATCGAAAGGCCTAATAAGCCTAAGCCTGTATTGGAAAGTTGAAAGATTTTCAAATGAAACTTCCCATTAACCATGATGTGAAACCAGTGTACCAACCATTGAGAAGAGTTCCTGTGCCCCTTCAAAGAATACTAGAAACTAAACTTCAAGAGTTGGAAGACCAAGATATCATTGAGAAGATTGATGGCCCATCGCAGTGGTCCTCGCAGCTCGTGGTCGTCCCTAAGGGTAATGGAGATGTCAGGATTTGCGTTGACATGCATCAGCAAATACTGCGGTGGAAAGAGAGAAACAATCACATACCAAGTTTTGATGAGGTACTCCCTGATCTAAGGGACAGTAAATTCTTTAGTAAACTTGATATTGACTGCACTTTTCACCAAATTGAATTGATCCCAGAATCAATAAGAGAGATAAC
Source organism: Sweltsa coloradensis (assembly GCA_024449915.1). Classification (NCBI taxonomy): domain Eukaryota; kingdom Metazoa; phylum Arthropoda; class Insecta; order Plecoptera; family Chloroperlidae; genus Sweltsa; species Sweltsa coloradensis. Next base: position 323,737 of record JAMZAV010001180.1, read on the forward strand.
AACCTGTGAACACTTTCATATGTACCTGTATGGAAGAGATACTTTCGACCTGATCACCGACAATAAGCCCATCGAATGCATATTGTCACCAAAAGGTAAACCATGTGCTAGGATAGAGCAATGGATGTTAAGATTACAATCCTATAACTATCACATTGTACATCGCCCTGGAAAGTCTAATATTGCTGACCCATTATCTAGGCTGTTTGGATCCGGGAAAATGGTAAGACAACTTTGATGCTGAAGGTGAGAAATGTCTTCAAATCATAGTTCAGTCATCAACACCAGTAGCACTAAGATTGGAGGATACCGAAGATGCTTTTGAAACTGATATGGAGCATCAGTCTGTATCTCGTAGTCTCGAATCGGGTTCATGGAGTGATGACTCGAGCAAACCATTCATGCATTTGCCACTGAACTGAGCAAGGTAGGAAAATATCATCTTGTGTGGAAATCGTTTGATAATGCCAGTTGCTCTCAGGCAGCAAACCATGGAATTGGCCCACGAGGGTCATCCGGGAATGTCAGTAATGAAGCAAAGATTACGATCTAAGGTATGGTGGCCGGGGATTGATAGGGAATGTGAGACATTTGTCAAGACTTGTCATGGTTGCCAGCTTGTCACTGCACCTGATGTTCCGGAGCCTATTCGTACAACATCACTGCCAAGCGTCCTTGGCAAGACATAGCTGTAGATTTTCTAGGACCCTACCATCAGGACATTACTTACTAGTCACTATTGACTACTACAGTAGATTCTTTGAAGTGGACATCATGAAGTCCATTACCGCTGAGAAAACAATCAAGAAACTTAAACCGATTTTTGCTAGGTTTGGTTTGCCTTCATCCATTAGGTCAGATAATGGACCACAATTTGCCAGTGAAGAGTTCAAGAAATACTGCGGAGAAAATAATATTGATCTACGTTTCACAACACCGTTGTGGCCGCAGGCTAACGGGGAGGTGGAGCGCCAAAATCGTTCTTTGTTAAAACGTCTGCGTATTGCACAAGCAACAGGACAAGATTGGAAGAAATTCTACTCAGTATCTAATTTTATACCGTAATACTTCGCATTGTACTACAGGCGTAAGCCCTGCCGAACTTCTTTACCGTAGGAAAATCCGAGACAAGTTACCAACTTGGGAGGCAAAAACAGTGGATGATGGTGAAATCAGAGACCGGGACCTTGAAAGGAAATGGAAAGGGAAGGAATATGCAGATAAATCACGACGCGCTAAGGAAAGTGTGATAGTGGAAGGAGATTATGTTTTGATGAAGCAAAACAAAAAACTACAAACTAACTACTCCCTACTGTCCTACCCCTACACCAAGTAGTGTCAAAGAACGGGAACAGTATTACGTTCAAAACTCCTGACCGTGCCCGCTATACCCGGAACTCTACCCATTTTAAGAGGTTCCATACCAGAGATTCCCACTCTGGTTCCCTACCTGAAATTCCTCTGAGCCTAATAACAAGGCTCTACAAAATGGAGATGTGCAGAACCATGGGACGCAGGACGTCGTTCGAGCTGACGTTCCGCCCGAGAGCCAAGATCACCGGTCCAGGTGAAACCCAGGCCACAGAGGGAACGAAGATTGCCTATACGTTACCAAGACTAAGCAAAGACAATTCTTATACTCTGTGGTTTCATTTGATTACATTTAAGAACTTGATTGACATTCTTCATAAATTCATTATGTACTAGTTATTCTATTTTCAAACTATATATTTGATACCTTATTTGTATTACTATTTTAATTGTTGTAAAGAGGGATTGTTGTATGCTCCCGCTTCCCGGAAGCGCTCTCTAACTTGACTAGATACTAGTGTTGCTAACTGACTAGTGTAGTAGTTGATGTCGACCGTATGTCCGGTTCTGAATAAAACTGACGTAATGACAGACTAGTTGGCTAAACAGTGTACAGTGATTAATTAGTATGTAATCCAGGTAGAAACACCTCGTCCCTGGGATACTACAACGCCCACCGACAGTGCTGCCCTGGATTCCCTTTAAACGCGTATCGGGACATTGTAATACCGGCCCTTAGCTAACTTATTTAAGTAGCCTAGGCTAGGAAATACATTAACAAAATATTGAAGTAGGGCCTACTACACGACCTTCAGAGAAACTAAGTAGGGCTAGGCATATATACATTCACAAGTCAGGCCCACATTAAATAATACCTAGATTATGCTCTAGGTAGGCGGTAGGCCTATCCGGAGAAAAAAGGTCCGATGGAGCGCTAGTGAGCAATCAGCTGTTTAGCAAGATGGCCGGGTAAAAGGGGATAGCTGCCGTCCACACGCTTGGCTAACATTGCATGGACCCAAGCTTGAAACCTACTTTTTCTGTTGAAAACGTCCAGTTACATAATAGAAAATGATTCAGAACTATAGGTTGATATCTTGTGGTATAGTTTAAGTTTAAACATAATGAAAATCTGTAAAGAATAAGTGATTTCATATAGGGTAGGCCTACGTTCTTCCCACGTACTGCATTTCAAATTACTAGCGCCTATGATTTGTTTGCCCTAAAACAAAGAGCATCAATTACTAATCCCAGAGTATAAAATAACCTTGAAGTGTAATATGCTAAAGCAAGCGTGGACTAGTAATTTGACAAAATGTTAATGGCCTAGAGCTGTGATAAACTGAGAGAACAGCGCGGAAAATTGACGGCCGCCTAGCTTGGAGCTTGGCCTAGGGCCTAGGCCTACTGCTTGCCAGTTTCAACCATCCCTAGGTGTCAAATGACTCGGCTAGAAGAAAACTAATAATTTTTGTTACTAAAATATAAATTTTAAAAATAATTAACCAGTCTGTATCCCAAAACCATCAATTTATTTCAATAAATTGGATAGGCTCCGTCAGCTGTGTTGTCTAGGCGTGTTGATCTCGCATTTACAGCCAAGTCGCCTAGGCCTAGCCTAGGGCCTAGCAGACGTGCAAAACTATGGCTTAAATAATAATATTCTGGCCATACTTAATTTCGTATGTAGGCCATCACACCCTTTCGAGCTTCTTATAATATTTATGAAGAGCCTACACGAAATAATAAACATGTAGGCCCTAGGCCTACTTTGACACCGCACCAAAGCAAATCTAGGCCTGAAAATCTCGCGTGAACGGCTGACAAAGGCATTTAAATGTGCAAAAATGTGTGGTTAAATCCATTTTTCAAACATCTGGTGTAACCTGCTTACATATAAACACAGACATTAATCGGTATCGGTATCGGGGGATCCGGTTTATTACAATAGAAGAATTAGATGGTTGAAGAGAAAATGTAGGAGCGTGTATGGGAAGTATCGGAGGACTGGGAGGGGTAAGAAAAAGCTTACGGAATGGGAGGAGATACTTGATAGGGCTAAGGTTGACGCTAGGGACGATTATATGATGAGGTTAATGGATGGGGACCGGGGAATTAGGGACAGCGGGACAAGTTTATACAAGCACTTAAGGGGACAAAAAGGACGGGTGGCAATACCTACTCTTAAGGGGGAGGGGGAAAGGATATACGTTAGCGACCAGGATAAGGCGGAGGCTTTAAATTCCTATTATGTGGGGGTGTTTCAGGAGAATAGGGATACAGGAGAGCAGTGGCAAGGGGAAAGGGGGGACACCCTATTAAATATTAGGATTGTTCCTTGGATCGTGATTAATTGTAGGATATGACACGAATGACGACCACAGTTGAGTAGAGAAAATAACCGGAAGTGAGCTTTATAAAATTACACGGAAATCACGTGGTACAGAGCAGTGCCGGGAAAAATTCAAATACTTAAAATTATACTAAACTCTAGAAATCTGAATAGATGAATATCAAATCTTAACACACCCCCTTGATATGCAACTATTCGACTTTCATTAATGAGGTGAACTGCAAGAACTTAGGTCCTGCCAAAGGCTTTGTAAGGATATCTGCTATCATTAGCTCTGATCGCAGATGTTTCACACTGATAAACTTCTTATGAACTAGATCTCTAATAACATGACAAGAAATGTCAATTTGCTTAGTTCTAGCTTGAAATGCATCATTTTTTGCTAGAAATATAGCAGATTGATTGTCACAATTTATTTGTACACAAAAATCCTTAATTGATAAAAGCTGCATGATTAGTTTTCTTAGGTAAACTGCCTCATTCGAAGCTTGTGATAGTGAAACATATTCCGCCTCGGCCGATGATTGAGCAACAAATGACTGTTTCTTGGACCGCCATGAAATGAGTCCACCCACTAATAGAAACAAGTACCCTGAATATGACTTTCTGTCCACTTTGTCCCTTGCCCAATCGGCATCACAGTAACCAATCAATGAATTTACAACATTATCATTTGGTTTTAAAAAAATTAATGCCTTTGGTTTTTGTACCTTTCACATAACGCAACACTCTAACAGCACAGTCCCAGTGCTCTTGTCCATAACAATTATTGAACTGACTTAAATAGTTTACTGCTTGAGTAATGTCAGGTCTGGTCCAAATACTTAGATACATTAATGAACCAATCAAATTTTGATAAGGTACATCAGGTTTATCACCCTCATTTCTCGAAAGGTCTACACCACTCTCCATAGGAGTCTTGAATGTACACAGGTTCTCTACTTGAAACCTGGATACAAGTTTGTTTACATAGTGTTCCTGACTTAACTTAATTTTTCCAGTATTTCTGTCTCGTTGAAGATTTACACCTAAGAAATGATTAAGCTCACCAAGATCTCTGCATTCAAAATTATCTGTTAACCTCCTTTTCAAATTCTCTTCTTCATCTTTATCATTTGACATTACAAAAAATATCATCAACATGAATACAGACAATATTGTACAAGCCATTCTCTTTATTTTTAATGTAAACACATGGATCACTTTTAGTCCTGGTGTAACCAGACTCAACAAGGAAATTATGAATTTTTATATTCCAGGCCCTTGAGGCCTGTTTAAGCCCATAGATTGCCCTAGAAAGTTTACATACCTTATTTCCTTCCTGAAACCCCTCAGGCTGTTCCATAAAAAACTTCCTCCTCCAGTTCCCCATGGAGAAAAGCTGTACAGATGTCAATGTGTGACATGTTTAGATTTAAACAATTTGCAAGAGATAACAATACTCGTAAACTTTCTGCTCTCACCACTGGAGAGAATGTTTCATAGTAATCATACCCATATTTCTGGGAAAACCCTTTTGCAACAAGTCGTGCCTTATATCTATCTACACTTCCATCTGCCCCTCTTTTTACCTCAAACACCCATTTACTTTTCACAACATTTTTGTTGGCGGGCCTATCCACTAGTGTCCAAACATTATTTTTCATTAATGATGAAATTTCTGCATTCATTGCTTCCTCCAAAGAATTTTCTTTGTACTTGCAAGAGCTAGATCTCTAGTCTCTGGCTCATCATCTAAATCGTCTGCTGCTAGAAAACTAGTGACAAATTCATCACCAAATTCCTTTCTCTTTGGATTAACCCTTAAATTTAATCTTCCTTTGTTTCATCACCCCCTGACTTCCTACCTTCTGAACATGTAGTATCCGCATCACTTTCACTACTTACTTCATCATCTGATCTATTTTCGTTGTCAGTTGACGTATGCGTCTCAGTTGTACTACTACTACTTTCCGAGTTAACACGTTGCCTTGCCTGCACTTTTATCTCTATCTCTGGGGCCAAATGTGTAGTTCTACGTTTTCATTCGTGTTTGTTACCTCATTCAGAGAAGGAAAACATTTCTCATTAAAGATAACGCTTCTTTCTACTTTCATACTAGCTTTTGGACTCTTTGGGTCAATCAAAATATATCCCTTCTTTTCCTCATCATAGCCTACAAAAACATACTTCTCACTCCTATCTTTAAGTTTTTTACTTTCTTCTTTTCTTACATGAACATATGCTAAACATCCAAAAATTTTCAAATGTTCTACATTCGGCTTAGTGCCAGTCCATGCCTCATACGGTACCATATCTTTTACTGCTACAGTTGGGGATAGATTTTTTAGATACACAGCTGTTTTTAGTGCTTCTCCCCAGAATTTGTTTCCCAAACCAGATTCTTTTAACAGTGCCCTAGTTTTTTCTAAGAGTGTCCTGTTTGTCCTTTCTGCCACTCCATTTTGCTCTGGACTATACGCAACAGACAGTTGTCGAACAATCCCAGTTTCTTTCAGATATTCGTCAAAATCTTTTGAGCAATATTCTTTACCATTATCTGAGCGGACTATTTTTATAGATTTCCCCAAGTGATTTTCTACCATTGTTTTGTATTGTTTGAACTTATCTAAGACTTCATTTTTTGATTTTAAAAGAGCAATTACAGTGAATCTAGTCTTATCATCAGTAAAAGTAGCAAAGTACCTGTAGCCTTCCCATGACAGACCATCTGTGATTTCACAGACATCTGTGTGAATTAAGTCTAATATCTCTGTGGCTCTTGTTGCACCTTTCTTTGGAAAGGAGCTCTAGTGTGCTTTGCCCTGACACAAACATCACACACATCAAATGTTTCCTCGGCTATTGGACTTAACCCACTTACTAGACCACCCTGTAGCTTTTTTAGGTTACCATTACCTATGTGAGCAAATCTTTCATGCCACAACTTATAGTTAGAGCTTGTAGCCTTCATAGCTTTGGCAGGTTCTACTTCCATTGACACCTTATAAGTGTTATTGGATTGCTTACCTTCAAGCAGGGGTTTACCTACTACTTGAATGTCTTCTGGTCTATACACTCCACATTTGTCACTGTCAAAGAGAGTAATATATCCTGTACTACATATCCTTCCTACAGATAGCAAGTTTGCTGTCAGCTTTGGAACATAGGTGGCCCTAACACCTGTCAGGCCATTCTGTCCCCTAACCTCAATGTTGCCTTCACCTTCTGTGTGCAGTGTTTGCTCACTAGCACATTCAATAGTATTAGATTCTGTCATCTTATAGTCTACCATTAAATCTTTTCTGTAAGTCATGTGATTACATGAACCTGAATCTATATACCAATCTATACTAGGCTTACTTTCATCAGAATAACTCGAGCGCATAGCAGCTAATTTGAGTACCCATTGTAATGGGCCCGAGTTGCCTGACTTACCACTATTGCCAACATTAGGCCTACCATTATTGCTGTTACTATTACCAGCATTACCATTATTGCTGTTGCTATTACCAGCATTATTATTGGTATTTTCAGTCTTTCTGTGCCAGCAGTCGTTGGTCTTGTGTCCATGCTTTTTGCAAATTTGACAAAAAGGTCTGTTGTTTCGACGGTTTCCATCTTGGGTTTCTGTTGTTTGCTTGTTGCCATCTCGTGGTCGCTGTTGCTGCTGCCCTCTAGACGACGAACCGTTGGAAGTTCTTGGGTAGTTCGGACCACTACCGCTGCTCGCCCGTAGCGCTGATGACGTCAGTTCCGCAGCTTCTTTCTGAGCTTCCCTCGTTAATTCTCTCGTTACGTACTCGATTTTTAGATCATCTTCTTTCTTGACACTTCGCTCGATTAGTTGGCGGAGCCATTTATACTCATGTTTCAGGTTGCGCAGCATTAGGTACGCTCCGGATTCCTCATCAAAAGGTTTCCCGGCGGATCGCAATTTTTCAAATACATCCGTGAAAGCCATGACATATGCATTTAAAGATGAAAAATTATCATGTCTAATGTCCATTAACTGATCCAGGAGAGCAAGTCTTCTGTGAACACCAGAGTCTTCAAACACTTGGCACAGATTTTCCCACGCCTGTTTTGCCGTTGCAGTTGTCCTTACATGCAGCAGGAGACTTGGTTCTATCATAAAGCTCAGGATTCTTCTCGCTGCCTTGTCCATGTCCTTTTGACTGCTGAGTGGTTCATTGAGAAGAAAATGGTCAAGTGAAATGTTGTTCATGACCACCCCTCCCAAGTGTAGCTCTATGAGATATTTCCAATCAACCCAGTTCTCTTGCCCCTTAAGTTTAGCAAAGGGCGGAAGAGAGTTCACAGACGGTTGGACTATTACCGTAGGCACTTGATCCGACTCCATTTTCGACTTCCTCTTGGCGTGGTTGGCATGCGACCTAACCTCACCATGTGCACTCGCGTTTTTTTTGTGATAAAAAGTTTTTTAACACAAACACACGAAGCATTTTCGTCTCAACTCAACAATTAAACTTCAGAGAAAACGTTCCCTGGACCCATAACCTATTAAATATTAGGATTGTTCCTTGGATCGTGATTAATTGTAGGATATGACACGAATGACGACCAAAGTTGAGTAGAGAAAATAACCGGAAGTGAGCTTTATTAAATTACACGGAAATCACGTGGTACAGAGCAGTGCCGGGAAAAATTCAAATACTTAAAATTATACTAAACTCTAGAAATCTGAATAGATGAATATCAAATCTTAACACACCCCACTCACAATTTCGGATAGGGATGTAAAGAGGGTGTTGGGCAAGATGGTTGTAGGAAAGGCTCCAGGGCAGGACGGCTTGGGGTGCAGATTTTTAAAAATTGGGGGTGATGCCGCGGTAAGGTTTCTAGGGGATGTATGTAGAAAGTCTTTAAGTGAGGGTAAGATCCCTGAAGGTTGGAGGGAGGGACTCGTGGTGCCAATTCATAAGGGGGGCGATAGATGTACAATAGGAAATTATAGGCCAGTTAGCTTGACTTCAGTAGGGAGCAAAATTATGGAGAGGGTAGTTGCAGACTATGTTAGGAACTCATTGGAAGGGGAGGCGTGGTTCACGGATGCTCAACATGGTTTCAGGGAAGGTTTTTCTTGTGACACTCAACTGGTAGGATTAGTTCAGGATATTGGGCATGCTTCACGGGCAGTTTTACATGTACTTACATGTATGTAGAGATGAGGCTTCAGCCCTAGGCTTAGAGTGGCAAGTGCACGCTGGTCTATATTCAGATTGGTTTCAACCTGTAGATCAAAGTCACCTGGGTCGATTGCTTTCCACAACTTATCACGGACTAATTGCATTCTCATGCCAAATTTCCATGTATTATAGTTGCTAGCGCCCTCCATTCTCTCTGGATGAGATGGGCCTAGGTTAGCCGCCATGTGCTCTAATAACGTAACAGTTTTTGTAGGTTATTTTTAGGTTATCTTTTATCTTTCCGCTTAGATTTAAGCAATATCAATTAAGCAATATCTGGGCCCATAACCAGTTATAAAATAACGTTGACATTGAAAGATTAAAGTGGATTTATTGATATTTAAAGATAGATAAACACTAATAGGCTAGGCCTAGCACACAGACATTTGTGACAGGATGACAACACAGGAAGCAATGGTGCACTGTGGGTAATAGAGTTATTTACTGTTTGTAGTTCATACATCTAGCACCAGGTGGCACTGGCATAAGGCCCTAGATTTAAATTTGAGCGGGCTATGGCACATTTATAACATAAACATTTTATTGTAGCTACGTCATAATAACTTTACAAAAGATAGCCTAGGTTTTATTAAAAAATGTTTCACTGTGTTGTGAATGGTTTGCTGCACAAATTCTTCTTGTAGCTGGAACTTACGGCATGTAGACCAAAATTGTTCCACATTTTTAGTCGTCAGTAGGCTAATGTCTAAATGGCCCAAAACCAGCTACCATTGAGTATAGATTATATGGTTAGAAATGGGTCATTTCATTGAATATGGTCAAACAGTGGTTGCTGACTCATCAAAGATATTTTTTTTAAAATTTAACATTTTGTTTCTATATGAGTGAATGACCCGTGAATGACCCAGATGTAACGCCAGAGTGGCCGCTGGTCTACTGCGCTGTACAGCTGAGATTACGCTGGCCGGGTAGTACTTTCACGGCACCGCATAAAGCTTCGATCAGACTGCGCACGCAGGCCAAGTTAACTACATGCAACTACATGCATGCAGTCTGATCGAAGCTTTATGCGGTGCTGTGAAAGTACTACCCGGCCAGCGTAATCTCGGCTGTACAGCTTGGTAGACAAGCGGCCACTAGCGTTACATCTCTAACCATATAACCTATACTCAATGCTTCTACTAGGCCTATATGTATTCCAAAATAGTTCTTAGGCAGTTAGGCCTATGCTCATGTAGTACGCCTAGACCTACAACAAGTTTATCCCGCAAACCGAGTCCGGACTGGCTCATACGAACTGACCCAAGTCCGGATCATACTATTTAAACATCCTTGCCCTGACTGCATGAACTTGCCTGATATGTAGGCCTACACCTCAAGTCACGACTCCCCACAGGCTAAAATATGCATGGTAAATGCAAGCCATCTCGAACACATGATGCTCGAGCAATATTACTTTTCAAAGGCTTAATCCTTTTATCACAGTTGAACCTTTGATTCCGGACTGAGCTTGTTGTAAACTTGTAACCAATCCGTACTAAAAGTTTGTGATGAAGTTCACTGAAAACCGAGGCTGAAAATTCAATCCGGTCCAGACCAATTCGGACTCGGCTCACGTGATAAATGTGGGCAAAGTCCTTATCCTGGGTGCTTGGGGCAAGGCCTACCCAGGCCTAGGCCTACACTAAATATTTCAAGAATTTATTTAGGTAAACGCTTGAAAGTTGCTGCTCTAGATAGGCTTAGCTTAGGTCCTACTGCCTACGATACATTACATTCTTGTACCGAACTAGGCTAGGCCTAACCCTAGCCCTACATTGAAGCCTAGGGCTAAATTTTTACGTATGTTCCTTGGCCCTAGCCCTAGATGCCTACTAGGGCCTAGGCCTACATTTCATGATACAGGCGGGCCTATGACATAGGCACTGATAAGTTCAACAACCTAACCTCACTAATTTATTTATCAGTGTCTAGGGCCTAGGCCTATGCCAATTGTACGCCTGGGTCTAGTGTCAAACCTAGATAGGCTATAGGCGTAGGTAAATTCCCAAGGGACAGGCATTAATGAGTAGGGCCTAGGCCTTGGCTAGAGTAGGCCCAGACTTGAGAACATCTCACCCAGTAGGCCCAGGCTAAGCTAGCCTAGGCCTAGGGGCGTAGAAAATATCGGTTTTCGCGGCCGTTCATATCCTTCCTGCCACAAATAGAAAGCTAGGCATAAACTGTGAGATAAATAACAAGCTCTAGAAAACGCAGGCCAAAAAGAAATAAAGTAATCTTTGGCCTAGGGGAAGGGCTAGGCCTAGCCCTAGCTAAACTAAATTGAAGTTTGTGACTGTTTCATGTAGCCCTACAGTTGCGTAGGCCTAGGCCTATTTAATAACAATGACATAGGTTAGGCTCTAAACTGCGGAATCACTCCTTATTTAATTTGTATGTTGAATAAGATAAGATAAGATAAGATAAGTTTATTCTTCATATAAGACAATTTTTTTACAAATTAATCTAATCTCTAAGGAGATGTGCGAAGAGTTATGTACCCTACCTAAACCATCCAAATACAGTTGAATTGTAGGCCTAGGTACATTTAAAGTTGAGTAAGGAGACAAGTAGGCTAAGTCAGATAGCACCTCATGTGACAAGCAATAAATAAAAAGAAATAGTAAAATCTTAATAATAAAAACTAAAATTTACGTATAGTGCTACACTTTTAAGGAATTGTATAATAGGGTGCCTTATAGAGTAAACATGTTTGCAGGCTTATGCCTAGCTGTAGGAATATAATACAATATATACGATATTACACTAACATAACATGCTAATAGGAAAAGAGTCAATATCAATAATAACTTATAATATACGAAACATGTAACATAATTATTTAAGATGAGGAAGTATACCCAGTAGAATTTAAGAATGTGGTGATCAAAGGTGATCACTGTTTGCAATAGCATAATAAAACAACAAACAACAACAATTTAACATGAAATGCTAAGGAACTTTTCTTTGTACTCCTGAACAGAATAAAAAGATTCACTTATTAACATATTTTTTAACCTAAGTTTAAATAAGGATACACTAGTGGATTCTTTAATCTCACACGGTAGAGCATTGTAAAGTAAGGTTCCCTGGTAAACTGGACTCTTTTGGCATTGAACCGAAGTTTGTCTATGAATTCGGAGGAAGTTTTTTTTGACGCGTGTTATGCGAGTGTGTGTCCTTGTTTGTTTCCAGTTCATTGATGTTAGTCTTTATAAATGTCAAAAGTTGCAAGATATATAAACAAGGCATAGTTAAGATTTTTAGATTTTTAAAATGATTTTTACAGGATTCTAAGCGATTAAGATGAAGCATGTTCCTGATAGCTCTTTTCTGTAATATGAAGACAGACTGCCAGAGTGAAGAGTTTCCCCAGAAAATTATGCCGTAACTCATTTTTGAGTGAAACATTCCATAATATTGAGTAATTAAGGTCCTTATGCTAGCAATTTTAGACATAATTTTAATTGCAAAACAGCAACTTGAGAGTTTATTGCATAATGCAATGATGTGGTTTGACCAATCAAGATTGTCGTCAAGTTGTACACCCAGGAATGGTACATCTAGATTTTGCTCAAGTACTACATTCTGCACATTTACAACTATTTGTTGAGGGCAATATGAGGACAATCTTGTTCAAATGTGCAATGTCAAACTCGAAATTACTGACTTGTCAGTTGTTACCATATATTGACAAGTGTTGTCTGGCACTACCACAACAACTAAAATGGCGGCACCGGCAAAGAAACCGGATGTACATCATCTTGTACGTCTACTCCCATTTGAGTTAGACCTCCTTCCGGTTATTTCTCTATGCTCCTTCCAATCCAGCTCCATGCTGGTACGATGCGTAGGGCGTCGAGAGTGTGGCGTGAAAATATACGATAGCGCAAAAAACAACATGTTCTTTGTCTCACTCATAAAGTCACTTTATATGAAGTCGGAACGCTCAAGTGAAGTGTTCAATCAATAGGTTTGTTCTTTTGTCCACCTCAAATTGTGGTAGTTACACCTAGGTGTAAAATACAGAATCAGAAAAGGGGTTAAAAGGTGTAATATTCCACGGTTGGACAAAAAACGATTTTGTACAGCAAATGTCCAGGTTATGTTGCCAGCTGTCATTCAATTCAAACACTTTCAGAAGATATCTAACTCAATAACACAGCTTTGTGCATTTTCTTCCATTCTATTCCATATATTTTATTATTACCAGTTTTATCTTCTTTTTATTAAACAATCACACATTATAACGGGGTTACTTTTGAAATTTGCGCGAATTTCCATAGCTACACCTTTTACACCTCCTCAAGAGGCAGGTATAAAAAGTGTAAAAGTTGTAAAAATTGGTGGACAAAAGAACAGACCTATTGGCGCAGGTCGTGTAATTTGTATTTCAGGTTAAAAACTAATTTTGTCAGAAGAAGTTGAACTACTTGTGTGAGTGAACTGATCAATAATTGCTATTGAGAACTTATCCATGACGTTGCAACGCTCCTGACGCTCTCTGCAGTGCATGTCCTGAAAAGTAGGTGTACAATAATTATGTTATTTTGTTGATAAATAGAATACAGTTGACCTCACTTTTGTCCCGAAATGCACACGAGATAAAAAAATCATACCTCTTGCTCAACGTTATAGGGCGTCGCGACGCCCATACGCCCTAAGCAGCGTGCCAGAACCTGCTAGGAAGGTGTTAAAAACTCTTATCCTACTCCTTAATAGAGAACACTGAAATACTCGAACACAAAAGGCGCACGAGATATAAAATCATAACCCTATGCTCAACGTGTGAGGGTGTCGCGACGCTCTCGACGCCCTCTGCAGCGTACCAGGACCTGCAAGGTAGGTGATAAAAACTCTTATCCTACTCCTTAATAGAGAACATCAAATTCCAACTCGCAACCTTCTCGTGGTTTGGCCCGTAATTAGGGGAGTTTATCTCCCTGAAACTAATGTGCGAGCTCTGGGTCGTCGTCGGGGAACTTTCCCCTTCCCTTTGACTACCTCCCCAACGGCGACGACAATGACAACACGGACGGATGATGTGACACAGATGGAGACGACCACGACGTGGGGGAACCCCTGCCCTCCCCATATGCTTGTGGCTGGTTCTGACCAGCACAGGCCTGTCCACCCCTTGTCCCCCCGCGTCATCCCTTACGTCCATCCCTTCGTCTCGATTAGCCAAGTTGCATAAATATGAGACGTAAAGCAATATCCAATCAATCAACACTGAAATACTCGAACACAAAAGGCGCACAAGATATAAAATCATAACCCTATGCTCAACGTGTTAAGGTGTCCCGACGCTCTCGACGCTTTTTGCAGCGTACCAGGACCTGCAAGGTAGGTGCCAAAAACATTGAATGCTATTATTTTATGATGAATATCCAACTTCCCGCAATACTGACGAAAGATGCACGAGATAAAAAATCATACGTCTAGCGGCTAGCCCTACGTTTCAGGGCGACGCCCATATGCCCAATGCAGCGTGCCACGACTTGCAAGGTTGATGCAGAAAATTTAAATCTTATTACTTAATAGGACAGGCTTGCCGCAATACTCGTATTTCGAAATAAGCACGAGATAAAAAAAAGCTCTGGCTGAACGTTTTGTGGCATCGTGACGCTCCAGACGCCTTATACAGCGTACCAGGAGCTGCAAGGTAAGTGCATAAAACTTAAATCTTACAAATTAAATGGAATACAGCTTACCGCAATATTCGTATCTACAAAGAAAGGAGCACGAGATAGAAAAAAACTCTTGGTGATCGTACTGCAAAGAACTCGTATCCTACTATTTCTCGATTTGGTTAGTCGGGAAACACTCCTGTAGGTGGAATTATTGATAGTTAATATATAATTCGGAAATTAAAAAAGTCCATCCCGACCGGGATAAACTTGCAATGAAGGTGCAAAGAACTCGTATCCTACTACTTATTAGATTACAGCCTATTGTAAAACTCTATCACGAAAAGCGCATTAAATAAAAATTACCGTTCCTGTTTCGCGTCGCGCACCAGACCTGCAAGTAAATATAGCTTACTTCAATACTGTATTACGAAAGCGCACGAGATAAAAGGTTCCAACGAAAGAATAAATCCCCCACGAACACAAAAATTTGTAAACAAAATAGAGACGACAGCCAAGCTCTCCTTCAAAAGTCTTCGGCTGTGAATGCTGTGAGATATAGAAGTTGAGCCAAGCTTTTCATTCTTTCTCCCTAGTTTCGCCTTGAAAAGAAGTAAGATAATTTCACAAGTTGACGAGCGCCAAGCCAACCATTTTCGTGGAAAAAAGGAAAAATTCAAACTCAAAATAATAATTAAAAATTGCTTGGGCCATTGAATTTGGTTTGCTCCAAACAGTTTCTTGTTGTATTGAGAATGAGAATCGACTACATCAAAATGCATCAGTCAAGTTCATTACAAGAACTCTAAAAATTCAATGGCCAAGCAATTTTTTTTATGATTTGTAATTAAAAATTTGGGAACTCTTGCCACTAAGCGGGTCCAATTTTCAACCACACTTTTTCCCCAATAAAAACAATGGAAAACAACTACAAATTAGAAATAAATGTGTAAAAATTCAATATTTACAATTTATTATTAATTACCACTTTGCAAAATTAACAATTACATAGGTGAACACAATATTACTCACAGACTAATTTCACTGTTATTAGTTGATCACGGCGGCCATTTTAGCAAAGTCTCTCCATTCTCCGACGTACCAACCAAAACACACCAAACTTTTACAACAAATAAATGAATATTAACTAGATAAAACCTTTAAAACGAAACATATTGAGTATTGACATTATAGTAGGACAGCGGCAAGATCACATATCATAGGGCTTGCCAAACATAGAAGTAGATAACTGATTGAATAGGAATAATATAACCTTGACCTTAAAAATAGATAACTCATTGAATAGGATTAACATAACCATGACATAGGTTTTACTTTAGTAGATCGATTGTACCGGATACATTTCGGCCATTTGAGTGACAAGGTGGAACATGATGTCGGGACCCGCAAATTGTCTCCTCCACACGAACAAATCCATATAGGATGCCAGGTGCACCCTGGCAGTTCCGTACTCTTCCTTGTGGCGCGCTTTCAGTTTTTGGTGGAGTGATTCAATGTTTTTGTGTTGTACATTAGCGTCGCCGGGAACAAAGTTTTGTGATGTTACAGTCATGTTTGAAACCCTGTAATTTATTAATACCATGTAGCTGCCCACCCGTCACTTAAACCATAGTACCTGGATGACAGTTGCTGCAACAGTGGAAGAAGGTGTGTGCATCGCGCGTTTACTACTGTAAATTACCTTGTCATATCGACCCCTCCCACACCGGTAAACAAACCTCAGACCATGTGGTTTCGACCCAAGGAGCGTACCCGTTCATACTTTCGCTTACTAATTTGTTTTCGTCGATTTCAACTACTTTTCTACTCCACCAATCTTTCGGCATGGGAATGACATAAGTGTGCAATCTTACGCCAAGTGTTGCCAGAACTCCCAAATGAAATTTATTAAATCATGTAGGAGAATTATCGATTCCGAGAATAATTTGGCACAAGCTGAAAAATTGTAAAGACTAAAATTGCGTGTACTAACGTGCATAAATACAAGCTATTACATGATATGAACCGCAAGTGAAAATCGCGATACTGTCAGATAACCATGGCAGCGGCGACGGCGCGAGGCAAATACTCGTCGATCACTCACATGATGCTGATCGTCGATCACTCACATACGCAGTGTTACCAAATTTAATCATCTGTTCAGCGGACTTTGCAAATAGTTGCAAATCTCGCGCAACCAATGATTGTGTTG
This sequence comes from Sweltsa coloradensis, assembly GCA_024449915.1. Taxonomy (NCBI): domain Eukaryota; kingdom Metazoa; phylum Arthropoda; class Insecta; order Plecoptera; family Chloroperlidae; genus Sweltsa; species Sweltsa coloradensis. The sequence goes on from JAMZAV010001180.1 coordinate 340,432, forward strand.
CACTATTGTGTTCTGTCCGACAGTTGTTCCATCCTCTCGTAGCATATCAAACATGAGTTCATCCACGGTATGAGTCTGTCTGCACCAGTAATAAAACAACTTTAAATGATCCTTCAAGGACAAACGCGTACCTTCGAACCACGTTTCATTAAAAACCCTTTCTTTAACCCAAACTTAGGGCCCCCAGTGTAAACACGATGATTACACTTAAATATACCATACAATTTCCCTCGTTCTGGATTTTCCAGAATCATTTGCGATCCACACTCGCATACTCTTTTAGAATGTAACAGTCCTAGTTGTTGAAGCCACACAACAAATTCATTATCCGACAACAAAAAACATTTACTATATAGCTTGCTAATGTTAAATTTCCTTAATTCATCCATCATGAACGACACCAAACAACAATCTGACTGGGACTACAACATTTCGACAACGGTGGTGCTTTGAATCAGTTCTAAAATCGCGTATTTTTTAACAAAACTTCTCTGTTGGGAACACTGGAGTACACTCACTACAAGTAACATAACAATAACATATTTATAAATTACTTATTACAATAACCAAAATATCGCAAAAAGGTTGGTACACCTACTAAGTAAATGACAATAACATAGCCATAATCCAAAATGGCGCGTTGATCAGAGTGAGACGACGTTCATGTTCAATAATGTAAATTATTTGACATTATTCGTGTAATTCGAGAGTGTTTACTATTAATTACTCACTATACTTACTTAATATTAACTTATTTCTAATTTGTAGTTGTTTTGCATTGATTTTATTGGGAAAAAGTGTGGTTGAAAGTTGGACCCGCTTAACGGCAAGAGTGCCAAAATTTGTACTTCTTTTTTTACCACGAAATGGTTGGCTTTGCGCTCTTCAACAGGCGACATGATCTTCCTTCTTTTCAATGCGAAACTAGGGAGAAAGAATGAAATGCTTGGCTCAACTTCTTTCTATATCTCACAGCATTCACAGCCGAAGACCTTGGCCGCCGTTTTTTTTTTTTTTTTTTTTTTTTACAAATTTTTGTTTTGTGGGAGATATTACATATTTTTGTTGTTTGTTTCCTATCAAGGCGTGAAATACTTGTAAGCGATATTCGACAAAAGCGTCGATATTCAGCGAGAAGCGAGTTGTTTTTTTTTTAAAACATTTTTGGGCCTACGGTCCCCCCAAATTTAGCCACTTGTGTTTTGGACATTTGATATTTATAACGGTTAAGAGCATGTTTAATTTCAATTTTGTACAAATTGCCACGCCTTAATAATTCGGTGTTTTGATTATCATTCAAAATTTCGATTTTCTCCAGTCCCTGTAACCCGATTTTGGTTTGGAAAGCAAAAGGCACTACGTCTGAAGTACATCTAAGTGTGGTCCAAGTTTCATAGTTCTAACATGTACCGTTTCATGTAGGCTCTTACAACTCACGCGGAAAATTAGCTAGTAGCCAGCCAGCCAGCCCAGCCGAAAGGATTTCAACGGTGTTGAGGCACTTTTTTTAACACAGTGTGACACTCCGGCTTCTTGCTCAGTGGAGAAAGGGGCGGGGCCGTCTGTCTGGTCGTACTTCCGTAGTTGTACAGCTGTTAGGCGCCACGTAATTCCTAAAAACTGGTTACCAACTAGTACTAGTATCAACAGTGGAATGACGAAGGACTAATAATGATACTAGAACACAAGATGTAAAGATCGGAAAGATTTATTGTCGGATAAGTGCCGACGTTCCGTAGGATGCATAACCACAAATAATAATAACATAAAAAACAATAATACCCAGCAGAATATCACAATTAGCATAACATAATACAAGGTCTGCCTCTCTAATGAGACTAAGGTTCGGCCACCACTGCACTTACCGGAAAATAAGCGTGGGGGTCAGGTTCTAGCCTGACGCGGCTAAGTGCAAGTGGTCTCCGACACCTTCGGCCATCTTGACCAAATTAACCACATTTATGTCACAGAGTAGAAATATCACAGGAGAATATAGGTAGGGCCTTTATAGGCTTAGGCCTAGACAACCTGGGTCTTCAGGTTAAAACATAGGATATACCTGGGTTACACGTACCCAACATAAGATTGTCCGAGTGAAAATAATAATACAATTCTATTACAAGTTTCACAAAATCAATAATTGATAAGCAACAAATGCCTTGTAGGCTAGGTACGCATGTCACACTATAAGAGACCGGCTACAAACATGACAAAGGTAATTATGTTATGTTTGCTAGGCCTGTGACGTACCATAAAATCAATAGGCCATATGGGCTCTCAGGAATATAGGCCTACTGAAGGTAGGCACAAAAAATATGGTTCAAGCGTTCTTCTAATAGTCAAGTCCTGGACTACTAGGAAAATAAATGCCGGGTGGGACTATATATAAAGCCAAAGCCCTAATCAAAAAGTCCAACGTAAGACTAGCCGACTAGAAATAGGCTAGGCCTACTCTCAAGCTACTAGTAAATCTGAAGCCTGGCTTTATAATCTAGTTTATCAAATTCTAGTTTGGGCCTAAAGGGGTTCTTTCAGAAAACTAGTTCATGGGCCAACTGTAGGGCCTAGGCCTAGTGGGGACTGTAGCAAAGTTCAACAAGGGAAACGTCAAAGCTGGTGATGTGGGCTAAAACACCCAGGGACACAAATACCATGAGTAGGTGTGAAATCCACAGCTTCCATCCTTCGAACCCAGGAACATGTCACGAAATCTTGATTCTCTTCTCCTACCCTAGCAGGCGTTAGAAGACTAGAATCTTGGGCAAAGTCGCCGTGCGTCTTCCCCTGAGATATCCAACATGGTCCGGAACAAAGGTGAATCCTACTTCCGTGTAAGTTCTGGTCCGTACTACGACCTAAAGAAATCAAAAGAATATCCCACAACACCATTACGAGCCGTCTATGGAGTGTGACCATGCCAATGCATGTCCTAGCAAAGTTAGGATAGCAAAGCTATATTCAGATAGAAACTTACCCCAACTGGGCCCCGATTCATGTACATTTAACCCGGAGTTAGGGCGAGGTAAGGAAGGAATAGGACGGGTTAGGTCGAACCAATGAACAAGCTCTATGTCACTGTATGAATGACGATTAACTTATCACTGCAACTTAGATGATTGTTTCATTGGTTTCCACCGCCATCTTACTAAGTAAGTTTGACGACGAACTTTGCTAAATGTCGCCGTGTTTTATTTAATTTTTGATGTTTAATGAGAATTTTGATGCGAGTGTGTTGTACATCATCGAATTTAAAAAAATACGTATACTCTTGCCGTAAGTTATGGCATAGCCTAGGACTATCGTATTATTTTGATTCAAAATAAAGTTGCAATTAGCCGTCGAAACTTGTAACTTTTTAGGGAAGTGTGTCGAAACATGGTAATGCAGGCTAGGTAAGGCCTAGGGCTTGTCAAACGTGTATTGGTACTATGCATATTTCCAGGCCTAAAGCCTCCAGGAACAATAGACTAAGTCTATTAAATTATAAATAATTTTCTACAACTAAGCCTAGGTCGATGCCTGTTTCTGTTTTTTTTTTTGAGCGCAATAACAATATTTTTCTAGTTTAACGTCTAGGCTCAAAAATAAAAATGTCCGCCTATCTGTTTACAAATTTTGGCTACCTCCGAGGCAGCATAAATCGGTATTCATGAAGCATTGACTTGCCCTAACTCTCGCTAACTTTCACACCACAGCTAATCCTGGCTAGCTCGGGGATTAGGTCGAGGTAAGGCCGAGTGGCAATGACTATATTTTTAGGTAAACACATTGTTTTTTACAAAATACTAAACAAGAATATCGAAAATGCGTCTTTGTGAGTCGATTCTATTTTAATCTGAAATTAATAGACATGTAACTTTTTGAATTGTGTCTTGGCATTAACTTGATGGGCCAATTTGTGTGGGAGTGCAATATCCATTTTTCTCACCACTTTAGGTGTGAGTCATTAGTGTCAAAAAGGGCATTAGTAGGGCGATATTAAACCCAGTAAATACATTTGCCCAAATAAGGGCCTAACTAGTACGTGTCACAAGTTAAAGGTCTTATAAACAAACATATAGACTCGAACCCAAAAAAATTGCATATTTTTTACAACGATTTGGTGCAAGAAATTATTTTGTCGTTGTGCCGTTTTTTTTTTTTACCATATCTCAGCCGGTTGTATGTAGGCCTACTGGTAGTCGACACTTGTGTAAAATAAATTTCTTTACCAGACCAAAAAAACGAAAGTCTGCACGGGGATATAAAGTACACACCCAAAACAGACGAAAAATTTTAAAAATGCCAATTACTGAGGAAGCATAACATAAATAAACAATTATTGGGGCAATTTTAAAAGGTAAAAGAATTTGGATCAAGCAGGTTCCGAAAATGGCGACCCTTTACGTGGTAGTTGACCATGCTACGCACTACTACGCCACGACGCGGCCGTCCTTCGCGTTGGCTTGAGTGGTACATCGTTGGTCGTGGTTAGCGTACCTGCTTCCAATGCAGAAAGTACAGGGTTCGATTCCCGTCAAAGTCAGAAGATTTTTAACTTCTGATTTGGACTTAAGTCCATCAGTTCTTGTCTTAGGAGTTTGTAAACGGTGCGGTGACTTTATAGAGCCGTCCTAGCAACCAAGTACATAATAAATTCAGAGTTGTTCTGAATCGGCCTTGTTGATTCTGGCGTGGATCCGCGGGTGTTCGCACTGTCCATATCACTGATAGCTATATTTCCTATTACAAATATCGATCTTTGGTTGGTTATCGCTCACTCGTCGATTGCGTCGGCGCCTACAGGGTTGGCTTGGTCGCTTTGATTTTACTGTCCCCCACTGAAAATCAGTTATAAACTGAGTGGGTAGACTCTAAATACAATTTATTTTATTTATTTATTTATAACACGAGGCTCACGACGCATTCAGATAACTCTTTATTTAATGGTATTATTAAGGGCACTTTTTACACTTCAAAGCCATCTGCCACATTTAATTACTGTTATAATCGACTATTTATAAAGCATGAACGTTATAACTCATTTATTCTGGCGTAATAACATTTGAGGTGAGGTTTCTGCCGTCGTCGGTGCAAATAGCCACTACCTCCGCCTAACTCTTGGTGTTAGGGAGTATAAGGCTGAGGTAGGGGTAGGGCGAGGTAGCGAGTGTTAGCTCAACGTACATGAATCGGATTTGACGTTGCCCCTCGCTAACTCTTCTTAACCCTGCCTAACCCTGGGATAAAAATGTACATGAATCGGGGCCCAGGGGACTAGACGTGCAAAACTCCCACATCACTGTAGTATCCCAGGGACGAGGTGTTCTACCTGGATTACATACTAATTAATCACTGTACACTGTTTAGCCAACTCGTCTGTCATTACGTCAGTTTTATTCAGAACCGGACATACGGTCGACATCAAACTACTACACTAGTCAGTTAGCAACACTAGTATCTAGTCAAGTAAGAGAGCGCTTCCGGGAAGCGGGAGCATACAACATTCCCTCTTAACAACAATTAAAATAGTAATACAAATAAGAATATCAAATATAGTATGAAATAGAATAACTAGTACATAATGAATTTATGAAGAATGTCAATCAAGTTCTTAAATGTAATCAAATGAAACCACAGAGTATAAGAATTGTCTTTGCTTAGTCTTGGTAACGTATAGGCAATCTTCGTGCCCTCTGCGGCCTGGGTTTCACCTGGACCGGTGATCTTGGGCTCTCGGGCGGAACGTCAGCTCGAACGACCTCCTGCGTCCCATGGTTCTGCACATCTCCATTTTGTAGAGCCTTGTTATTAGGCTCAGAAGGAATTTCAGGTAGGGAACCAGAGTGGGAATCTCTGGTATGGAACCTCTTAAAATGGGTAGAGTTCCGGGTATAGCGGGCACGGTCAGGAGTTTGAACGGTAATACTGTTCCCGTTCTTTGACACTACTTGGGTAGGGGTGGGACAGTAGGGAGTAGTTAGTTTGTTAGTTTTGTTTTGCTTCATCAAAACATAATCTCCTTCCACTATCAAAACTTTCCTTAGCGCGTCGTGATTTATCTGCATATTCCTTCCCTTTCCACTTCCTTTCAAGGTCCCGGTCTCTGATTTCACCATCATCCACTGTTTTTGCCTCCCAAGTTGGTAACTCGTCTCGGATTTTCCTACGGTAAAGAAGTTCGGCAGGGCTTACGCCTGTAGTACAATGCGAAGTATTACGATATAAAATTAGATACTGAAGTAGGATTTCTTTACAATCTTGTCCTGTTGCTTGTGCAATACGCAGACGTTTTAACAAAGAACGATTTTGGCGCTCCACCTCCCCGTTAGCCTGCGGCCACAACGGTGTTGTGAAACGTAGATCAATATTATTTTCTCCGCAGTATTTCTTGAACTCTTCACTGGCAAATTGGGGTCCATTATCTGACCTAATGGATGAAGGTAAACCAAACCTAGCAAAAAATGGGTTTTAAGTATCTCGATTGTTTTCTCAGCGGTAATGGACTTCATGATGTCCACTTCAAAGAATCTACTGTAGTAGTCAATAGTGACTAGTAAGTAATGTCCTGAGGGTTTAGGGGTCCTAGAAAATCTACAGCTATGTCTTGCCAAGGGCGGCTTGGCAGTGATGTTGTACGAATAGGCTCCGGAACATCAGGTGCAGTGACAAGCTGGAAACCATGACAAGTCTTGACAAATGTCTCACATTCCCTATCAATCCCCGGCACCATACCTTAGATCGTAATCTTTGCTTCATTACTGACATTCCCGGATGACCCTCGTGGGCCAATTCCATGGTTTGCTGCCTGAGAGCAACTGGCATTATCAAACGATTTCCACGCAAGATGATATTTCCTACCTTGCTCAGTTCAGTGGCAAATGCATGAAATGGTTTGCTCGAGTCATCACTCCAAGAACCCGATTCGAGACTACGAGATACAGACTGAAGCTCCATATCAGTTTCAAAAGCATCTTCGATATCCTCCAATCTTAGTGCTACTGGTGTTGATGACTGAACTATGATTTGAAGACATTTCTCACCTTCAGCATCAAAAGTTGTCTTACATTTTCCCGGATCCAACAGCCTAGATAATGGGTCAGCAATATTAGACTTTCCAGGGCGATGTACAATGTGATAGTTATAGGATTGTAATCTTAAACATCCATCGCTCTATCCTAGCACATGGTTTACCTTTTGGTGGACAATATGCATTCGATGGGGCTTATTGTCGGTGATCAGGTCGAAAGTATCTCTTCCATACAGGTACATATGAAAAATGTTCACAGGTTGTTATCTCTATTATTGATTCTGGGATCAATTCAATTTGGTGAAAAGCGCTGTCAATATCAAGTTTACTAAAGAATTTACTGTCCCTTAGATCAGGGAGTACCTCATCAAAACTTGGTATGTGATGTTTCTCTCTTTCCACCGCAGTATTTGCCTGACGCATGTCAACGCAAATCCTGACATCTCCATTACCCTTAGGGACGACACGAGCTGCGAGGACCCTGCGATGGGCCATCAATCTTCTCAATGATATCTTGGTCTTCCAACTCTTGAAGTTTAGTTTCTAGTATTCTTTGAAGGGGCACAGGAACCTTCTTTCAATGGTTGGTACACTGGTTTCACATCATGGTTAATGGGAAGTTTCATTTGAAAATCTTTCAACTTTCCCAATACAGGCTTAGGCTTATTAGGCCTTTCGATCTGATTCACTTGCAGGCCTATCTTCAAAACTCCTAGTTTTTTTTGCAGTCTCTTTCCCAAGAAGTGGCACACCCTTGCCTTTGATTACGTAGAACAAAGCGCTTACCTTCGGACCGGGTCTTACTCTTACATCTGCTTGGAATTTTACCCAGGACAGTCAGGGGGTTTTACTACCATATGGAAAGAGTGCCTTACTAGATAATGAAGAGCAGCAGTCAACTTTTTTTTTCTTTAAGCGAGTCCACGTTTCTTCATCTACTACATTACATGTAGCTCCTGAGTCAACCATAACCTCCAAACCAATTCCACCCACCTTGACTTTCAATAGGTCAAAAAGAACCGTTCAGCTGGTTAACTCTGGTCACTCCGAAAGCATAGTCGCGGCGATCTTCCGACTCGTCGTCTGTATTTGAATCGACATTAACTTGTCTAACCTTGCATTTCTCTTTTTTTCCCGTGTTTCCTTTAGTGCGTTCCCCTTTTTGTTTACTTTTCTTCCTACAGCAAGCTCCAAAGTGCCCAATCTGATGACACAGATGGCATTCTTTGTTCTTTGCTGGACACCCATCACTACCTTTCATGTGTCCACATAGCCACATGCAAAGCATTTTATTTTCTTTGACCTATCTAGGCCTAGGCTTACCTTGTTCACTACAGCTTGCTTGTCAGGGCAGACCTAGCCCTAGGCCTGAGCTTACCTGCTCCAGTCCTAGCTCGCGCTGGTTGGCATCCTCCCAAGATCGAGATGTGTCCAACACAGACTGTAGGGTCATATCTGGACCTATTTCGATAAGTTTTCTCTTGAGTTGCTTAGAAAAAACTTTGTCCAATATTTGGTCACGCAGGTGTTCATCTATGAGTGTGTCGAACCCACAGTGAAGAGCCTGGCGCCTTAACCTAACCTCAAACTTATCAATAGACTCACCCTCTTGTTGGCTAAGTGCACGGAACTTGATCCTTTCGTAAGGAATATTACTCCTAGGTGTGAACTTCACAGTCAACGCTGCGACAGCATCCAAATAAACATTGGAACCTCCATCTGCCCCTGCCGCTGGCAGACTGTGATACACGTCCTGTACATCCAGACCTGCTTTATGCAACAACGTTGCCTTCTTTCTTTGAGGGTTTGTAATATTAGCACTTTCTGCATAATATTCAAATCCCCTAAGCCAACGCGTCCAGCGTTGTCCCACTGTTGTCTGGTCACCTGAGCAGTCGAAAGGCTGCACGCCGTTTTCACCGGACATGATTGAACAATTCCGGGTGGTCTAGGCCTATGCAAACTGTTAATATAACTACCTTCCTACCTTCTTTTCAGATGTCGAATGCATTAATCCCATCCTCGTCGCCAATGTAGTATCCCAGGGACGAGGTGTTCTACCTGGATTACATACTAATTAATCACAGTACACTGTTTAGCCAACTCGTCTGTCATTACGTCAGTTTTATTCAGAACCGGACATACGGTCGACATCAAACTACTACACTAGTCAGTTAGCAACACTAGTATCTAGTCAAGTAAGAGAGCGCTTCCGGGAAGCGGGAGCATACAACAATCACCACACGAGGCGTCGAACCAAAGCCTTTCTCGTAGAAAGATGACTGTATTCGATGAGAATCTGGCTGGAAAGAACTTCAGTTCTCAACCGGAACAGCTGAACGCTGCTTTGACATCCCACCGCCGTAGCAGGGCTCACCGCCTACCATCCGCGTCGCGAGACAGGTGTGCCAACCAACACTTTCCCGCGGAAAAGGAGCCAATTCAAATGGGTGTAGGCCTACAGAGCAAATAGTCAGATCGGAGCAGTATGCTGTGAGTAGTTCTGGCAAACTACGCGCAACAGTATTAGTGATACCTAGAACCTTAATAGATCCCAGTCTATTAATTTTCTAGGTGTCACAACAGAACGGTTTATCGGATCCGGGTGATTTTTTTTTTTTTCCAAAAAATCAGCTTGGGTGTTTTTTGTTTGAATGTTTGTTCGCTCTCTACCGGGCAAACAGCATTTGCGATCTTGATGAAAATTGGAGAGGACCTTCGAAATCTCTAAACTTAGACTTGCCACGTTTTATATTTCTCGTGAATATTGTACTTTTACGATAAAAAAAAAATTAATGCAATATTTTCGTAACATTTGGGCCGATTCTGACCAAACGGGTGGGGCTACAACGTTCATATTTTACATGGACATTAAGGTATTGGTGATGTAGTACCTTTTGAAAGAAAAAGTTTAAAAAGTTAGCCAGAATCCATTGAAATAAAAGTTTAAAAAAATTGTTGAGGTGTAATAATTAACATAACTATAGAAACTTGACAACAATCACCTACAATGCGTACAAAAAGTTAGTCTTTAGGCCTCCAGATATTTTACATTCTATTAATTGGTATTACTATAGCGATTAGTACTACTTTATAAAAATTATCTTTATTTCACAAAAATTATTTTGCAATGGATCTTGAGAAAGAGATCCCACGCATACTGAAAACTTAAAAAAGCTCATCCATCAACGCGACTAAAAAAAGCGTTCGCAAAGGGGCCTAGGGTAGGTCATGGACCACATATCAGCTCATATACCGAGTTTCAAGACTGTAAATCTTTCGGGGCGGCGTGTGCAAATACCTGAAAACCCCATAACTCGGGTAGCCGTATACATGACGAGTTTGGTCGTCGCGTAAGTACACGTGTGGCGCTTGGCTGCGGGCGACGACCGTCGACCTAGATATTGTTTTCCCAACATAACAACTTTATCAACTCCATTCACGCTGGGCCTTCAAATTCCAACTCGACACCTTCTCGCGGTTTGGCCCGTGAATAGGGGAGTTTCACTCCCTGAAACTAATGGCGAGCTCTGGGTCGTCGTCGGGGAACCCCGTCCCTTTGACTACCTCCCCGACGGCGACGACAAAGACAACACGGACGAATGATGACAAAGACGGAGACGACCACGACGTGGGGGAACCCTTGCCCTCCCCAAATGCTTGTGGCTGGTTCTGACCAGCACAGGCCTGTCAACCCCTTGTCCCCCCGCGTCATCCCTTACGTCCCTCCCTTCGTCTCGATTAGCCTAGTTGCATAAATATGAGACATAAAGCAATATCCAATCAATCAATCCATTCACGCTAGCTCAGCGTGGACCTACCACACGGAGGAACTCCGTGATCCAGCACATAATTCTTGCTTGTGTTGGATCCTTAAGGAGTGCTAAGGCACGCCGATCACTGTGTTCGGTTCGGATGACCGACGGTGTTGGCTCGAGCGACTCTGATTCGGGAGGTCTCGGGTTCAAATCCCGTCGGACCGGAAATCCTGACTGAAGGTTGGAATTGGGCAAGGTCATAACTATATTTTTGCCTAGTCTTTTCCTTATTCCGTTCAGCCTTCCTTTGAGGATTGTTAGTCATTTTATGAGAAGCATTGGAATTAGCGTGTTTCTTCTCCCGTCTAGCCTTATAAAACTTTACGGCTGGATGTACTGGGCCAGGAATTTTGTCTACAGCATTTACCAAAAAATGTAGTAGATCATTAGTCAAGGCATCTAATAGTTCAGGGGTTTGTGTAAAATCTTGTAAAAACGCTTGAAACTTATCTTCCCATTCAATCATACAGTCTGGTTCGTCATTAATGTTTGTAGACGCATCACAATGAAGCATATCCTGTTCCGGACATTCAAGTTTCTTCGGGTTCTGGTTGTAAGAGTCTGCAATTTTTGATCTCGCCTTTTCAGGGTGCGCATATCTGACATAATTGCTCAATCCTCTAGGTTCAAAAAAATACTTACAATGTGGACATTCCGATGTTCTTGTGTTATCTTGTGATCGAATATCATCATTGCTAGTTAGTAGTTACTGAATAAAAAATAATTGCAGTTTGAGTGGTATTAATGGGCAGCACAGATCCTACAGTATCGTCTTGCCCAATTAAACTATTTGCAATTTTAGGGTGCATTTTAGTTTGATGAACATGTTGATGGTTTGAAAAACAACCCACAATGAATACATTCCGAAGAATTAACTTCACGGGAAGACTTGGACGTTGTGGAAATCGCTAAGGTATTAAAAGTTGCATCTAGTTTTGTTGTAAAAGAACCAGCTGGCGTTCGAGATTGGCCACAGTGAATGTCCATATGCCATTTGTCAATCAGGGATTTTAAATTCCGTATACACTTTGAACAGTGGGGGCATTTCATGGTTGACAAAATACTTAATATGCTATGCAGTTTAAAAAAAGATAATAACCTACCATCAGCTTCTTCCCTACAGTAAAACACAATCTACTTCTTATTCTAGCCATACTTAGTGTAACCAATCCGGGAATAAAATCCAGATTAATAAGGTTGTCACGTAACAAAACGCCATTTCAAGTATTGGCCTGAATGCCATATCTTTGGCTCCAAAGACCCTATGGCTTGTTTTTATATAACTCTACAGGGCCTAATGCATACAAAATATTAAACTTTATCTTAATTAATTAATTAATTAAATTTATTACCTGTAGTTCATTGTTGTGTCAGCATCTAAGTAATAAGATTTATTTTAGTTGTTCTCCTTTGTATATCATTTTTTTTTTAATAAATAGGATAGACGTTAAATAAATAAATAAATTAATTAAAAAGGATTTTTTAAATTAATACTTAATAAGAAAAATAATGTGAACTAATGACTAAATGGAGAAAAATCTCTCCTGGTAACAGAAGTGTTGACTAAAAACACGTTGTTGAAGACATTCTTTAGCAAATTAAATAATTCATATTAACTTGTACAATTGTAGTGACATCTCATACACTCATACCTTGATGCAATCATATACATTTTAAAAAAATGGGTTTTGTCAATTTTTTTTTAAATGACTCAGTTTAATATATCGTTTCCTCTTTTCTCGTACGTATAGGAAATTTAAACTTATTTGATTTTTATATATAGCCTAATCTTATTTTCCACCGAATAAATAATCCATACGTCTAAGATTTTCTGAGTCCAAATCTTAGAACAATTTGCGCTTGTATCGCTAAGATATTTATATTTGACCCAGTGAACGCTGCCGCCGACTTCCACATACCACATTACATCCACATTAAGTAGCAGAAATAGTTTGCTCTCTTTGGATCGGGAAAAAAAGATATTTATAAATTATAAAATAAATCCTGATAAACAAGGTACAAACTGCGATTATCTTCTGGATTGGGTACATTGCATCTAGGTGTCACACACTATTATTAAATTATGATATTTAAGTAAGTGCTACAAGTAAAGAAGGGGGGGGGGGTGCAGCGTTGACTTGTCCTTTCCACAAACAATTACTCTGTAACACAAATCTTAGACACGAAAGGCTGCTCTAACACTAAATACACACTAACCATTAGTGCATTATTAGCAGTTTTTGCAATTATTGCATTTATTACATTTTTATTGCAATTATTGCATTCCAAATTTGAGAACTAGTGTGACAAGTACGGTGTGGGTGCAAGTTCGCTGTCCTAAATACCTTGTGCACGAGTAATGTAATAAATTATTATTTTAACAATATTTAAATTTATTTTCAGGCAAAAGCCAACAGCCACAAACCAGAGGAGATTTTGTTCCCGATGCGATTGACTGGAGCCTGAAAGCTGTTGGGTCGATCCTCAAGGCAGTTGCCGACCCGATTCAACTAGCAACCGGAGTAGTGATTTGTAAAATTAGCTTTGAAGTGAATTTACCAACAGTTATTCCGTGTGCTTCACCGGAAGCTGTCACACCCCATTATTCTTAGCCACACATATAAGACATTAGTCTAAACCTTGAATTAAAACTTATCTGGTAGGCTTGAAACTTTTAAACATGTAGGAACTTATCTGGTAGACTTGTAACTTGTAAACATGTAGGAAACTTGTACTTGTTTTAAGCTATTAAAAATATATTTTGAAACATGCATTCTTTTGCCTTGTGAAATAATAAATAAAATAAAAAATCCTACTTTTACATGGTCTTCACGTAAAGTGCGGATTTGCGTAAAATGCGGAGTGTGGCTCAAAATATTATTGTATATATTTAATACAATCCGGAAAGTAAAAAATCCATCCCGATCGGGGTTCGAACCCTAGTCCCCCCCACACACGATCGGGATGGATTTTTTAATTTCTGGATTGTATTAAATATTAACAATTCCACCCACGGGAGTGTTTCCCGACCATCCAAATCGAGAAATATTATTGTATGTTACATCTTGATATGAATGTGTTCGCGCCAGTTTAAGCCCACTCTTGTTTCACGTAGTATTTACTTTTTCACTCCCCTCGTACCCCCCTTGCTTCTCTTATCTCTGTTTGTAAACCTGACCTAGACAGGCCGTTGGCTCGTCTCTATTGCATTCGAGCTGCCATAGCGTGCAAACGTCTGTACGTCTGCCTGTACGAGGCTGCATGTACTTCGCATATTTTCATTGTTGCCTCGAGTGCAACAAACCAACAAGTTTTCTTCGTGGTCACTCTGTTACCTTCTTCACTCTGTGAACAACTACATTATTTTCTAAACACAGTGCACAGCTCACAGTGCATTTTACGTGTTATTTAAGTTGATTTTCGTGTGCTTTACGTATGTTGTTGTTGTATCATCATTTCACTATCCATCCCCCTTCTATCATCTCACTAGGCTAGCCTATCATTTTCCATACATCACCTACATTGACACCTCGCTCAAATGGCAAGTTCGCCGTCTCCACAAGCCTACTGTCTCGAAGCCAAGGTAAGCTCGATTGTGATTTGTTTTCTTCATTTTCCCCTCGTTTCTATTGGCATAATCGTCTTGGTGCCAACATTTTGGTCCTCCGGGCCGGATATATTTCATTTTTTTCATTTCTTACAGTCCACTTTCAAAATCATTCAAATATTATCTCGCATTGTTGTTTGTCGATATTCAATCTCGCATCACTGGGTCATACTCGGCGTGTGCATGACTCCCTACATGCAGTGTTATCTAGTTTATTGTTGATTGTCGCAGGGCGAGCATACGTAGATTAATTACTTTCTCTCGGTCGCGTGTATTTTATACACGTCGCTATTTTATTTGTCCTGACTACCCGGGTTCGATCATACTATTTGGTGTTCATTGTTGTTTATTTCAATTGCACTCGTAATAGTCGCTCCCTGTTTCTTTTATTGTCGTCTTAGTTTCGGTTATCATGACCAAGCAGGAACGGCAACGTAGCTTGCTTCTAGCTAGAAGAGAGCGTATATTTGCCTCAGTGCAACGCTCATATGACGCGTTTCAAGCGCTTCAAGACGAGGAAGCTTCTCGTCACAGATCGCGGTTTGACAAGTTTGACCAGTTGGAAACAGATTCAAAGCGGTTCAGAGCGAAATATTAGTTGCTAATTCTCAGCTCAAAGGAAGGTATCAACCCTCTCCTGTCGACGCAGTACAAGCCAGCTTTGAGAGCCTTTCTACTCGGCACGCGATAAGTATCTGCCATAGTCGCGCGTATCCCAGATGCTATTCCTGTGAATCCGCCATCTACTGTTGCGCTCAAGTTAATACGCTACTCAATATTCAACTGCAATTTTTGCAGGCGACATGACTCAGTGGCCAGACTTCTATGCTCTGTTCAGCTCCCTTGTTCATGACAACGAGCTTTGAACAATGTACAACGCTTCCACTATTTGCGTTCTTCTTTGCGAGATACTGCTTTGGCTGCAATTAAGGGGTTTTTAAATTTCAAGCGTAATTATCCTCTTGCCTAGACGCGCTAGTGTCGCGCTATCAGAACAAGCGTTTATTGGCCGCTATGTATATTCAAAGGTTACTCGATTTCACTCCATTGAAATCAAGCAGTCATGCTAAGTTACAGTAGTTTTTGCAAGTTATCGTAATTCGTGAACGCTCTCAAGGCTTTGAAGATTCCTGATTTAGCTGACTTCTCCTTCTGTCACTTACTTGTCAAACTTAGACGCACAAACCGGAAAAACTTGAGGCCAAGCATTCTGCGTTCTCTACTCCGACTTATCAGCAGCTTATCACGTTTTGGACGAAGCTTCAAGGACGCTTGAGTTGTGCTGTCTGGATAAACCCGGGTTCGACCCCAGTTAAGGCGCAGTCATCGAGAAAAGTCAACTCATTGCTCGTTGAAAAACGCCAGTCACATGACTCCAGTGAACATAAGCCTGTTTCAGGCTCGTCAAGCCGGCAAGCTCAAAGCCGTCCATCACCCACTTGCCCATTATGCCAGAGTTCTCACACCTTGTATAAGTGTCAAACGTTTCTCAAGCAATCGCTGCCCGACAAGTACGCTACTCTCAGGCGATTACGTCGATGTTTCCATTGCTTGGGACTTCATTCACAATCCGAATGTCAATCTGAACGTTCATGCTGGACGTGTCACAGCACTCAGCATCACTCGTTGTTGCATCCGATGAAAGCACCTACGCCGACTATCAACCATCATGATAACAGCTCTACTCAGCCCACAGACACGATTGCAGCTCGTACTTTTTCCTGTAGTATGGAGGCAACCCCGTCCACTCAGCGCGTCGCCCTGTTGGGTACCGTGAGAGCTTTAATTCGGGATGCTGCGGGACAACATCACCCTATTCGTGCCGTCATAGATTCTGGGTCTCAAGTCTCAGCTATAACTCTTTCTCTCGTTCAAGGTCTCGGATTGAAGGTAGAACCTAGCCCTATTCAACTGTCTGGCATAGGGCAAGCGACTACCAAGGTTCATGGCAATGTGCTCTGTGACATTGCTTCTCGGTTGAATCCAAACCATCATCTCCGCGTTCAGGCACTCGTTCTGTCTGCCATTTCAGATCGCCTTCCTACTACCTCCGTCCCTATCCAGGTGTTCGAGCGCTATCTTGGGTTTCTCTTTGGGCCCGGACGATGGGGTTCATCTTCCAGACAAGATCGACTTCTGATAGGAGCGGATCTGTATCCAGATATTCTTAGTAGGACCAGCGATGTAGTCATCGGGGGCCCAAAACCCTCCGCTCTCAACACCCTGTTCGGAGGGTGATCTGGGTTCGATTCCGGCATCAGGATTCGAGTCTCAGGCCCCATGCTCCCTTTTCGCATGTTCAGCTCCATCTTTGGGATCGTTCTCTTCGCATGTTCGGGGAAAAACTGGGGAGGTTTCGCGTCCTTCTCAGAAAAATCCAGATGATCAGCTGTGTGAAGACCAGTTCGTGGCCTCACACACTCGAGACGATGCGGGGCGTTACTCAGTAGGGCTCCCATTCAAGCCTCACTGCGTGCCTCTTGGCTTCAATCGCAATGTTGCCTTCTCAAGTTTTCTCAGTCTGGAACGTCGCCTCAAGCGCGTCCTGAGCATGACGTTGTTATCACCAAAATTCATGCGGGAGTACGCGGATCTTCAGCACATGCAGCTTGCTGTCACGTCACCGTATTACGTGATTCCACACCATTGCGTGCACAAGGCTTCAAGTTCGTCAAAAGAAGCTTCGAGTCGTGTTCAACGCCTCGGCGGCGGACGCGCATGGTGCTTCTCTTAATCAGCAGCTGTTAATCGGTCCTAAGCGTCAGCGAGATCTCCCAAGTATCCTGATCAACTTCAGGACTTATCCCATCGCTATCTGTGCTGACATCCGCCAAATGTACAGGCAGATTCGTATTCTACCAGCGATCGTGTCCCTCAGCACATCTTCTGGCGCCGAATCCTGACTCTGCTGTCTTGGAGTACGAGCTCAATACTGTCACCTACGGGTTAGCTCCATCAGCTTTTCTTTCTCAACGAGTTTTACACCAGCTGGGAAGACGACGGGGCGCCCTTCCCCTTGCCTCTTTTGCGATACGTTTCACACGTACATCGATGACATCGTTCAGGCGCTGAGGACCTCGCCAGGCTCTCGCTCTTCAGAAGAGCTCACGCTGTTACTTCCAGTGGAGGCTTCGAGCCTCGTAAATGGGCAGCAATCTCCCTGCCCGCCCTTGCTACCCTTCCCGAGGACCATCTGGAAAACACCACTTGCGTTCTCCCTGAAGAGCAGGGAATCAAGATCTTGGGCTTATTGTGGGACCCCCACACTGGGCGACTTCTCATTCCGTGCTCAGCCTTTTGAAGGCCATTTGACAAAGCGCTCAGCACTCTCCTACATCGCCAGGATATTTGATCCGTTAGATTTCTCGCCATTTGTCTCCTTCATGAAAATCTTTCTCTAGAGATTGTGGATGTCTCTTCTCAGTGGGACGACCCACTCTCCGACGAGCTCCAAACACTTGGCACTCCGCCGTCGCCGACGTAGCTCAAATCGTCAAGTTTCGTGTTCCACGTCACTTCCTCTCACTGCCCCGGGGTCCCCGGATAGTTGGGTTTTGCGACGCTTCAGAGAAAGGTACGCCGCCGTCTTGTACCTCCACATGACGTCGGATTCCACCTTCACGTTAGCCTTCTCCGAGCCCGTAGCAAAGTTGCTCCAGTCAAGACGTTGACCATTCCCAAAACTCGAGCTGTCTGCGGCTCTGCTGCTTGCCGTCTTCTCCAAACTACCTTGCCTGCCCCTAACTCTCTCACCCTGAACGCCATCGTACTTTACTCGGGCTCAACTATCGTTTTCGCATGGCGGCTACACCTCCTTATCGGCTGAAAAAAGTTCGTGGCAAATGAGTCGTAGAATCCTGGAGCACACCTCACCGTCCGATTGGCTCACGTTCCGTCCACTGAGAACCCAGCTGACTGTGCGTCCCGTGGTTTGACGGCATCTGAAATGCTACTTCACCCTTTGTGGCAGTTTGGGGCCGCCCTTTCTTCAATCATCCCCAGATTTTTTGGCCCCGATCAACGCCTACCTCCGTTAGCGTTGAGTTGCCTGAGATGAAACCGCATGCAGTTCTGATCGCCAAGGCCGACGTTTTCGTCGACCCATTGTTGCTTCACTTCATGAAGTTTTCCCCTCTTCTCCGTTCGCAGCGAGTGTTTGGCTACGTCATCCCATTCGCGCGGATCTGCTAGCTAAACGTTCTCAGGTCCTGTATCCCAAGGGCCCTCTGCGCACTGAAGAGTTTCAGTCTTCTCTTGACATGCTTGTCAAGCTTTCTCAACGTCAGTTTTCGCCAGTGAGCTGCGCCAGCTTGAGCAAATTGGTTTGCGTCCCCCTCGAAGTTGGCCTCTCTCAAGCCATTCCTTGATTCATCAGGTTTCTTAGGGTGGGGGAGACTGAGACACTCCTCTCTTTCCCGTTGACGCCCGTCATCCTCTTTGCTATCAAAGAAGACCCCCTGTGCGTTCTTTAATTGCACCGTGAAGAAAGCTGCTTTATCTGACCCAGGACATTTTCTTTGTCGGCTCCGCTCTTCTAGTCCTCCTGAGCCGGTCGAAGTCGAACACTCTTCGCGTCTTTCACGTTGGCGAACGTGTGCGCCAGTTACATCAGTCCTTCTGGACACGGTGGCACATGAATACCTCCAGACTCAAATGCAACGTGGAAAGTGGCTGCGCGTAGTCCAACTTGCAAGTCGGCGATGTAGTCTATTTTTGAGACTCTTCTTCCAGCCCCTGTCGTGGCCCATCGGTCGCATCACTGACCTTATGCCCGGTAAGGATGGTGTCGTGCGTGTCGTGTCAGTACGCACGACCCACGGCAGTTTCATTCGCCCAGTCAATCGACTTGTGGTTCTACCTCATGCTTAGTTAGCTTGGGGAACTTCGTATCGTTTTACTTTTCGTTTTCTTTGAGTTTTGTGTCGTTTTCTTGTCGAAGTGACTTTAAAATGTGCATTTTGGTGGGCGGTATTGTTCGCGCCAGTTTAAGCCCACTCTTGTTTCACGTAGTATTTAGTTTTTCACTCCCCTCGTACCCCCCTTGCTTCTCTTATCTCTGTTTGTAAACCTGACCTAGACAGGTCGTTGGCTCGTCTCTAATGCATTCGAGCTGCCATAGCGTGCAAACGTCTGTACGAGGCTGCATTTACTTCGCATATTTTCATTGTTGCCTCGAGTGCAACAAACCAACAAGTTTTCTTCGTGGTCACTCTGTTACCTTCTTCACTCTTGGTGAACAAAATACATTTTTTCTAAACAAAAGTGCCCCAGCTCACAGTGCATTTTACGTGTTATTTTAAATTGATTTTCGTGTGCTTTAGTATGTTGTTGTTGTATCATCATTTACTACTTCATCACTATCGACCCCCCTTTTATCATCTCACTAGGCTAGCCTATCATTTTCCCTCTTCATCACCTACATTGACACCTCGCTCAAACGGCAAGTTCGCCGTCTCCACAAGCCTACTGTCTCGAAGCCAAGGTAAGCTCGATTGTGATTTGTTTTCTTCATTTTCCCCTCGTTTCTATTGGCATCATCGTCTTGGTGCCAACAAATGTTTCAAATGTTGTGTATGCGTTTCCACTTTGTCAAACGTAGGTTCTACGTGTGTTGCAAACCTAAACCGTCAACATCCACATTCAATTTCAGCCATTAGCTGAGTAAATTGATTAATTGCTTATTTATTTATTTATTTAATTATTTATTTATTTTTTATTTATTTATTTATTTATTTATTTATTTATTTATTTATTTATTTATTTAAGGCTATTGTACCACCTCTGGCAGATAATTTGTGTGGAGCAGGTTGAGTGGACGCAGGGTTATTTTACACATAAAGGAATTCAAGACTTGTTCAAGAATACTCGTTAGATTTAATTATAAACAAGACAAGTTGTGATACAGATGCTTTACGTTTTACAAGCCTTGTCAGAGAGAAGGAATTCTATTTCTAGGCGAGCAAAATAAAGCGCTGCCTGCCCTCTAGCGGGTAATGCGTGAAGCGCCTATACTAACCTAGTGTACTGGTCGGCCGGCAGAGTGCGTCACCGTTTCGTGTCATCTACTTAGAGAGAGCATGGATAGTGGTAGAGGAAGCAAGCCAACGCTAGCGACCGCCGCGAGACGGACCAACATCGAAACGCGGCAAACCACGTGACTGAGGTCAAGGCGGCGCGGTAATTCAATGAGTCTGCATAGGAACGGTGCACATTGGCTTTATTGTAACGCAAATACTTGAACATTTTCGATGCATGCATACATTTACACTGTCTACAAGTGTGTATCAGTACATACAATAATTAGTTCCTAAATAATAAATAAAATAAGACTCAGATAGCCTTTCAAAGTGAGATAAACAGTTGGATAAACCTTTCAAATTAGCTTTTCCCCCACTGAAAATCAGTTTTGTGACTGAGTGGGTAGATCCTAAAGTCTAATTACGAATGTATTTATTTATTTGTTTACTTATTAATTAAGTGTTAAAAAATAGGCTTATACACTTTCTTGCTTTCTTCTTCTATTTCTTTTCCTCTATAATCATTTATGAAGTACCTATATGAACACATTTATTATTATAATCACATTCCCAGTATCATCAGGTAACACTTATTGTTAACGTTGATGATTGGCACTATTGGGTACTCAATGCTGAGTGGAATTTACTTCTGCTGTAATAACTTTATTGATTTAGTAAAAATTTACTATTAGAAAATATTCCTTGACAACTCCTATAATATGAAGGCAAATAAAATACAAATACAAACCAAAACAGCTAGCTTATATTACTATTTTAAATATTTACTTAAAGGGGCTATTACCTCAAAATTAAAAAATTATATTCGTAACTGTGATTTTACACGAATATTTCAATTTTCTTGAAACAGAAATTTAGGAAAATTATTGTCTAGTAAATTTTCTTAAATTGGCTTGAACCTGCTTCTTTTTTTCATATAGATACTAGAGCAGCTTCATACCAATTTACAATGCCCTTTATAACATCGTGTCTTGAAATTGTGCACAAATATACTCCACACAACACAAAAATATTCATTCTAAAATCACACCCCTTCTTGGTATAAAAAGCATATTTTGACCGAACCACTTGCCCAAATTATAAAACAAAATAAAGAGAATTTACAGAAAGGCTGTACAGTATGTCAATAATGGCCAACATTTTTTTGGATCAAAATCCTCCAGGTCACGTGCAGTGAGATCGTCCCATGATATTTCTATTGGGAGATATTTGCCGATGGACCTAGCTCGAAAAATACAAAGTTTGACATTTTTTTTCGGGTCATGGTGAACCCAATAATTTTTCTATTAATTGCTAAATTCATTACTAGTTAGCACGGTTAATACCCCTTTAACTGTAGTTCATTGTTGTGTCTGCATCTATGTAATTAGATTTATTTAGTTGTCCTCCTTTGTAAATCAGTTTTTTTAATTGAAAAGGGTAGAAGTTAAATAAATAAAATTATAATTAAAAAAAATTAGCACTTGTAGATTTGTGTATTTTATAGGCAATGTCGTCAGTGTAAGCTATGGTTATTAATTAGGCCTAATTGTAAAAAAAAAAACAGTTAAAATCAAGAATATTGGGTTCAGCTTGTCATGCATATGACCCCGGGAAAAATAATTGGCAAATAAATAGTTAATTTAATTAATTAATTAATTTTAATTTATAATAATTTCGAGCTAGGTCCCATTGGCAAAAATCTCCCATAAGAAAATTAATAACAATAATAAAAACAACAACAACAATAATAATAATAATAATAATAATATTGTGACGATTTTGATGCCCCGTGACCTTGGAGGATTTTGGTAACAAATTATTGGTCATTATTGACATACTCGAATATTTTAATGTGTATAATAATATTATATGACGTAAGAGCCTACATATATTTTTTTTTAAAACAACTATCTCAAAATGCATATTATGAATCTAATAACGCCTTCACAATTCTAAAAAAAGACTTTGTCTGAAAACGAAGAAGGTATAATTCTTAAAACACTTTACAGATTGAATGTAAGACTGAACTGAAATTACCAGAATCCAATGCATATTAAAGGCCTAGCCTAGCCTAATTCTTCATTTGTATCTTATTTGAGTTATTTGGTCTAAATAAGCAAAATAAGCAAATACCTTGGCTGTTAATCCCATTAACAAGTAGGCTATCTTAGGCTTAATATATATATTTATAGGAATTTATTATTGTATGTACTGATTATCACTTGTAGACAGTGTAAATGTATGCATGCCTTGAAAATGGCCAAGTATTTGCGTTTTAATAAAGCCAATGTGCACCGTTCCTATGCAGACTCATTGAATTACCGCGCCGCCTTGACCTCAGTCACGTGGTTTGCCGCGTTTCGATGTTGGTCCGCCTCGGATGACGTCATTCTCCCTCTACCAACTATCTATGCTCTAAGGTCATCTAATATGACATCGTGCCGACTTGGCTAACCTTTCCCCTCTCTGTCTAGCGTGGCGCGCGCACCATGCTAACCCGTCTCAGTATGCGCGCGCATCACATAATGTCTGCCGCTCAGTTCAAAGAAATAGTTAACCTTATTGACTGAGGAAATAAAATAAAAAAACCTTCAAAACCTTAACGTTTCTAATTAAAATATAAATTACTTTTACCCGGAAAGTAGTTCTATTGGTTCTATTAACTATTATTAAAAAATAAACAAAAAATACCTTCAAAACCTTTAACGTTACTATTTAAAATATAAATTGCTTTTACCTGGAAAAGAGTTCTATTAACTATTATTAAAAAATAAACAAAAAAACCTTCTAAATCTTTAACATTTCTATTAAAAAAAAAACAAACATTGTTGGGGGTTTGAACCAGCGCAGAGCGAACCCTACCTTAGCAATCCCATCTGTTACCACCCTGCTACGGCGCACTGTGTACGTTGTCCGCCTATAAACGTATATAGTGGCATCGCAAGCGAGCCGTGAGCGCGCGGTGGTGGGGGAAGGTTAGCAAAGTCGGCCTTTAGATTCAACCCGTGTCATCTGTGAGAGCGCCAACTTCAACACTTCCCCTCGAGATAAGAACGGAGATTCTGCAGTCCCAGCATCCGAAGGCATTTCGCGTGCTTCGGTCCAGGCAGTCCCTTTGTTAGTACGTCAGCTGCCATGTCCTCGGTCGACCTGTACTCGACCTTCACAAGTCCATTTTCCAACACTTCTCTGATGAAGTGGTGGCGCACATCTATGTGCTTCGTTCTTCGATGGTAAATGGGGTTTTCTGATAACTTTCGTGACCCATTGTTGTCGCTTAATATTTTTACTTTGGCTTATTTCTCAAAACCAAGTTCTACCAGGAATCGCTGAAGGTATATGGCCTTCTTAGCGGCTTCGGTGAGAGCCATATACTCAGCCTCAGTCGACGATAGGGCCACTGTTCTCTGCTTTCTTGATTCCCAGGAAATCAGATAACCGCTCAGGATAAAAGCATACCCTGTATAGGATCTCCTGTCGTTCGAAAAGTTCCCCCAATCTGCGTCCCCGAAACCAACCAAACTTCCAGCTGATTTCTCGAATCGTAGACCGATGTCCGCCGTTCCCTTCAAGTACCGCAGAACGCGTTTCGCCGCGATTCAGTGAGTTCTGTCGTAGCAGGAATTGTATTCGTGATTAAATGTTGCAGGTATGCGCTCTAGTGGCGAAGCGCGCGACTAGAGAATCGAGGTACCTACGACCGCGCGCATGCTATTACATAGAGATTTGCGTTCGAATTGTGAGCGTTTGTACCTATTGATATTTCAAAATATAATCACGATTGATGGTTTACTGCAAGAAATAAGTCTTACGAAGTCAAATGATGCCTCAATTGTATCAGTATACATTTTCCAAAGATGGAGAAAACGATTTAAGTGAATGGCAGTTTTTGCGACAAATGTTGAGAATTATGCGTTCTTATGGTAGGTTTTTGGATTTTGGCTGATTTTATCATTTGTTTTAACACTCGACAACTATGAAATGATTTTAATCTGGCGATACTAGTCTATGCTGATGTATTTGTATTGTACTTTGACAGCTTTTATGGTTTTTGTTTATTACAAAGCAGGTTTAAATACGTATTTTAAAAACATTAACATTATACTCTTACATTCCCTATAGTATGAGATCTTTTTCACATATTAGGGTATCTTAGTTATTTTTATTGTATGTTGCCTGTCCCATGAGCTGCTAGCCTCTATAATCTAGGATTTTAATACATAATTATTGTGAATATGCTTATATACGTCGACATAATCACGTAGACGAAATCACTGTCAAGTTGAATATAATTTTGGTTATATATATTAATTTTGTTCACGTAGTTCAAAATAAAAATAGGAAATAGAGGTCACACAAATAAAGCCATGTCTCAATCTCGGTCTCAATGCTTCGAAATCGAATCGAGTTGCCCAATTTTATCTGTCATGGTCATTGTTATCTTATTGTTGTAATAATTGCGTGTATTTTGTACAATTCTAGAGCTTTGAGATAAATTTATAGCCTCCTTATTAAAATGTCCATTGAAAAGGAAACTACAATATGAAACGAGATTGTGATGTTAGGCGTAGGCCTAAAGCTCTGAACTGGTGGATTGTCATATGTGAGTGCGTGTGTGTGTGTAGGGTGGGGGGAGGGGGGGGGCTATTTTATCATTTTATATTATTTGTATTGCCGCATTTTGTTTAAAAACCGTTTAAATGTGTGCGAAATAGGATAAATAAATAGTAAATAGTAATCGACCGTAAATCATAGCATGCATCATTTATGCATACAAGTGAAGTGCAAAAAGCGGGCACAGAAATTAGGAAAACATCATTTTACAATATGAAAAACATCTTAATTACACTGTGAAAATATTCAGGTTGTCCATTATAACGGTAGTATATTTTAGAACGATGCAAAGATGTTGTATCGTCTCAAAATACTGTTGATTGTTATACGCCGGCGTGTGGTAAACAGCGGCTGTACCTCGTTTCTCCGGCCATATTGCAAGAATCCGCGCGACGGTGGCGCGATCTCTTGTTACTTTTAATGTCGAATTGGCTTAGAAAGCTGACCGCGTGAGCTATGTCAGGTCTCGAGCAAACAGCCAAATACATCAGTGACCCTATTAGTTCTCTGTACGGCAGTTTCTCTTCCCGTGGTTCGGACTTCTCTTCGTTCCTCTTCAGCTTCGTGCCAGGGTTCAACGGCGTAGATACGGGTTTCGACTCCCAACAATCCGTAACGTTCTAGGATGTCGTTTATATATCCTTGCTGCTTCATGGATATTCTTTTAACGTCTCTGACAAATTCTATTCCAAGACAATATTTCACTACTCCAAGATTTTTGACTTTGAACACCTTAGATAGATGATCGAAAACTTCGGCAATGACTTTCTCGTTTCGGGATGCGACTAACATGTCATCCACGTTTACCATAACGATCAGGATGTTTACTCCTTGCCCGGAGAAAAATGTGCAAGGGTCGGCAGCAGATTGCTTCAATCCAAATTTCGTTAGTTGATCGCTCAATGCTGCATGCCAGCGACGTCCAGCCTGACGCAGACCGTAAAGCGCCTTATTTAAGAGACATACCTTGTTACCATCCCTTAGTTCGTGGAACATTTCCGTTGCTTTCTTTCCAGTTTCGCTGTTCTTCGATTCCGTATGAGATATTTCCTCTAGTGTTTCTTCAGCGAGCTTGGGCACCTCCATGTATATTATATCTTCTCTTCGAGCACGCCATTCAGGTACGCGGTCGTGACATAGAACTGATTTACCTTCATCCCATGCTGTGCAGCTAGAGCCATCATCATACGTACGGAACTGATACGCGCCACCGGCTCAAAAGTCTCGTCGAAATCCACACCTGGACGCTGTGCGAAGCCCCTAGCGACTATCCTAGCTTTTCTTCGGTTGATGTTCCCATCCTGATCGTATTTGTTTCTCAGGACTACTCGACTGCCAATTACCTTGCGATCCAATGGACGTTCCACCAGCTTCCACGTATCTTTCTTGATAATCGATTTCAGCTCGGATGCTATGGCTTGACGCCACTTGTCCCTGTTCGGACCATCTATCGCCTCTTGGAATGGAACTTTGGCTACACCAGCAAATTCCAAATCTTCTTTCGCGTAACAGGCCGGTTGGTAGATCTTCTTGGGTCTTCCCCTGAGACCGGTCATGAGCCTTCCAGGTCGGCCACGCCTCTTCTTAGTTCATTCTCAGCCGTGTCTTTTTCCGGCGCATTTTCTTCATTCGACTCGTTCCCTTCGATCGGAAACTCAACGACCTTCCGAACTGGGGAGTTGGTTTCCTCCGGCATAAAATCCTCGTACACTATGTCAGATGGGAATGTTACTGACTTAGTAAATTCCACGTCCCGCGTTATGTCGATTTTTCTATCTTCCGGTACCCATACTCTGTACGCTTTCGACTCCTTCGAATAACCGACAAATACACCTTTCTTCGAGCGTGGCTCGAACTTGCTCCGAGCTGGTTCCTGGATCAAAGTGAAGTCTTCGCAGCCGAATTCACGTAAGATACTCACGTCCGGTGCTTCTCCAGTCCACTTCTCGAAAGGAGTTTTGCCACTTATGCTTCTAGAAGGACACCTGTTTCTGATGTAATTTGCCGTGTTAATTGCTTCGCCCCAAAACGACGGTGGTAGTCCGGATTGTATCAGTAGGCACCTCGCCATTTCCACGAGCGTACGGTTTTTCCTTTCCGCGACTCCGTTCTGTTCCGGTGTTCCGTTAACCTACGTCCGATGCCGTTCATCTTTAAGTTGTCTTCAAAAGCGATACTTCGGTATTCTGTGCCATTGTCCTATTGAAGATACATTATTTTCTTACTAGTATGTGTAAGCGAGAGCAATCGTCGATGAACGTGACAAAATATCTTGCCTTTCAGTTCGATTCAACGCGCATCGGACCACAAATATCAGAGTGGATTATTTCCAGTAATTCCGTGTTTACTCCGAATTTTAGGGACAAGGCGCTCTGGTCATTTTTCCATGGATGCACGTTTCACAATCAAATGTGTCTCTCGGTTCGATTACATTGATACCCAGCACGGTTCCGTTGCGTTCGCCTTCCAGGAGATCTTTGATGTTTAGATGTCCCATTCTGCGATGCCAACTTTCCACAGTAGCGTATTTTGATTCGGTAGTTATGTTACATTGCTGTTCTCACTCTCTTGCACACAGTAGAGCCCGTTTACTCGATAAGCTGACAATACTGTCCTACCCGTTCCATCGACGATCTTGGCCGATTCCTTTCCAAATGTTACCTTGAATCCACAGTCAGTGATTTTACCGACTGACAGCAAGTTCATTTGTAAGTCAGGAACGTGCAGCGTGTCTTTCAGACTTACATTCTTCTGTTGTCCGTCGACTTCACTTTCATTTTCACTTCACACAAGCGAGAGCAATCGTTGATGAACCTGACAAAATATCTTGCCTTTCAGTTTGATTCAACGCGCATCGGACCACAAATATCAGAGTGGATTATTTCCAGTAATTCCGTGTTTCTCTCCGAATTTTTGGGAAAAGGCGCTCTAGTCATTTTTCCACGGATGCACGTTTCACAATCAAGTGTGTCTCTCGGTTCGATTACATCGATACCCAGCACGGTTCCGTTGCGTTCGCCTTCCAGGAGATCTTTGATGTTTAGATGTCCCATTCTGCGATGCCAACTTTCCACAGTAGTGCATTTTGATTCGGTAGTTATGTTACATTGCTGCTCACTCTCTTGCACACAGTAGAGCCCGTTTACTCGATCAGCTGACAATACTGTCCTACCCGTTCCATCGACGATCTTGGCCGATTCCTTTCCAAATGTTACCTTGAATCCACAGTCAGTGATTTTACCGACTGACAGCAAGTTCATTCGTAAGTCAGGAACGTGCAGCGTGTCTTTCAGACTTACATTCTTCTGTTGTCCGTTGACTTCAGCTGTGATCGCCACTATTCCCTTGGCCGTAGTCTCTGTCGATGTGTTGCTGGCGAGATTTAATTTTCCGGGTCTATTTTTAGCAATTTTAACGAACCTGTTCCTGTCATTACATAGGTGCGACGTGCAGCCACTATCTAAGCACCATTTCTCACCACGATTCGCGGTCTTTGATCTCAATGCTTCCTCGCATAAATATTCCGAACAAGCAACAAGCTTAAATTCTCAGCTTTCTTTGCGATTTCGGCATGTTTCTTCTCATTTACACATTCCTTGGCTTTGTGACCTACCTGATGACAGCGGTGACATTTATATTTAAATGGTTCGTTGGATTTCTGTTCGTTTTTACCACCTTTATTTTTGTTGGAGCTACCGTACCGTTTCACATTTCGTTTAGGAACGAACATCGCGTTATTGTCCGAGATACGTGTGTCACTTTTCCGCGCATCATTTTCTTCCACGATTTTTACGCGCAATACTTCCGGTGTTGGTAACTCGTCCCGAGATTCTATCGCACACCGAAAATTCTCGAAACTAGGCGGCAAGCTATACAGGAGCATTATGGTCAATAAATCCGGATTAATGTTTATTTCCATCTCATTCAGTTTGTCGATCGTATCGAAGAATTTCCGAAGATGTTCGCGCACGTCTTCACTATCATCCATACGATGCAAGGTTAATTGTTTCAACAGTGTGGCCTTGCGAGCAGGCCCTCTTGATTGGTATATCGACTGCAGTTTAACCCAAACTTCGTTCGATGCTACACATCCTTTTATTTGTTTTAGCTTTGAAGGGCTAATTGACAAGATAAGGTCCGACTTAGCATTCCTATCTTTATTTTCCCACTCCTTCAAAGCTATAACCGATGCCGCGGCGGCGTTTCCAGTTCCGATTGCAGGTTTTCTATCTTCCCCACTCACGTACGCCCAAGCATCGTTTTTAACCAGTAAAGCTTCCATCTGTATTTTCCACGTATAGTAATTATCTTTGTCTAATAGTTCAATTCTAGCCGAGCTAGATGACGCCATCTTATTCCGTCGGTCGAGAACCTTCGCGATGCGTAGGCTAGGCCTAGGCCTAAATCTGAATACGAGATTCCTCAAGCACTTACATTTTGTTTATCGATTAACCCAACGTTTATTCCGTTAATCTGGGCCCCATAACCTGTGGAGCAGGTTGAGTGGACGCAGGGTTATTTTACACAAAAAGGAATTCAAGACTTGTTCATTGAGCGAGCGTAGCGAGCGTCTCCACTTGACTCTTATGGCTCAAATGTCTGTTTTTTTTTGTTTTTTTTTCTGTTACTGCTTCGATACAGGTCGCACCGTTTCTCTGATCGACCTGAAATTTTGCACACATGAACATACCACCTAGGCGGGTTGCTGTATAGTTTTGTGGCAAAATCGCTCAAAAAGTTATAAAGTTTCATTAAAGTTAATCGAAAGTTTTTTTTTAAAACTAAACGGCGACAAAATCTGAGGTGGCCAAATCATTTAGAATGTCCGTCCGATCACGAATATGTTATTTTTATTTTCATCCGATAAGTAGTGTAGATAGAAATTACATTTTAACAAAAGTAACGTTACCATGGCAACGAAAAGTCGCACAAGAATTCTGGTCACTATTTACTACCACCTAGAAGAAATCAAGAGTAAAATAGTTTTCCCAAAGAAATGATGTCAAGGTCCTCTAGATGGCGGTGGATTTTATCCATTCTCTCCTATTTTACAAATTTTCAGCTAAATCGGTATGTTAGTCTGGCGTGGATGAGAATCAATTGTGCACTTTTTATAGAGGTCCAATTTTTTTTATGCGTGTACTTCAACCCCAAATAGTCACTTTTAGACCGGGACCCCATTCGTTTTGCCTCTAATTAAGCTATGGCGGCCATCTTTAAAGATGGCGCCAAAGTGAAATAAGACTACCTTATTTCGAAGGAATCTTGGCATGTGGAACCACTTTTTCCATTAAATTGACCATGGGGAACTCGAATATGGCATCAAAATTAGAATTTTGTGAATTTCGAGGCCGTAAATTGCAAATTTTCAACTTTTAAGCCAATTTTGATACTAAATTTCACTGTTTTCTACGACAGCCGAGTTGACTGTAATAGCATGCATAGAGATCAAAAAAAATATTTATGCGTATACTAGACACCACAATAGTCAGTTTTAGACCGGGACCCTATTCGTCTCGCCATTAATTTAGCTATGGCGGCCATCTTTAAAGATGGCGCCAAAGTGTAATATGACTTCCACATTTCGAAGGAATCTTGGCATGTGGAACCACTTTTTCCATTAAATCGACCATGAGGAACTCAAATATTGCATCAGAATGAGAATTTTGTGAATTTCGAGGCAGTAAATTGCAAATTTTACAAATTTTAAGCCAATTTTGTCACGAAGTTTCACTGGTTTCTACGACAGCCGAGTTGACTGAAAGAACATGCATAGAGACCACATTTTTTTTATGCGTGTACTAGACATCCCAACAGTCAGTTTTAGACTAGGACCCCATTCGACTCTTAATCCATTTACTTATGGCGTCCATCTTTAAAGATGGCGTCTATAGTGTAATAAGACTTCCACATTTTGACAGAAGTTTTGCATGTGGCACCACTTTTTCCCATTAAATCGACCATTGGGAAGTCAAATATGTCAGTAAAGTTATTATTCCGTGGATTTTGAGGCCGAAAATTGCAAGTTTTACACATTTTTAGGCAATTTTGTTACAAAATATCACTGTTCCATCTTTAAAGATGGCCGCCATAGGTAAATGGATTGAGAGTCGAATAGGCTCCCGGCCTAAAACTGACTATTGGGGTGTCTAGTACACGCATAAAAAAAATATGGTCTCTATACATGTTATTACAGTCAACTCGGCTGTCGTAGAAATCGGTGAAATTTAGAAAAAAAATTGCCTTAAAATGTGTAAAATTTGCAATTTACGGCCTCGAAATTCACGAAATTCTAATTCTGATGCCATATTTGAGTTCCCCATGGTCGATTTAATGGAAAAAGTGGTGCCACATGCCAAGATTCCTTCGAAATGATGGAGTCTTATTACACTTTGGCGCCATCTTTAAAGATGGCCGCGATAGCTAAATCAGTGGCGAGACGAATGGGGTCCCGGTCTAAAAATGACTATTTGGGGTTGAAGTACACGCATAAAAAAATTTGGACCTCTATATAAAAATGCACAATTGGTACTAATGGTGTAACATGGAAGTCGGACTATGTAACGTTATGGGAATGTCGTACTCGGGTCGTGTTGCACGTACCGGTGCTCGCTCAACAACCGGTCCAACTGAGCGTTTTCCTAGTTGAGCGAGCGTAGCGAGCGTCTCCACTTGACTCTTATGGCTCGAATGTCTGTTTTTTGTTTGTTTGTTTTTTTCTGTTACTGCTTCGATACAGGTCGCACCGTTTCTCTGATCGACCTGAAATTTTTCACACATGTACATACCACCTAGGCGGGTTGCTGTATAGTTTTTAAACAAAATCCGATCGTTTGTTATAAAAATAAAAAATAAAAAAAAAAAATGAAAATGTTCCGATCGTTATGAAATTTTGCAGGGTCAATAAGTACAACATTCTCTCTTATTTTCCAAATTTTCAGCTAAATCGGTCAAGACCTTAAAGACTTATTGGTATGTAACATTAGGGGAATATCGTACTTGGGTCGTTGTTGCACGTACCGGTGCTCGCTCAACAACGCGACGGGACTTTAGCGTTTTCCTAGTTAGATTTAATTGAGCGAGCGTAGCGAGCGTCTCCACTTGACTCTTATGGCTCGAATGTCTGTTTGTTTTTTTTAATGTTACTGCTTCGGTACAGGTCGCACCGTTTCTCTGATCGACCTGAAATTTTGCACACATGTACATACCACCTAGGCGGGTTGCTGTATAGTTTTTGAACAAAATCCGATCGTTGGTTATAAAAATTAAAAATTAAAAAATTAAAATGTTCCGATCGTTATGAAATTTTGCAGGGTCAATAAGTACAACATTCTCTCTTATTCTACAAATTTTCAGCTAAATCGGTCAAGACCTTAAGAAGTGTAGATAGAAATAACAAAAGTAACGTTACCATGGCAACGAAAAGTCGCACGCCACTGCACGCATTGCCACCTAGAAGTAATCAAAATACTATCGAGGAAGCAGTGTATTATTTGTTATCAAAGAGCTAAAAAACTTTTCCCAAAGAAATGATGTCAAGGTCCTCTAGATGACGGTGGATTTTATCCATTCTCTCCTATTTTACAAATTTTCAGCTAAATTGGTCAAGACCTTAAAGCTTTATTGGTATGTAACATTATGGTAATGTCGTACTCGGGTCGTGTTGCACGTAGTGGTGCTCGCTCAACAACGCGACGGGACTTTAGCGTTTTCCTAGTTATAAACAAGGCAAGTTGTGATTCAGATGCATTACGTTTTACAAGCGTTGTCAGAGAGACGGAATTCTATTTCTAGGCGAGCAAAGTAAAGCGCTGCCTGCCCTCTAGCGGGTAATGCGTGAAGCGCCTATACTAACCTAGTGTACTGGTCGGCCGGCAGAGTGCGTCACCGTTTCGTGTCGTCTGTGAGAGCGTCAACTTCAACAATTTGAAAGTCGAAGAAACATGTCTGAAAAGTTTGCTGAATGAAAGGCCTTTAAAAAAACAGAAAAAAAATTGTGAAATTTTTTAGGCGGGACATAACCTCACTTTTGGAAATTAGATTTAGATTTTTGGACAAAAGTGTAATTGAGCGAGCGTCCCCACTTGACTCTTATAGCTCGAAAATCTTTTTTTTGTTGTTGTTTTGTTTTTTGTTTTCTGTTACTGCTTCGGTACAGGTCGCACCGTTTCTCTGATCGACCTGAAATTTTGCACACATGTACAAATTACTTATGCGGGTTGCTGTATAGTTTTCGAACAAAATCCGATCGTTGGTTATAAAAAATAAAAAACATAATAAAAATATAAAAAAATAAAAATGTTCCGATCATTATGAAATTTTGCAGGGTCAATAAGTACAACATTCTCTCCTATTTTACAAATTTTCAGCTTAATCAGTCAAGACCTTAAAGACTTAGGCCTATTGGTAATCATAATTCGAAAAATGATGTTCCACTCGTTATGAAATTTGTCAAGGAGGCAGTGAAGAAACAAAGATACACTTTAGAAGGCATTTCGATTACATTGTTGTCCCGTGGCGTCAATCAATTCAGCGATCAACAATAACATTGAAAGTTTTCGTCTTTTAAAGACTTATCTGATTAAATGGACATTATGGGAATGTCGTACTCGGGTCGTGTTGCACGTACCGGTGCTCGCTCAACAACGCGACGGGACTTTAGCGTTTTCCTTGTATACAAGTCTAGTTCAAAATTAAATTTTGAGACTCGGTTTTCTGGACATAGTTTCTAAACGCCTTTAGCTATAACTTGACTATAGCTAAAATAGTTTTCTGAAAATAACAGTTGGTGTA
The DNA here is from genome assembly GCA_024449915.1 of Sweltsa coloradensis. Taxonomy (NCBI): domain Eukaryota; kingdom Metazoa; phylum Arthropoda; class Insecta; order Plecoptera; family Chloroperlidae; genus Sweltsa; species Sweltsa coloradensis. The sequence goes on from JAMZAV010001180.1 coordinate 374,290, forward strand.
CGATTTGTTTTGTCAAACGGTACAAATACGAGTTTTTTCCAGTTTTGTACCGTTTGACAAAAAAATTCGTACACCAACTGCTATTTTCAGAAAACTATTTTAGCTATAATCAAGTTATAGCTAGAGTTGTTTAGAAACTATGTCCAGAAAACCGATTCTCAAAATTTAATTTTGAACTAGACTTGTACTTTTGTCCAAAAATCTAAATCTAATTTCCAAAAGTGAGGTTATGTACCGCCCAAAAAAATTCACAAATTTTTTTCCTGTTATTTTAAAGGCCTTCTTTCATTCAGCAAACTTTTCAGACATGTTTCTTCGACTTTCAAATTATCGGCCAGAAGTAGTACAATAGCCTTCAGTAAAAAACTGATTTAAAAAGGAGGACAACTAAATAAATCTATACATAGATGCAGACAAAACAATGCCTGAATCTATGTGAAAAGTAAATATTTGGAATCTAGGTGCCCGTTAGGGCGCCGCAGCCAAGTCGTGGCGCGCTACACACTCAAGCGCCTTATACAGCAAGCAGAGTTGAGGTGATTTCGAGGTGTTACCTAGCCGTCATGTAACGTGATGTGAACTTGTAAACTATCACAATCGAGAAGATTTAGGTACCTGACAACACATGCCAAATTTTATTGGGGAACGACCATTCCTTCTTGGTGAAAAAATGGCTTGAAACATGCTCAAAATCACTTTAAGGATGTTAGCTACTGCTACTACTGCTACTGCTACTACTGCTACTACTGTCTAATCCGTCAGTTTCAATCGGCCCGCGATTCTGACCAGACGGGTGGGGCTACAATGTTCATATTTTACATGGACATTAAGGTTATAGTAATATAGTCTCTTTTGAAAAAAAAAGTTGAAAAAGTTTGCTGGAAGGCTTCCAAATAAAGGTTTTAAATAAGCCTTATACACTAGGCATACAATCAACAAGTAACTATAGTTACTTGACACTTGTTGACGGTACAAGCAGAGTTAGGCGGGAAAGTGCGATACGTAAACAAATAGCGGACATTTTAAATTTTTCTTCTTTGTGTGGAACGAGAAAAGGTGTCATTATACTCTCATAAAACAAATCAGAAACCGTCCCTGGCCTAGGCCCAGATGTAGAAAATTATTTATAATACAACAGTGTAGGTCTAAAGTTCCATTAGGCTAAAGGACTAGATAAAATAAATACTTACATTACATGTTTGACAAGCCTAGCCAACCCTAGGCCAGCACAACCTTGTTCTGACACACTTCCCGCACAAATAACTAGTTTTGATTACTAAAAGCCTAATTCAGATAAACAATAGTATGACTGTCCACCTAGGCTAAACAAAAATGTACGGAAATAATACACCTATTCTTTTCTTGCAATGATCTCACGCAAAACTCCTGTCACTTTATAAAAACAAAAACAAAAACTGTGCAAATTTTCGATGTTCTTTTGATAATCATTTGATTTACATGGCTGTGGATGCAGTGAAAGGTATAAAATAACATTAGTTGTGCGCTTGTTGTAGCATGGGAAAGTTTTAATTGGATGTGAGTTGCCTAGACTGAACCAGTCCTTATACCGTCGTTATACCATGGTTATACCACCTATACCCAGGATGTACATGAATCCGGGTCTAGATATTTTACATCCTATTGTTATTGCTAATACCATAGAAATTAAATCAACTTTGATAAAATTATTATATTTTAACAAATAATTTTGCAATGGAACTTGAAAAAGTAATGAGATCACACACATAACAAAAACTTGTAGAAATACAGCCAAACTTACACACTCAAAAGAAATGAGATCTAAAAAAAGGGCCAAGCTCATCTACCCTTCCACATTTGCGCATTCTTAATTCATAAACGTACAGTGTCCCATAACAGCATCCTCGAAAAGCTTGGCAAAATAAAATTTGCATGTTATTACGTTTAAATTAATTAGAAAAAAGAACTAGGATGAACTATTACGTTTAAACAAGTAGCGCAAGCGCGGCTTGAAGCCGCTACGCGGAGGGCGTGGAAAACCTCGTACTCGGAATACCTCGTAGTTGGAAAACCTCGATGACGCGACAAAATCGCGAATCGGTCCGTGTACGGCCGCGATTCGGTAGTTTGCGGGTAACGTTTGTCGTTTTTCCGAAGTCCTGGGACAAATTTGTTTTACGGGACACTTTCGGTACGCCGCCTCTAAGTACGGTGAGAAATGATTTTCGAAATCGGAACATTTTTACGCCTTTTGTGTAAAATGTGTGAGAAATGTTTTCCTGGGACAATTGTTCGGGACTCTGGTGGACTGTAATCGCCGTCCCCAGCGTGTTGAAAAAAATTGTCCCACTTTAACCGTCAGGTTCTATAGAGCCCTAGATGGACCCGATCAGCCGAAAAATGCCGAGCTATTAAAAGGAAACAATGTTTTTAGGATTTCCAAAAAATGACCACCATTTTTAAACAAAATTATTCAGTATTAGGTCCGTAACCTCTGATGCGACCCCCTAACGCCATTAGAATCTCCCCAAAAATGACATGGGCCTGAAGATATTGATGAAATGTATTAATTTTCATTTCCAAAACACCACTTAAACCCCCTTCCCCCCTCCCAAAATAGTGTAATTGAGACCTCGCGGTTGGTCAACTTTCGGGTACGTCAAAGTCTTAGCCTCATTCGCGCGGTTCCGTAGAGTCCGAGATGGACCGGACAATAATTGCGCCCTTTGTAAAAATCCGAACAAAAGATTTTACGGAACGTCTTCATCTTCGCCTCGTCCGCGCAGATCCGCAAAGCCCAAGATGGACAGGATCAGACATACTGCACATTTTTCATAAATCCGGGTCAAAAGTTTTTCCGTGACTCTTTTCCGGTTTGGCAAAATATGTACCTCGTCCGTCCGGTTCCGTAGAGCCCGAGATGTACCTGATTGGACTGTTATTGTGGAAGATATAAAAAAAAAGTTTATCCAAATAATGACCAACCACAACCACTATTTTGAGAAATTCAAAAAAGTTTTTTTCCACGTCGAAATGAAGGTGTTTCGGGGACTGCGGCCTCCTGACGTAATCGGAAGGAAAAATTAAAATTATAAATTTTGAAAATGCCCCAAAAAGGGTGACGGAATGCCCGGATCACGGTTTTGACTTGAAAAATTACCCCTCTAATAAACCACTGCTGCGCTTGACTTATACAGTTATAGAGCTCGAGACGGACCCGATCGGACGAAAATTGCCCGAGCTTTAAAAGAATCAATGTTTTTAGGATTTTCAAAAAATGACCAACCATTTTAAAAGAAACGTAACTAAATTAGTATTAGGGCCGTAACCTCTGATGCAGCCCTCTGACGCCATTTAAATCGCCCCAAAAATGAAATGGCTTGAAGATATTAATGAAATGTCTTAATTTATATTTCCAAAATACCCCGCCTCCCCTTCCCCCCCAAAAAAAACGTGTCATTGCGGGGTCCAGTCAAAACAGTCCTCGAAATTCGGATTCGTACTAGAAAAAGTTACAAAATTTCACTGAATAATCAAGGTTTAGATATTATAAAACATGACTTGTATCGACTGCTATCGATACATTCCCTGCGCCACGTCATGCGCCACATTACGTCAATCCTCGGGAACAGTCCTGACCTTGACAGAATGTGATGCTCCACGCGTCAGACCGGCCAAGCCAGGCCAAGCTATGCAACGATCCCAGTAACATCTCATGTGTCTCGCCTGTCCGAAGGTCGTGAATCTCCGAGCCGTTGCCTGATTATTTGAAAATTCAAGGTTCGGTTGTATTACCATGTTAGGTTTTACATTTCCTTCTGATGAGGAAAAATCGCAAACCGAGACAGTTTTCCCGTTTTTCTTTCATTCTCGGCTATGGCAATTAAACAGTATAAATCTGAGGCGACAAATGTATGGCCAAGAATAATCAAAAAGTTCAATTGCTGACGCTTTCTTGTTTTCCGACACTTTTTCGGGACGTCGCCGGATCCTACCCGCCGCCCCGAAGCTGCAGGTAAAAGAGGATGTAGTAAAAAAATGTTTTTACATTATTTAACAATCACATATTGATTGCCGGTCGGAAGCCAAAAACACGGGCGAATATCACAAACAATAAAATGTTTATTATCAAAATGTAGGTAACGGTCCCGTGCGTGCAGAGTGATATTTTTGGTTTCCCCCCAAAAAGGCTACTATGATGCACGCTCGTCAAGGTGATTAATTTTGCCCCGAAAAAGATGCCCGCGAATCTGTAAAAATGTTTGTTCAAGTTAATTTTTTGCCCACAGAGGGTGAAAACGAAGAGTTTAAACGTTAATTACCGGATTCCCTGAATCTTTTTTATTTTTATAGTGTAACATTAAAAATCACATATTTTCCTTTGGACCCCCTCCTAGCCCGTTTAATTTGTGGTGCAACACTTTTTAAGAAGATAAATTTTGTTACGTGGCAAAATTTGTAATATCCATAACGTATCGACCAATGTATTAAGGATCGAAGGATCGATCCAATGTTGTGAACCGATCTAGTGCTTCAAAAAAAATATCTGCCATACATTTTAAGCCCTTAACGTTGAAACTCAACATAAAAACAGACGTCCCTGACGGCATTCAACATTGTACCATTACGACGGGTTCGATTCCCGATACCGAAACTATTGTTTCCCTTGCACATACATTCCTCCCGAAGGTGTTGAAACTCGAAAAGTTTTTTTTGGAATCGTTAAAATTCGACTTTTGAACATTTCCAACTAGCAAGGTATAAACAAAAAGTTTTGTTCTTTTTCTTGTGCGGTATTGGACGAAAATTTCGGGACAATTTTTTCCATCCTCTTGTGCGTCCTTCTCCAAGCTTTCAAAATCACCAAAGACCAAAGCTCTAGAGTTTACCCAAAATTTTAAAAAAATTCCGGTACGTTAAAGGGCCGGCGTTTGAAAACGGGACGTTTTTTAAAACGGTTACGCTTATACCCCATGCATATTGCCCACCTGCAGAGGTGACGGTTGACGCGAAAATTAGAAAAATTTTCCCTGGCCTTAAAGTGCAGAAAACCCGTTGCGCGCGAAAATTTTCAACATTTTCGAGAAAACGGGGGGGGGGGGGGGGAAGACGGGGTCCGCGCGGCCGGGGGTATTTTTTATCGAAATCCTCGATCCTTTCCGGTCTAGGGCTACCCAAATTCCGTATCACACGCCCCCTCGTGGTGTGGAAAAAAAAATCGTTTTGTGGAAAACCTCGTTCCCCCCAAGGTCGTATGTTAACAAAGTATTAGTTATAGTGATTAATAATCGCAAATTCTATTTTGCCAAGCTTTTCGAGGATGCTGTTATGGGACACTGTACGTTTATGAATTAAGAACGCGCAAATGTGGAAGGGTGGATGAGCTTGGCCCTTTTTTAGATCTCATTTCTTTTGAGTGTGAAAGGTTTGGCTGTATTTCTACAAGTTTTTGTTATGTGTGTATTAATATCACAACAACAATGTATAGAAAAATGACATGACCACAAACTTGTCCTACCGATTTATGCCAGTACGGCATTTTTAGTTCAACACCGTGTTGCAACATGGTCGGGGAAACCGATCAGGCGGTCCATTCATTACTGGCGCACGCAGGAACTGCTTGGGGGGGGGAGGGGGGGGGGGGGTAGTAAAACCAACCACGCTTACAAAAAACGTAAAAATACAGCCAAACCTAACACACTCAAAAGTAATGAGATCTAAACAAAAAAGGCCTAGCTCATCTTCCCTTCCACATTTGCGCATTCTTTATTCGCAAACGAACAGTGCCCCGTAAAAACATTCTTGAAAAGCTTGGCAAAATAGAATTTGCAACTTTTAATTTAAACGAAATAGTTCTTCCAAATTCTATTTTGTCAATTAATTTAAACGTAATAGTTCATGCAAATTCAATTTTACCAAGCTTTTCAAGGATGTTGTCATGTGTACGTTTATGAATTAAGAATGCGCAAATGTGGAAGGGAAGATGAGCTTTGCCCTTCTTTTAAGTCTCATCACTTTTGAGTGCGTAAGGTTAGGCTGTATTTTTACAAGATTTTTGTTTGCATGGGATCTCATTATTTTTCCTAGTTCTACTGCAAAATTAATTTTGTTAAAATAGAATAAGAACAATTTTAATAAACTAGTATTTATTAATTGCTATGGTAATACAAATTGACAATACGATATTAAATATCTCATGCCCCAAAGAATTGATTTTTGTACGCATTTAAGGTGATTATTGTCAAGTTTCTATAGTTACTTGTTGATTATTTGTAAAAGACAAATATTAAAACCTTTATTTGGATGCCTTCCAGCTATCTGTTTCAAATTTTTCTTTCACAAGGCACTACACCACCATTGCCTTAATGTCCATGGAAAATATGAACGTTGTAGCCCCATCCGTTTGGTCAGAATCGTTGGCCATGACGAATTAGTAAGTAGCCAGGAGCCAGTAAACATCCTTAAAGTGATTTTGAGCATGGTTCAAGTCATTTTTTCACCAAGAAGGAATGTTCGTAGTTCGTACACCAACCAAATTTGGCATGTGTTGTCAGATACCTAAATCCCCCTGATGTTGGTAGTTTTTAAGTTCACATCACGTTTTATGACGGCTAGGTAACTCCTCGAAATCACCCTAACTCTGCTTGCTGTATAAGATGTCTGAGTGTTTAGCGCACCGCTGCTTGGTTGCGCCGCCCTTACGGCATCTAGATCAGGCGGTAAATTCATTACGGGCGCACGAAGGAATTACTTGGGGGTAATTACGTCCATCTAATGACGTGATCCAACATCTGGTGGAGTAGGCCAACCAGTGGGCGTTTCCACTGCCTTGTCAATGGACTAGGCCTAGGACAGGAAGTGGGATAAGGGGAAGATAGGAAGGCGGTGAGAGGAGGTACTTCCAGAGAGACTGAAATGTAAAGTGGTGAACAGAATAAAGGTAGAGACTAGATCCATGTAATCCTGAGTTATATTATTTCTGAACCCGTCAATACTTCATCAGTCATAAAACAGCACAATGGCGACGAGGATGTGATTCAAGGCAAACAGTTCAATCATTCTTTAAAAACTTTCGTCACAAAAATTCGTTACACGTTTTGAGGTACCCCATAACCTTCAAACATGGCGGGAATTCCGCCGCCTCCCATGGCACCTTTGATGTGAACTCCGAACCATCAACGGTCGTGGTACGGTGAAAGAAGTGGGAGAGGCGTTTCAAAATCTACATAAAGGCTTATAAGGTCAAAGATGCTGATCATTTCCTGCCCAATTAAAACACTTGCTCTTTCTGTACATGGGGGTAGACACTTTTGATATTTATGAAGCCCTACCTGTAACAGAAACAGACCCCACCCCACCCACATACAACTCAGTCGTAACCAAACTATATGACTATTTCCTGCTCAATCAAGACAAAATCAACACAGAATTCGAAATCTATAACTTCAGACAGGCCAAACAACAACTACAACAACTAAATAACTTGTGCACGAGTAATGTAAAAGATTATTATTTTAACAATGTTTAAATTTATTTTCAGGTAGAAGCCAACCACCACAAACCAGAGGAGATTTTGTTGCAGATGCGATCAACTGGAGCTTGAGTACTGCTGGGAAGATCCTCGTGCCAGTTGCCAAACAGATCGAAAACGTAGCCGGAGATTTGCTTTGTAAATTCAGTGTTCCAGTGAATTTACCAACACTTTTCCCATGTGTCACACAGGAAGCAGTCACACCCTATTATGCTCCGCCAAGCTTATAAGACATTAGTCTAAACCTTGAATTAAAACTTGTAGCTTGTATTTTGTAGGAAACTTGTACTTGTTTAAATTAATAAAAATATATCTTGAAACATACATTCTTGTGTCTTGTGGAATAATAAGACCAATTCTTCCGTTGACAAAAGCGCGCATAAATTGTCAGCACATTCCTAAACTCTGCGCCAGCGGTCAATAGTTTCTGAAACGCGATTCGACGTATTATGTTGCAAACCTAAACCGTCAACATCTACTTTCAATTTCAGCCATTAACGACATAAATTTGTATTTTTTATAAATTATTATTATTTTTATTATTACTATTATTATTATTATTATTATTATTATTATTATTATTATTATTATTATTATTATTATTATAATTATTATTATTATTATTATTATTATTATTTTATTGGATGTATTTCATACAAACTCGGTCAAAACCGGAGCTAACATGTTGTACGGACTTACGTCAAGTACTTCCATGTGTATCTATATTACATACCTATTATTACTTTGTCTTAACTCTAACTAAAATAAGTCATTTATAATATAGTTTGTAGATGATGTTTTCTTTCTGCTGTGTACGGTCGTGGCCGATTTCTGGTCGCCATCCTAGCATTTGCTCTTCGGACTATGGGAAACCACGAAAACCATGTCAGGATGGAAGCTGTCTCGGAATCTCGAAGTATCATTCTTAGTTTAGAAATTTACGAACTATTCTACACGTGTTGAGTATTACTGCCTTTTGAGTCTCGATGTAAACATTGGGTGGAAGATCTAGTTGTTTAATGCTTTCATGTAGCTTCTTCGGTATGATGCCATTAGCCGATATCACGTATGGGATTGTATTTACCTATTCCTGTTTCCACATCTTCTTTATCTCAATTGCAAGATCACTATACTTGTCATTTTTCTTCCATGTGGTCTCGACGTTATGGCACATTGGGACAGCAACGTCAATAAGGGTAGTTTCTTGTTTCTTCTTGTCAATTATAATTATATCCGGTCTGTTGTGATGTATAGTTTGGTCTGTTATACCTGTGCGGTCGTAATATAATTTGAAATGTTTTACTATATAGTACTTTCTCCGGTTTGTATTTGTAGTAAGGTGTATGTGTATCAATGAGGTTGTACTTGATTGCTAGTTTTTGGTGAGTAATGTTACCTACTTGGTTATGTATGTATAAATTGCGATTTTCATAAGAAATAATTATTCGATTACGCTCAAATTTTACACGAATATATATTAATTCATCTAATTAAGGTTCTGTGAAAAAATCATTACAATCGGATAAAGCATAAAAATAAAAAAAATCGTAAAATTGCGATTTTCATAAAAATAATTTTTTAATTGCGTTCAAATTTCACACGAATATATTAATTCCTTAAATTAAGGCTCTGTGAAAAAATAATTACAATCGAATAAAGCATGTAGGTGTTATAAGTCGAAGAAACTTTTTAAAAATCGAAAAAAACTCGTAAAATTGCGATTTTAATGAGAATTAATTTTCCTATTGCGCTAAAAAAACGTGGAAGTTCTAAGTTCAAAGATTTCGAAGGCCTCCAGAAAATTTTATTGTAAGTGGAGTGCCGGATTGGCCGAAATCGTGTTAACAAACAGACAAAAATACCAAAAAAATGGATTTTTTTCTCCAGTGTAGTGAAATGGAATCTTCGCTTTGCTCGCTTCGCTCATCCAACAAATATTATAGTATGTGAGGAGCACATTTAACAATTCCTGTAAACAAACTGACGACAATACCCTACAAAGAAAATTATTGCACATTTAAGTACCATAGGCAATTATTCTGCATACTATATTTATTTTGTTTACCAAATAAAATTTGTAACAAAAAGTGAGTAAATACAATGTCCCTTGGTTATGATAAAGGTGAAGCACACTTACCACTCAAGTGCCATTTTTGAAGGAGAGTCACGTGCTTTTGGAGCAGAAGGGAGGCGACTGTACGGGCGAGACAGATCCCGATGATCGAAGAACATCTAGCCTTGATAATGGAAACTACAGCTCAAAGTTCGTCCTACCGGAGAGGACTCAACAGGTGGTGAACTAGGTGAAAAATGTTGGAAAACTCCACATCAATAATTAACCCAATACAAGTCTGGGCAAGGAAGAAAACGCTAACCGGAATAAAAATATGTCTCCAAGGGCATCATCCAAAATCACGACGATTCGACGGAGTGCAAGATCCCTGCAAAGATGCAGTTTCAAGACAAGAAACCTGGCCATCTTAGTTCGATGACTATATCAAACTATGTCCAGAGCCTCAAGCTGATCTTCTAATCATGATTATTGTAATTATGATTGTTTTTATTATATTTAATCGTATATTTGTCTTTGAAAAATATTTTAAATAAATGCAATTATTATGTTTTTTAATTTTTTTATTATTATTATTATTATTATTATTATTATTATTATTATTATTATTATTATTATTATTATTAATTATTATTATTATTTTATTGGATGTATTTCATACAAACTCGGTCAAAACCGGAGCTAACATGTTGTACGGACTTACGTCAAGTACTTCCATGTGTACCTATATTACAAACCTACATTATTACTTTGTCTACTGTCTACTAAAATAAGTCATTTATAATATAGTTTGTAGATGATGTTTCCTTTCTGCTGTGTACGGTCGTGACCGATTTCTCGTCGCCATCCTAGCATTTGCTCTTCGGACTATGGGAAACCACGAAAACCATGTCAGGATGGAAGCTGTCTCGGAATCTCGAAGTATCATTCTTAGTTTAGAAATTTACGAACTTTTCTACACGTGTTGAGTACTAGGGAAACGCCAAAGTCGTTGTTAAACGAGTGAGTGAGTGAGCCAAGTGTTGAGTACCCGGGAACATCCCATTTCCTCCCCTATACCTAAGGATCTAGCCCAGTATGAGGAATGATACCGGGTACTCAACACATGGCTCACTCACTCGTTTAACAAAGACTTAGGCGTTTCCCTAGTTATATAAATTGAACATTTGAAATGCGAATCGTATTCAAAACGTATTAGCGTGAAACATTAACAAATTTCCAAGATAAAACAAAATCACCTTAGTTTTATTTCCCATTTAACACACCTCCAAAATATAATGTGAGTGTCAAAATATAAAAAAGTTCGAGCTAATGGGTATCGAACCCCAACCCTCCGTGCGGTAGACTTAATGCTTACCAATAGGCCATGCAAGCCACGTAGATGTTGTCCCGCTAGCTGCTACTAAACAAATGCTATCGATATTTTAAAAATCACATTTTTATTTATTGTAGGATTAAATCACAATGGATCTAGCTGATTTTGTTAGCAGTTCTCAGTAAACTCGTCCTGGATGTCTGTTTAAAATTTCAGCCCAATCTGTTCAGCGGTTCGGCTGATTTTCGACGTACAGACAGACAGACAGAATCACAGAATGAGATCCGTTCGAGTTGAATGGAGACACTCGGTCGCTCCGCTCCCTCGTTTAATTACTGCCTTTTGAGTCTCGATGTAAACATTGGGTGGAAGATCTAGTTGTTTAATGCTTTCATGTAGCTTCTTCGGTATGATGCCATTGGCCGATATTACGAATGGGATTGTATTTACCTATTTATGTTTCCACATCTTCTTGATCTCAATTGCAAGTTCACTATACTTGTCAATTTTTTTCTTCCATGTAGTCTCGACGTTATGGCACATTGGGATAGCAATGTCAATAAGGGAAGTTTTTTGTTTCTTCTTGTCAATTATAATTATATCCGGTCTGTTGTGATGTACAGTTTGGTCTGTTATAACTGTGCGGTCGTAATATAATTTGAAATCTTTGCTATCTAGTACTTTCTCCGGTTTGTATTTGTAGGAAGGTGTGTGTGTATCAATGAGGATGTTGCGCTGAGACCAGAGAGAACCAATTTCCTTCCCGCCTTCAAAACTTAGGTTCCCTATGGGAAACCACGAAAACCATGTCAGGATGGAAGCTGTCTCGGAATCTCGAAGTATCATTCTTAGTTTAGAAATTTACGAACTATTCTACACGTGTTGAGTATTACTGCCTTTTGAGTCTCGATGTAAACATTGGGTGGAAGATCTAGTTGTTTAATGCTTTCATGTAGCTTCTTCGGTATGATGCCATTAGCCGATATCACGTATGGGATTGTATTTACCTTTTTCTGTTTCCACATCTTCTTGATCTCAATTGCAAGTTCACTATACTTGTCAATTTTTTTCTTCCATGTAGTCTCGACGTTATGGCACATTGGGACAGCAACGTCAATAAGGGTAGTTTCTTGTTTCTTCTTGTCAATTATAATTATATCCGGTCTGTTGTGATGTATAGTTTGGTCTGTTATAACTGTGCGGTCGTAATATAATTTGAAATCTTTGCTATCTAGTACTTTCTCCGGTTTGTATTTGTAGGAAGGTGTGTGTGTATCAATGAGGTTGTACTTGATTGCTAGTTTTTGGTGAATAATGTTAGCTACTTGGTTATGTCTGTAGAGGTAATCCGTTTGACTTAGTGACTGGCACCCGGATATGATGTGTTCGATTGTTTCACCCCTTACACTACATTTTCTACATTGATCGTTTACTGTCGCATCTTGTATAATGTATTTTTTATTTTTCGTTGCAATCACTCTGTCTTGAATAGCCAGCATAAAACCTTCTGTTTCTCCAAATAGTTCCCCGTTGTTTAACCACCTATTTGATGCTTTAATATCTACGTGACATTGGTGTAGTTCATCATGTCTCTTGTGTAGGGTCTTTTCTGAGAGACGTAACTCTTTTGAAGCGTCAGTAATGAGTTTCCCTTGTATATTGACATTTTCGTTTGCTAGATTGAGTGGAGTTAATGATTTGTCAGCTAGCACCACAGCCCTATGCAGTGTTGATTGGTTGCTCTTTGTTAAAAAATATTTTCTTAAAATGTCTAGTTGTTTATAATATAAGTTGTTCAGATCAATTAGGCCTCGTCCTCCTTGTTCTCTTGGAAGTGTCAATCTCTCTATTGCTGATTTAGGATGATGCATTCTGTGTTTAGTAAGTGTAGTACGAGTTAATATTTCCAGCGCGTGGATGTCTGTCTGTGTCCATTTAATGATTCCGAATGAATATGTCAGTACTGGTATAGCATATGTATTTATTGCTGTGATCTTGCTTTTACCGTTTAGTTGCGTCTTGAGGATAGATTTTAGTCGCTTCTTGTATGTATCTATCAATTTTTCTTTCATTACTTTATGTTCAATTCTGGCAGCTTGTGAGAATCCTAAATATTTGTATACTTCGTTATCATCCATTACTCCAATCCTATTTCCATCATCTAGCTGGAACTCTTCTGCTTGCGTAACCTTACCCTTTTCGATATGTTGCGTCTTACACTTGTCTACTCCAAACTCCATGCAGATATCTTGACTAAATTCAAATGAAGTATTGATTAAACTGTTTAGTTGAACAAAATTTGATGCATATAACTTTAGATCATCCATGAAGAATAGGTGAGAAATTGTGTGACATACCATATTATTGTCCTTAATTTTAAATCCGTATGTTGATTCGTTAAGCATATGCGACAGTTGGTTTAATGACAGACAAAACCATAATGCGCTAAATGAGTCACCTTGGAAAATGCCACGTTTAATTTGGATTGGATCTGTAGTTATCTGCTAGTTTTTCATATTTAGTTTTAGTGTTGTTCTCCATGTCTTCATTACTGTCTTTAAATAAGTTTGCAATTACTGGGTTGATTTTATATATTTGTAAAATCTGAATAAGCCATGTGTGTGGTGTTGAGTCATAAGCTTTCTTGTAGTCAATGTAGTTTACGTGAATATTCCTTTTCTTATTGTGTGCCTGGTTCATTACAGTAGAGTCGATAATGAGTTGTCTTTACATCCCTGTGAGTTCTTACAGCATCCTTTTGTTCCTCGGCCATGATATTGTATATCGCTGTCCTCTGTGGGATGTTAGCGCCGTTATCATCTTGATGTGTTTGTAGTTCGTCTTTCACTTCGCGTCTTATTCTAGTTAATATGTTTATTGGTAACATTTTATTTTTAACTATAATTCTTCTTTGGTCGGCTATTCTCTGCGCACTTACTTCTAACAATGGATATTCACGTATAAACTATTATTATTATTATTATTATTATTATTATTATTATTATTATTATTATTATTATTATTATTATTATTATTATTATTATTATTATTATTATTATTATCATTATTATTATTATTATATTATGAAAAATCTAGCGCCGTACTACAAAAACTTGCTGTGGGAAACGAGAGGTAAAGCTAAAGAACTTGGTTTTAAATTTGTTTGGTGGAGCCACGGGAAAATCCTTGTACGGCGTGAGGAGGGGTCACGTAAGGTAATTGTTATTACACAGCGTTTGATTTAGATAAGCTCTCTGAGTGATTTGTTTTCATATGGTATCGCGCACATGGAATTATCTAATATTGACCTTGATCTAGTAGTTGTAAACAGCTAAGCAGCCTTGACGCTTGGTCGGCTTTGTCACTAGGGTTCACTGGAGTCCACATTAATATTAGGTCTATATCAACAAATTGGGATGAACTTGTTGTCATATTACAGGCGGAAATCGGGAAATTTGATGTTTTGATATTAACGGAAACATGTCTTCAGGTAATTGTGACAAAAGTTATACGCTTGAAGGATATGATTGTGTATTTAACTCTAGAATTGATAAACGTGGTAGCGGCTTATTATTGTTTGTAAAATCGAGATTTATGGTCGCGGATATTTCAAGAAACTTTGTTCATTTTGAAGGAATCGCCTGTAATGTATGTCTGAACAAAAAATATTTCTTTTCAGTTACTTTGTATTTATAGACCGCCGGACAGTGACAAGAATGGCTTTATATATGAACTGCAGGAATTTATTAGCAGCAACAGAAATAATTGTTTAATTATGGGTGATGTAAATATAAATATCCTTGATATTAATGACAGGTATGTACAGCTTATGAAAATGTGTTAGCATCGAATGGTTTTTTGAAATGTATTACCTATCCTACAAGAGAGGAGTATTATTTGGGCAACCTTTCGAGTACGTGCATAGATCACGCATATATTAGGTCGAACTCTAAGGTAGATATAAACTCAGCTGTATTCACAACAAAAATAACAGACCATTACATGATTCTAGTTTCTATGGGTTTCAATGTGTGTGGAGTTGCAGGTTTAAAGAAAATGCAAAAATTGTATTAATGAAAGAGTTCTCACGACTAATCTAAAAGCTATTAATTGGAATAGTTTACTCACAATCAATGACAGTTCTTCCCTGTACAATGAGTTATGCAAACTTTTTGAAGGTTGCTATAACAAGGCTAGATATACTAAACAAACTTTAATCAAGGATAAAAAGAGATTACAGAAGCAATGGATTAGCAACGATTTGGTCAAATTAACAAATCAGAGGGATAAATTGTTCAGGCGCTGGAAAAGATTGTAGTGGTCTAAATCCATCCAAAGAGACCTACAGAAAAGAATACGTGGGCTTTAGAAATTTTGTAAACAAGCAGGTATGGTCTGCAAAACAAGCTTTTTACCGGCAATCGATAAATAATTGCAGTGGACCGAAGGATTTGTGGCAAACCATAAATGTAATCTCGGGCCGCAAAATCAAAGACTCAGTTGATACAGTTTGTTAACAAATATTTAGGTAAGAAACACCACCGATGAGAGCATTGCAAATGAGTTTGCAGACAACTTTGTAAAGCAAGTGGAGGAGATACGTCATGTGTGTGATTTGAGGTGTGCACAACACGTATTTAAAGATGTTGCTCCGCAATCGTTGTGGCTGCCTCCGATAACAGAAAATAAAGTAAATCGCATTATAGATGAGATAAACGTAAATAAGCAGCCCGGTTATGACGGAATAAGAGCTATCGATGTAAAAAACTTTAGACATGAAACTAAGTCCATCATTTCTCACTTAATAAATTTGTTGTGGGTTGCGTGCCGGAAAAAATGAAAATCTCTGTTGTGAGACCAGTATATAAAAAAGGTGACCATATGTCTTTCTCAAATTATCGTCCAATTGCATTGCTGTCGGTGATCGAAAAGATAATGGAGCGATACATATCTACTTGTTTAAGTAACTATCTAAGTAAATTTGAAATTGTAAGTGAAAATCAGTATGGTTTTCAAAAGGGGAAAAGCACCCAGGATGTTTTATTAAAGTTTTCAGATTTAGTAAATAGTAGCTTAAACAATAATATGCACGTAGTCGCTACGTTTGTTGACTTTTCCAAAGCGTTTGATACGATTAATCACAATGTCCTTTTAGAATGCTTAGAAGAAGTAGGTATCCGAGGTAGAGTATTAGATTGGTTTCGTAGTTATCTTGAAAATCGCTCGTACAAGGTTAAAATAGGCAATATATTTAGTCGGCCAAAAAAGTTCACGACAGGAGTACCTCAAGGGTCAATTCTTGGGCCACAATTCTATGTTATATACGTTAATGTTATTGGAAAATATTTGAAAAATTGTATATTATTAATGTATGCGGATGATTTGGTGCTTCTGTCAATACATAAAGAATTAAGCGTGGCGACAAAATTTATGAACGATGATTTTAGGAAGTTGCAATGCTGGACCCATGATAGGGAACTTGTTATCAACGTGCAAAAGACAAAAATTATTCACATGTGCACACCATCAAATTTTTGATAGGAACGTGGCAATTAGCGTAATATTTCATGAAACTGCTTGCTTACATAGGAGGGCTGGGATCGATTTTGATTGTGAATGTACTCAACAGATTGAATCTGTGGCGAGCCATATGTATTTAGGAGCAATGATCGATCGTAATTTCTCATGGAAGCCCCATATTGATTATATTTGTACAAAACTTCGGTCGTGTGCATATCAACTATATAAGTTAAAACCAGTTCTATCCGATGACACGTTAAGATTAGCTATTTGAATCTGTATTAACGTATGCTTTGCTGTCATGAGGGAACGCTTCGGTTTCGAATATGACCATGCTTATTAGACTACAAAACTCGATAGTAAAGATAATACACCCCAAACGCTTGCATAATGTCCACAACGAAATTGAGGACGTCTATAGGACTTGCTTTATATTACCGGTAAGAGAATTATATTTCTACAGGCTGATTTTGAAGTACTTTTACGATACGAAATATAAAATACCCGTGGGCATGATAAAGGAACTAGACTTGCTAGCCAAAACAAGTTTGTAGTACCATTAACAACGAATAAACATGGTGATCGCTGCTTGCGTTTCATGATACCAAGAGTTTTTATTCATTGCCACCTGAAATTTTAACGTTAGATAAAATATCCTTGATTAAGTTATACCTAAAATCATTTTACCTCGAGAACCTTTCTAAAGAACTGCAATGATTTTTGTGAACTTACTCTTTTAAGAATCATTTTTTTTTTCTTTTTTGAAAAACTCTCCCCTTGTGGTGTACAATTGATTTACCTGATGTAAAAAAAATTGTATTTTTCGTTTTATATTTTTTTCTGTGATTTTTTCAATCAATTTCGTGTTTATTGTATTTCCTTCCTCTGTGTTACCTTTCACTTATATTATTGTGAAAAAATTTTTAAAATTTATAATATTGTAGAATGTTTCAAGGGCTTCAGCTATGAGCTTAAACCAAAGTTTTTTTTATACATTAATGTGCCCCCCTGAAAAACCCTTTTCGGGTTTTTAGTGGGAAAATGAAATGCTATGTTTGTACTCTTATTTTTTTTTGCTACTCAATAAAAAAAAAAAAAAAAAAAAAAAAAAATTATTATTTATTATTTATTATTTTTATTATTTATTATTATTAAATATTTTTTTATTATTATTATTTATATTATTTTTTATTATATTTTATTTTTTTTATTATTATTTTTATTATTTTTTGTATTATTATAAGGGTTTTCCCTCTCTCCCCACTTAAAAAAATTCGTGAAATAAAAATAACTCTTACGAAAATAAGACCTCGCCATTGTCAAACTTAGACTCCGGAGACTACCTCTTTGCAACTTTTTCCCGTTGACGGCTTTTCCGTCCAACTTTTAATAAAATATGACTTTAAAAAGATTATAAAATTCTTGTGCAGAGAAAAAAAATGCACACGTAAACAGGGGAAAACAAAAATTTGCAAAACCCGGGGAAATAATAAAAAATACGGTCGGCGCCTAGAGTTTTTGTTCCCAAAGCTTTTAATACTTTTCCCTTTAGGGGGTTTTTAAATTTTACAAAATTTCCAGGTTAAACAAAAAAAAAATATAGTTTTTTTTCCATTGAGTGTCTTGCCAAAACTGTTTTTTCTCTTACTTTTTTCATACTCTCCTTTACCTATATTTATTCTGACAAGTTTCTGATTTTAAAAACAAAATCTTGAAGTTTGTAGTGTTTTTTTATTATTTTTAAGTTTCGGTTAATCTACCTCAATTTGTTTTTTTAATGTTTGTGATTTGTATATGTTTTTTCATAGTGATTCCTTCCTCTATGGTTGTTTTTGTTTAGTTTAATTGATGTTGTTTATTCCACAGATGAGCCCGCATAATGGGCTTTGTGGGTTTCCTTGAGATGTAACAATGTAAATTTGTGTTTTGCGAAAATAAATTGATTAAAAAGATAAAAAAAAATATTATTATTATTATTATTATTATTATTATTATTATTATTATTATTATTATTATTATTATTATTATTATTATTATTATTTTATTGGATGTATTTCATACACACTTGGTTAAAACCGGAGCTAACATGTTGTATGGATTTACATCAAATTACGTTACGTTAAATTAATATTAATACTAAAGCTAGGATGTTCTTTAGATTGATTATGTCAGGTGTATTTTCTATTGCGTTATGCATATCTACCTCTCTCTTGTGTTTGATCGTCTAGTTGTTCTGGGTGTCTTGATCTTCTTGGTTGGTTTGGAATTTCTAGTGATTCTGGTAGGCCTGGACGTTCTGGTAGATCTGGACATTCTGGTAGGTCTGGACGTTCTGGTAAGGCTGGACGTTCTGGTTGGTCTGGAAGTTCTGGTTTGTCTGGTAGATTTGAAAGTTCTAGCCGGTATGGCAATACCGGTAATTCTGGTAGTTCTAGTAGCTCTGGTATGAAGTGGTCTTCTTCGCTGTCCTCTGCCGATGTAGGGGTTGCCGTTATCATCTTGATGTGCTTGTAGTTCGTCCTTCACTTCGCGTCTTAATCTATGAATATGTTTACTGGTAACATTTTATTTTAACTATAATTCTTTTTTGGTCAGCTATTCTCTGTTGACTTACTTCTAAAAATAGATATTCACGTACAAACTCTTGATGTAGATCTTGTCGATAGCCGATTGAAACAGTCTCTAATAACGTTACCCTATAAAAGCTACGCACTAGAAAAACGCCAAAGTCGTTGTTGGACGAGTGAGTATCACGATTACATTTGCAGCTCTGACTCATCAAGTCGAGACTTGTCTAGCTGCTACTGCTGAGTTCCTTATATCGCATATGCACGTGGATTCGGGCGACTCCAAAACTGGCAAAACATAGCACATCGCCAACACCAAAGTATCAAAGCTATCAAGATTCCAAAATATGTTTTAGAAAGGTCAATCCAGGCACCGCATTCCCTTTGATATGTTCTGGATCCATCTTTTATGCTCCTCAAATCAAATCCAATTTAGTAAAGCCTGCAAAAACACGATTTTTGTCAATAATTAATTTTTTGTAAGTTGGTTTGTAGGGCAAGATATAATTCCGAAATTTTTCACAGTTGTTAACATTCATAGTGGTGAGACAGTTTTTTTTAAACCATACTTTAAGTTAAAAAAAAATAAAGTAGTTATTTTTACAAATTTTTATTTTTTTTTTTGTAGGTTGATTTCTGCGAATTTTTGCTTTCCATGTTAATCTATTAGTCCTTGACGTCGGTGTGAAATTTCGTCGAATCGGACGAGTAGTTTGGCCCATGATACAATGATATTCTGCCACACAGAGATATCCTTGTACCATGGCATGAAACCCTTTGCCACAGTTGAGGAGTTTCTTCCTAGAATGTTACGGGAAGCCATTGAGATAATTAAACGAGCTCACAGTCCAAATAAACAGCAAGATAGCCAACGTTTATCAGTAACGTGGAAACCTGCCAATTTAATGGATCCATGTACAGCCACATAGGCTGACACATAGGCTGTGTTTAAATGCATTGTTGTTGTAATGCTACTATTTCAAATATTACGAAAATGTAGTTTATTGTTGTGTCTGCATCTATGTAATTAGATTTATTTAGTTGCCCTCTTTTGTAAATCAGTTTTTTATAACTGAATAGGATAGACGTTAAATAAATAAAATAAATAAATAATAAATAAATAAATAAATAATAAATAAACCAACGGACCAACAACCAACGCCCAGTTAATTCCTGCAGATGATCTGTTGCAAGTAAATACATTGACAGTCGGAGTGACAAGATCCTGACGAAAAACATAATGACGGACATGTAGTGCCTTTCTTGTTTCTTTGCAACGACAAGCTTTGCAGTGACTTTCTATGAATAGTTTTAATTTGTCATATGCAGTGATTTCCGTTGTTTATACTTTATATCAAGGTCTCTTAGATTTCCGCTAGGCTTCGCTGCCGCTCACAGGCCGATGGTCAAGTACTTTGCGACTTCGCAATTGACCTCCGCTAGGAGTAGATACAGATGACCTTGGTTTATATTTGGTTGTTTTTTCCCCCACAGTTTTGTTCTGTATTTATCGATGTAGTTTTCGTTTTTTATATTCTAAGTTGTATTGGCCCTTAAGAAGATGAGTGAAATCTCATCGAAACGTCGGCCTAATGAAAATATACGTGGCATTATAACCGAAAAAACGAGTTCATTTGTATATAGTATATACATAGTAGGCAACTATGACACTTGCTATGTAATGTTAGTACTTATCAGTGGCGTAGCTAGTAACTCAAAGGCCTGGGTGCAAGGTTCTTTGATGGGCCCCTGTAGTTGCGTGGGCTATACGGGTCCGCCGGAGGCGGAAAATTTTCCCGGCCTTTTTTTGCTCAAGATAGACTGTAGAGCGATCTGAGACAGGAACCGTTTCTACAACTATTTTTCAAATACCGGGACAGATCACACAAAAACGGGACGATCTCGGTAATACCGGGAATTCTGGTTACCCTATGACAATGACCCATGTTTATAATATAATAATAATAATAATAATAATAATAATAATAATAATAATAATAATAATAATAATAATATAATAATTAATAATAATAATTTCAATTTTATTTAAAATATTTTTTCAAAGACAAATACACGATTAAAAACAATAAAAACAATCATAATTACAATAATCATGATTAGAAGATCAGCTTGAGGTTTCTGGACATAGTTTGATATAGTCATCGAACTAAGATGGTCAGGTTTCTTGTCCTTAAACTGTATCTTCACAGGGATCTTGCATTCCGTCGAATCGTTGTGATTTTAGAACTTGACGGAGAATGAGATCACTTGGTTGGGTTTTTGCAGCAGGAGAGCCTGGATATGGTCCGAGAGAATGTGGTGAAGTTCTGGGTAAAAAATTCATGTTTCTCGTAGTCATACTCGCAAGGAGTGTCTTCCTCATAAATCTCTGCATACTCTGGGTTGTATTGGAAGGCAGTGAAGAACTTGACGGAGAATGGGATCACTTGGTTGGGTTTTTGCAGCAGGAGAGCCTGGATGTCTTCGTGCGAGATGGTGCTGCACCACAGAACCGTGATAGATGTCCTTGTCTTGACAATGTACAATATATGTTCACAGGGAAGGTAGTTGACTCTCCCAATCCAGAGGTAGTAGAGTTCTATTCGTCTCTCTTCGATCGTGGCGAAATGACTGTCAACGCAACTGATAATCTTGACACTACACTAATGTTCCCGTTGATTGCTGTTGTGCTGAAGTGCGAACCTGAAAGTATTGCTGGTCTTTACCGGCATATTTCACGCTGATTGTAACTTTCCCGCACTCCTCCTTTGTGTCCGTATTTTCAATTATCAACTCCTCGTGAAACGCGATCTCATCATAGATCTCGTCATCAATGTAAAATTTGTATCTTTGAGACAGTTCATCGTGTGGAAAGTGTTTTTGCAATTATAGCCAATCGCTTTGATTTGTGGGGCTTACGAAATCTTTTTTCATGATAATGTATTCAAAATACCTCATTCCCCCCGTGGTTTTTCCCCTTGAAGGGTGTGATGACGCTATGTTGAGCGTATTCGCCCCCGCGGACTGTCGTGAGGGGGCCCACTGGCCTACTTAGCAAATATACCATGTACCGGTACATAAATAGATCATTTTCTATCTTTCAAAATCTAAATTTTGCTAGGGGGCACGTGTTCCACATATATTTTTCGAGACCACTTTTAGTTTAAAATAATAAAAAATAAAATAATAATAATAATAATAATAATAAAATAATAATAATAATAATATAAAAATAAAAATAAATAATAATAAAAATAATAATTTTTTTTTTTTTTTTATTAATAATAAAGCATAGTATTACACATCTACATATTTACTTGATTCGATATCCCACAAAGCTTTAAAAGTTGTCTGGGGGCAAATTTATAATATAAAAAATTACCCGGACAATGTAAGAGCATAAAAAATAAATTTTTCAAATTTAAATGTCAAAACACAGGACATTATACAAAATTAAAAATAATCCAAATCAAATATAATCAATAAAATATGTAAATAACCGTAAAACACATGAGCATTTTCCCAAAAATTTTACAATTATGTACATTCAACAAGCACTTAAAAATATACATACACAACAAATAAATTATAATATTAAAAAAAATTTAATAAAAAATTAAAAACGTTAACAAAATTTAAACGTCATTAAACAAGAGAAATTTTTTATTTTTTAAAAAAAACTTTAAATAATTTTATTAAATCTTTTAGTTCTTTAGGCAATAAATTTTAAAAACTCTGCGGAAACTAGTTTTAACGACCTTTCCCAATTTGTTTACACAAAAGGAACTCGAAATTATTACGCCTTCATTTTTGTGGAGATGTTTTTTTTTCGATTTCGATTTTATACTCATATTAAAAATAAATTAAAGTTTAAACCCTATACGTAAAAATTTATTTAAAGGGAGAAAACCATTATTCGAAAATTTCTTTAAAATTATAAAAATATAATAATAAAAATTAATAATAATAAAAATAAAATAATAATAAAAATAAAATAAAAATAATATTAATAAAATAATAATAATAATAATAATAATAAAAATTTTTTTTTTTTTTTTTTTAGCAATAAATTTTCTTACAGAATTAATAATTACAATTTTTTTCGTTTTGCCCACAAAGCTTTGATAAGCTTGTCTGTGGGTTATTTTTATGAAAAAAATTATACTACTTTTAAAGTTCCTAGATCGGAATGCAATTTCCATGGGCTAATTCCCCCCTACATAATGTTTAAAATTTAAAAATTATAAAAACTTATTAAACAATTAAAAATTTGAAAAACAAAACAAAAAAAAATGAACATTTTACTATAAAAAAGAGCTCTGGAAAAAAAAAAGGAAACGAAAAATAATGTAACAAATTTCAAAAAAAATTTGGGACAAAAGAAACTATTTAACTCTTATTTGACTTGGCTCCCTACCCAAATTTTTTTTAATTTCGGCGGCAAGAGATTAAAACTCTGGGCCACAAACCTGCAGAGACCCCTCACCATATTTTTTTTGCTGTAAAAGGAAAATCTGTGTCATTTCGGCTTGCGCTCTTTGTTATTATGGTATGGTCTTTTTTAATTTTGTTTTCATCATTTAATAAAATTTAGTTTTTAAACCCCTTATATATATAAAAACATAAATAAAATAAAATAATAATAATAAAAAATAATAAAATAATAATAAAAAAATAATAAAATTAATAATAAAAAAATAAAATAATAATAATAATAATAATGTATTTATTTGCTTAACGCTTTTTACAGTTTACTTAAGGTCCTTAAGTCAAATTGGACTTTTTTTTATTTAATATTTTTACAAAAACAGATAGAAACACGACCGATGCTTTGGTTATGGCCAAAAAAGGGCCACAATACTAGTTCAGTACATAGTTGATTACATACTGTCACATTTTTTTTTAAAAATTTACTCAATATTCTTCCCTGTCTTACTCCTTTTTGAAAGTTTTTTAAAAATTCTATCATCCCCCCAAAAAAGGGTTTTTATGTGTGCTGTTTTCTTTACTCTTCTAAAAAAAAACCATCATTGTTTCTCGTGAAAGCCCCTGAATGTTTTTTTCTTAAATTTTGTAGTAAATTACAAAGTATCCGGGAAAAACTTATTTTTTAGTTTATAATAAAAATTTATTTTGCCTTACATTTAACCCAATCCCAAACCCTTCTCAATTTGTAATTTCTAGTATATCTACCACCTTAAGAACTACCTCATAGCTTTATTTTGTAGACTTGTAATTTATTTTTATCTTTTTTCAGATATCCCAAATAATTGTACTAAATACTAAAATGTGGTAAAAAATTATATTTTTAAAAAACTAAATCAGTAGACCAAGGTGAAAGATACTTTATCTTTCTAACAGGAAGCCTTTTTTCTTACTTATTTTACTTTGAATATTTTTTAGTATGGTTAGCAAAAAGTTGTCAAAATATACATCCAAGTTTTTTTATTTCATTGACCATTTCTATTTTTCACACCTTTATGACAATATCAACGATGCATAGAATGAAAACAAAATAATTAAGGCCCATTTTTGTCATATTGAAAAATTAATTTTCCAAATGTAATAAATAAATACTTTTCATTTTGTTAACACTTTTTAGGCCACCCTCGCCCCCCTTCGAGGCATGTGGCCCCTTGGGGCCCTTCAATGCTCATGGCCGGGCGGACCGCACCCCTTGCACCCCTATTTCTACGCCCGCGGGCATTTATTTGTTTTCTGTCTAAGTAGGGCCTTTAAAAATATTATGAGAAGGTTGTATTTCAGGTAAAAGCGTGTCTCGTCCTCACTGAACCAAACGTTTCGGCCCCAATTTCGGAGCCATCTTCAGGGTCCTTCCCTCTGAACGTGACCTCATAGTTCGTACAAAAGCGTTTTTCCCCTCTACAATCGGTTCTGTGCCGCGTCCGGGTGCCCCCCGGCGGGTTATAGGTGCGGGGCGGCGAGGTCGTATTGTGTAATGTGTTGATGGGCAGTCCCCACTTGCGAACGTTAGTTTGGCCCGAGAAAATTTTGTCGGCTTCTTGTTACTCGCCGTGCGTCAGTGATAGTTTCGTGAACTGTCTTGGGGGAAATTTAAAGGTGTTGTTGTAGGTCTTTAGGAGCATTATTCTCAATAATAACCTAAGGATCGGTTTCCACGCAGTTGCTAGTCTTTGGGGCTACCATCCCTCTTTTTTTTACTACACACATGAGATTGGGTGGGGAACTTAAATATTTTTAGTTTTCGGATTGACTTTAACACCAATGTTGACTTTATTGATGATGTACACACGCTTTCTAAATCACTGCTGAACCCCTTCCGTTTCATTGGCTGGCGGTGGGCTTTAAAAAAGTTTGTGGCCGCCGATTTATAATATTGAAGACACTAAAATCCTCCCTTTTTAATGTCAAAGAGGCAAAAAGATAGAATTTTCAAAATTATAAAGTTTACAAATGGAAAAAACACTTTAAAGTTAGTAGTAAAAAAATGGATTTTGAGATTGCTTTAAAAAATTTAAATAATGATTAACTGAAATTGTTCTGCAGCATAGTCGTTTGAATTGAAAAAAATGATAGTGGTTAACTTAAATTTTTAAAAAAGCATTACAAGTCTTTGAACTTGTGGGCCAGTGTAGTCCGCTGTGGGTATCTTCGAGCTTGGACCATCTGCATCTCCCCGAGCTTGAGGCACCCCTTTAAAATTTAGTAGTTCAGCACTGGAGGGGGCCCCGGTTTCGTCATCGGCCCTGGGATCTTGCCCTCTTGTTGGCGAACTTTCATCAGCAGAATCGTCGAAAGGTCTTCCCCCCGGGGTTGTTATGGGGGGGTATTTTCTTGAACATGATGCTTTTACGCGGTGATGATGCTTGTCCAAAATTTGGCAGTTATTTTTTTGTTCCTTCTATTTTGGATGACGGTGAGAGGTTGTGGGTTGTAGGGGGGTTTTTTATTTTATGACTTTGGGTTGGCGCTAGCACTGTATCTCCGAGTGTATGCTGAGATTTGAGGGTTCGAGAGCTCCGCATATCCTTTCCCCCTTTCCTTTTCTTTCACTATCTGTTTTCGCGGTTTTTGGGTTTTCCGGAAGGGTTGGCCATCGGGGGTTTGAGGGATGGAAGTGCGAATTTTGCCCCCTACAGGGCTTCAAATGTGAACACCTGTAGGGAGTGTGGCGTTGCCTGTAATTAGCAAAAATGAGCTATTTCAGTAGATACATCTCGATTCTTAAATGAGCTGCCTTATAGTTTTTTTGAGTTTTTGTACTCCACTTTTCTGCCATACCTTTGGTTTCGGGCCCAGTTTGGCGTGACACGGGGTGGATAAAACTTATTTCTTGGCAAAGTTTACAAATTGACTAGGGGCTCCCCCTGTCACTCTTCAGCTGTAAAGGTAAAAAAAAGGTGGAAAGATTTACGAAATTTTTTTGTTCCCGGGTTGAAAATTTGAGAAGGAATAATTTTTACAATTGGGAAAGAAGTATTCATTGATTAGTATTAACACATACTTCCGTCAGGGTAAGGCCCAGCGAAATCTATTACTAATGTTCCCAGGCGTTTTTTGGAAGAGGGTTTGGACATATCGGGTCTCTGGTTGGGGATTGGAAATGGTTTTGACAGGAGTTACAGACTAATGTGTGTTCAACCAGTGTCGATTTTTGGAAACCATACCTTTTTTCGATGAGCTGTTTTGTCTTCACTATGCCAAATGTCCCCCCGGGACAAAGCAATGACCCGTGGCGTAGTATCTGGAAAAAATGAGGGGCTTCCCAACGCAGCAATGCCCATCCACTTCATTTTATCTTCCCAGATGCTGCGGTAGGGTTCAGTTTTCCGAGGAGCGATTTCTTTGTGGATTCTGTGAGCAAAGACAAGAGAGTAGTTCTGAGTCCTGTCTGTTTTTTTGCTTTTGAATTTTTTAATGACATGGCTTTAGGAACGCGGGGTGAGAGAGAAATTGCACATATTCTTTGGGATTTTGGAGGGGAAGTGTGAGTGGTTCATTGAAGGGGATGTCTGGACAATAGTCAGAGGGTTTGGGTTGATCCTTTCGTCGGAATGCTTAAAGAGTAGGGAATAGGCGAAAACAGAGACGTTCGAGATGGCAGAGGTGGAGGAACGAGATTGTTTAAGATTTGGATAAAGGCTTATGGTCAGATGGAGGGAGAAGTTGAGCCATACAGTGAAGGGAAGGTTTTATTCCCCATACAGCTGCGACTATTCTCGTTCGACCTGGCTATACCGTTTTTCTACGGCGTCAAGGTTCGCTAGCGAAGGCTACGATTCTTGTTTTCCTTGAATGATTTTGTGACAGAAGGCACCCAGACCTTGGGACCTCGTCCACAGTCAGATGGATTCTTTGTTGAGTGAAGTAAGCAAGAGTGAAGTTTTTGTTATGAGTGCTTTTTAGTGTGTCAAAACCTTTGATGTTTGGATGTCCATGCCCAAAAGGTACATGGGCTCGACTAGGTTCCTGAGAAGGCTGTTAATCTGCGAATTTTGGCAGGAATTTTTGCACAAATTGTCCCCTCCCTAAGAAGCTTCTGACTTCGGTGACCGACGCGGGGGGACTAGCGTAAACCACGCTTTAATTTTTTGGGATCGTTTCCCTTGGCCGCTGGAATTTATCAAAAGAAGTTTAGTTCGGTTTTTTTTAGAGTTTTCTTGGGATGACTTATGATTGGAATTTTAAAGTCCTAAAGGGTCCCCTAAAGACACGATCATGCCCCTTTTTCGTCTTGCCTGACTGTAGGTCGTCGTGAATTTAGGACGCCCAAATTTCCTTTAAGCTTGTGGGACCGGTGTTTTAAAAGGTTTCCGCACCCGAGTTTGATCCAAAAATTTCTTTTGTACTTTTGAGCCCGACGGTGTGTGAAAAATTTTGTTTGATTCGGATTCTTCGTCTAGTTCGAGTAAATGGTATCCACGTTTGGGTTCGGGGGAAAACCGGGTTGGCGCCATTTGATGTGGGTAGCCCCTCGAGGGGTGGGCCCGAAACAGACGTTTCCCGCTTAATGGGACATTCGCTTGGGCGCTAAAACGCAGAGTCAAAAACACGGTTGGATGTGAGGTTTGGAACGGGAACTATGGTGCCCCCAGGGTGGCCCCCTGGGGCTGGTTCGATTATGTCCAATTGCTCAGGCGTTTTTTAACTTTGCTTCCACTGCTTTTGGATGTAAAACGTTTCTTCTGGACGCTGCGCACCGGTGGTCAGATGGATCAATGTGTAAGTGTACCTGATGATTTTTTTGTTTTCCTACTCCAGTGAATAAAAGCAGGATCTGCGATTTGTATGCTTGAAAAGGGATTGTGATATCTGTAGCTGTGGTTAGATTGGGGGAAATTTTGAATCAGGCCATTTTGCGATCCCGATTCGAGCTTAAAAGCGGTTTGCTGTCCCTTTAAATTACTATATTGTGGCATGGTCGAGACGGCCCCTTTTGATAAAGGAGCTTCAAAACACCCTACGATTGTAGCGTTTTTTTTGCACGTAAGAGTATATTTTTTGTGCCATTTGACGGGTTTGTGATAAAGGGCCGATTTTCTTAGCGTTTCGAACTTATGATGTTGATGAGGCCCGTATCCAGAGTGAATGGAGATTGTCCAAAAACCATAACAAATCTTTAGCGTGTTTGGGTTTCCCCAGATAAAGAATTAACCGAGACGGAAAAAGATTTCCCCATCTGAGGTCCGGTAAGAACCTTTGGGTCCTTCGGGTTCGCTTGTAAGTAACTGGTTTGTTGAGCAGTATGGCATTTGATCGATTGGTGTGCCCGTGGATAGTGACACACGTTGCCAAGTGGCCGTCTTCCACAAGATTCACGATTTTCCCTGCGGGGATTAAGTCTACCACCAGCGGGGGCAAAGAGGCCACAGAAATAACACAGGTTGACTGTGCTTCGTGCCAGTTGCTTGACCCTAGGCTAGCTTGCTTTGAGCCTGATGCCCTGGGAAATTTACCCCCTTGGGCTTGGCTGTTTTAGAGCCTAGGCCCCAGGCCGTTTTTTGTTTAGGCCTATTAGATTGGGTTTAGATTGAGCGAATTTGGATTACTGTGAAAGTATGATGTATTTTTTCCCTGGAAATGTGGGCTTACTTCCTTCCATTTGAAAGGGTTGTAAGTCCCTGCCCGATATCCTTTGGCTTGTTTCAAAGTGGTCTAGAGTGGAAATTTTCTAAGAGCAAACTTTCGCAGTCGCTTTCGAGGTGGACATATTATTTGTGACTTGATTTCTTGTTTAAATGAAATTCCAGTTCTTTGTAGTTGCAAGAGCGTCATAGTAGGCTAGGTTTCAGAGGGTCCTTGTACAGCTTGGGGGAATGTGAAGACTCGAAATCTGTGTTCACCTGCCTGTGTTTTCCAAAACGAACGTAAATATCGTACGATCCCGCCATGAAGTGTAAGAGCATTACTTTTTTTGGTCATCGTTTGGACCTTTGTTGCTTTTAAAAATATATCAAACCTTTTGAGCCATCGTTCCCCAAATTGGTCCAACGTTTTCCCATATCTTTTTTGCCAAAAGATGGAAAATGCGAAACTGTTATTTTTGTAAAAAAGTTGGGCCACCGAAAAATGAGGTTATGTGAATGTTTTTCCCCAGTTTTCTGAATAAAAAACCAGATTTTTTTGATTCACTGATTAAAACCCCCCCCTGATCGTCGTCCCCGTCGCCCTTTTTGTGTTTTTTAGGTGAGTATTAGGTGAGGATGACTTTATATTCTTTGATTCGGATTGTATTAACACAATGTTGACTTTATTGATTTATCTATTGACACATGCTTTCAAACTCATGCCTAAACCCCTTCCGGTTCATCTGGCGGCGGTGGGTTTATAAAAGTTTTTGGCGCCGACTTATAATTGAAGACACTTTTAATTATAACCGAAAAAACCAAAACATTTAAGTATACTAGTAGGCAAATTGACACTTCTATGTTTTGTCTTATCAGTGGCGTACTATAAACCCAAAAAGGCCTGGTGCAAGATTCTCTGATGGGCCCCTTAGTTCGTGGGGGATACGGGGGGCCCCGGAGGCGGGAAAGTTTTCCCGGGCTTTTTTGCTCAAAATAGATGTAGAGCGATCTGAGACAGGAACCGTTTCTACAACTATTTTTTTAAAAAACCAGGGCAGATCCCAAAACGGGACGTCTCGGTAATACGGGAAAATTCTGGTTACCCTATGACAATGCCCCCATGTTTATAACGATCATAGAAAGCAAACAAAAATAATTAAGTGCCATCTTTTTCATATTGAAAATTAATTCCCAAAGTAAAAAAATAAATACATTTTATATTGTCTAACACATTTTGGCCACCCTCGCGCCCTTCGAGGCATTGTGGGCCCCCTTGGGGCCCTTTAATGCTCATGGGCCCGCGCGCGACCCCACCCCTTGCAAATCCCTTTTCTCCCCCCCGCCACTAATTTAATTTCTTTCTAAAGTAGGCCTTTTAAAAATTTTGAGAAGGTTGTTCTTACAGGTAAAAGCGTTTTCCGTCCCCACTGACCCAAAGTTTCCCGGCTCCAATTCAGGAGCCTCTTTGGGGGGCCCTTCCTCTCGAACGTCGACCTCGTAGGTTTTGTATAAAGGTTGTTCTCCTCTAAAATGCGTGTCTCGCGTCCGTGCCCCCCGGCGGGTTTTTAGGGGCGGGGCGGCGAGGTCGTATTTTGTAACTTGTTTCATGGGCAGTACCCCCTTGTCGAAAGTTACTTTTGGTCCCGAGCAAAATTTAGTCTGGCTTCTTGTTTTTCGCCGTGCGTCAGTGAAGTTTTGTGAACGTCTGTGGGGGAATTAAAGGTGTTTTTGTAGTTGTCTTGTAGGAGCATTATTACCCAAAAATTAACGCTAAGATCGGGTTTCCACGATGTAGTCTTTGGGGTACCATCCCCCTTTGTTACTACACTTCCTCTTTTTCAAATTTTTATAGCCTTTCTTTTTATGCGAGGATACAAATGAGGGAGATGCTGCTAAAAATGGTTTATCAAAATCAAAAAGTCTACGTGGTTATCCCTGATGGGCAATCGTAGTTTTTTGGCGCCAATAATGTTCCCGCACGCGTTGGGACACATTTTTGTGTTTGTCCACATAACACCCTTTGCTGACCCACAGTGAATTTTTTTAAAAATTCGGCCCCCCAAGGGGATGGGATCTTTAGTTTTACCTAAACAAGGCACTAAATTTTCTTTTGTGGTCTGAGATTGACTTCACTTCACGTTTACCGAGAATTTTACCGATCCTGTCCGTTGTACCCCTTTTCATAAAGGGAAATACGTATTTACCGAGGTTTTGTCTCTTCCGTGGGAGCAGTGCTAAGTGCCGATTTACAAAGGGTCCAGAAACTATTGAGACGGAGTGCATGGGTAATTTGCTGGTATTTTCCAGATGTTCATCGTTTGGGAGCTATGTGGCGTTTTAGTCAATGAAAAGGTACTGACTAATTTGTGCCGGGGGGTGGGGGAATCCGCATTTAAATAGCGGTTGGTATGAGTGGGTTTTCTGTAAAACCCTATGACCCACGACCATCTTGTGCTGACAGAGAAAATCTAAGAAAAGAGACGATATCTTTCCCACCTCCATGTGCATTTAAGTTGCTAGACAAATGTTGAGGGGGAGCAAGTAATCATTTTTTAAACCTCTTTTCCGTGATCAAAAACGGGACAGATTCGTTAATGACTCCCCCATTAAGAGGTTTAAGTGCTGCGTGGAGATGGATTTTGTACCAATCTTCCATGAAAATATTAAAAGACCACTAAGAAAGTGGAGACCCCTTGTTTTCTCCTTTTACTTGTTTGTACATGTTGCCTTGTAGGAAAATATGTGGAATGAAACAAAGGTGTAATAACCATTTTTGCTTTGGCGGCTGTATCTTATGATTGGTGACCTGTAAAGCTACATTAATAGAAATGTTGGTAAATAGCGAAACTGTGTCGAACCTCCAAGATGTACAGCAGTCAATAAATGAGAAAGCATTCTTCACATACGAATCCGCTTTTTTTCCGCATATGGCTGCAGATACCTAGCTAAATGTCTGGCAAGTCCTTGTGTAGGGGTATTAATGACACTTACTATCGTACCCCTGGCTTGTGGATCTTGGGAAGTCAATTGAGGGTTGGAATTTGATGGCTTTAGCAAGAGCAGACATGGAAGATTCATCTAAATGTACATTGGTTAGGTTTTTGCCAACTTCTTCGTGTTTAAATGATGAGTTTTAGGAAGTTGGGCTGCAGTTAGTGCGTGGAGTTTTTTCTTATGATTTTCCGTGACTTTCCAAGCCTGCATGCGACTCAGCAATACCAGCAATACTGTTATGTATGTATGTGGGTGTAGGTAAGGCTCTTAATAATGCATAGCCATGATTATCTGGTAAGCTTTTAAGCATCATTTATTATATAACGTTGTACTAAATCTCTACTGAGTTGTGCATGAGATTGTCGAAGGAAGGAGCCCTACTCTTTTTTTCACCGTTGTAAATGTGGCGAGGCAAGTAAGCGGGGGTTTGAACTTTGAAAACAAACCCCAATTTCCCCCTCAACAGTATACCTACAATGCATAAAAGTAATTGCAAAAATCATCGTGAGCTTAGGTACCAATAATGAAATGAAAAAAATGAAAAGTTGGTACTTGTAGCACAATATTCCAAAACAGTAAAAACCCAAGATTTAAAACAGGAATCAGTTTTTAGGAAATACGATGCAACCTTTAAAACTGGAAAGAAATTGCCCCAAAACTTAAAAATTTAATAAGGGAAACAACAAAAGCACTGATCCAAAACTAACAATGATAAACCTTTAAATAGGATGGTGGCTTTGTAGCCCTTGAAGAGGACGACTGGTTGAGTTGAGTTACTCGTCCAATTAGGGGTTTTTAAGGTGTCAACTAAAGGAGACTAACCCAAAAGTAAAATGTTTTCCCGGGGAAACTGTACAACGTTTTTGACGAATTACATTTTGTTTAACGATGGAGTTTTGCCACATTGGGGGCATTACAGCACTATTTGGGAATGGGAAAAAGTCGGGAAAAAGTTGCCCTTTTGTACCACGGTACCACCGAACTTCTGCGAGAACTTTGGGCGATTACGCGTCGTACGCTCCACTGGGATCTTCGACGGTGAAGTTCCGGGGCCCGTTTTTTTCCCCATATTTTCCCCAGGCAGCCACTTTGGCCAGGGCCATAGTGCGGAATCACTGAGTCCTCTTCTGCAATTTCGGGGTAGGAAAGTCGATTGTTGAGCTTTTAACAGCCCCACTCTCCCCCTCCACAGAAGTCTTGTTGTTTTGGATTAATTTCGAGCATTGTGTGGGTTTTTTTGGCCCCTTAATTTTGCCGGGTCACCCCGGTACTGGTATGGCTAACAAAATGTTTTCCCAAATCCCAAAAGCCACTTATCGGCCCCGGGAACTTCCGTAAGTGTTTTTTAAACCCTTTAACATAACGTTTTGCCAAACCGTTTGATGCAGGGGAGTAAGGGCTGAGGTTATGTGTTTAATCTGGTTTTTTTAAAGAAGTCTTGAAATCCTCCCTTTTAATGCTGCCGCATTATCGAAACGATCTCATCGGAATCCTGTAGTCCGTGCATGTCTCGGGGAACGTCAAACGCGTCTTTCCGAAGTGACCCCGGGTGTTTTCCAACGGCCATTAGAGAAAGCGCCACAGTAGAAGAATGTAATTTTCCTTCCGTAGGCCCTGCAAAGTCAATTGTAACGCACACGGTCGACGGGGGGCACTCCATGGAATCAGTTCGTGTTGTGGGGCCGTTGTTTTCCGCACAAGAGTACACTGGGCCCAAACATTTCTTCGATTTCTCGGTCCATGTTTGGCTACCAAACGTAAAATCCTGGCCTTTGCCTTTGTCGCAACGATTCCCCCCGATGGTCACATGAAATTTTTTAGAACATCGACTCGTAGACTCTCGGGAAACACTACTCTGTTGGCATAGAAAGACACCCCCCTTCCACCGATAAACCCCCTTGTATTCCGAAGGTAAGGTTGAAAATTTAAACGGTAACTTCGATGGTTCCCAGCCATTAGCCACCACTAAAACTTTTGAAAAATGATGTCCTTCTTTGTCTCCGACTATGGGTTTTAGCCCCAGATTTGGGAATTTTTGCAGGCTGTCCCTTTTAATAAACCCCACATCCCCTGGTTCCGGGACTCTGGTGTATCCGGTCCGGGATCGGTAACGGGTGCAAATCTGCATTGAATTCTCTTTACCTGGGAAGGATTGATATCATACAGATAACATCCCAAATCAGTTCCAACGCCATCCTAAAAATCAGTTTCCCAAAGCATCATAGTGGGGGTATACATCAGGTAAAAACCCCGCCCTGGCCCAAGCAGACCTACTAATGGTTTATGGTCAGTATAATGACAAATTTTTGACCCTAAAATAAAAAGGGGGAATTTCTTTAACCCCAACATGATTTTAAAAATTCCTTTCTAGCTGAGAAAAATTTTTTCTGCCGTTTTTAGCTTTCGAGATTTAAAGGGATTGGAGGTTTTGGAAACCTCTGGGTCGGAATGTGACAGTACCGCTCCAACCCCTTTTCGGCGATGCATCACAAAAATTACTAAGGTTTAGTCAAAAAATGTAATGAACCCTACCTGATCAGATGTGACTGCTGTTTGGCCGTTGAAACACTGCTCAGCTTCTGGCTCCGGTCCCTTGCTGCCCCTTGCGTGAAGCTCGTAGAGTGGCGTAAGTTTTTGGGAGCCATATTTGGGATGTAGCGTCGTAGAATGTAAGAAATCCCAGGAATGACTCCAACTGCTGCAGATTTGTAGGTGGGGGCCGATCGAATAGCCTGTACTTATCCTCCGTAGGGGGATTCCTTTGTTTTCAATCAAAAACCCTAGAAACTCTACTGATGGCAAAATAAATTCGATTTAGACCGTTTTAGACGTAAACCGCGTACCAAATCTTTCCAACACACTCTCGTTCTGCCCCCGCATTCCTCCTTTTGTCTTTTCCTGAAACGAGTAAGTATCAAGGAAAATTTTTACACCTTCTAGCCTTTAAGGGATTTTCCACAGTCTTGGAAGTATGCTGGTGGGACCCAGCCCAAAAAGGAAAATGCAAGGTTGTAGTAGGCCTTTCGTGTATTCAGTGCAAGTACCGTGATGACTCGTCATCCACTTTGTACTTGGGTGTAAGCCCCTTTGAGGGGCCAGCCCCTTGAAAAAGCATCCTCCAGAGAGGGGTGTAAACACTTCTGTATTTTTAGGTAAGGATAAACATCACCTTCAACAGGGTTTTACTGTCCCGGGAAAATCACCACAAATTCCAAGGTTTTTCGCGCTTTTTGGGAACAAAAACAGAGGTGTACCCCCTTCCCCTTTTTGCTATAGTCTCGACTACCCCGTCACGTTGCTTTGTTCTAGGGCCCCGGTCAGACTTCTCTTTCAATGCGTAGGTGGGCTCCGATGTTTGCGAAAAACAGTTGTACATTTGGATTTTGTTCCATAACGGTTTTCCCCCCTTTTTAAAAACCTAAACCGCCCGCAAAACTTTTTTCTAGGCCATGCAATTCTTTTTGGGAAGATTGCCATCACTTACACCAATGGGTTCACGCTGGTCACAGCCAGCCCCAATGGTGAAAACCTCTCTGCCGGTAGGTAGGCCCAACTGTCTGCATCACGTATAGTGGTAACTGGGATAATTTTTTCCCCTATGCACGGTTTCCCTTGCCACTCCCAGTTCTGCCAAATCCCGTTGGACAGGTTCGCAGTTTTTAACTTGAGGCCTAGGGGGGAGGCTCGGTAGGCCCTGAATTAAACGCGCTACCCAAAGATTGAATGTTTGATCCGGTCCCCTTCCAATGTTAAGTCTACTCCATTCAAATCAACAGCCACCTTGAAAGAGCCCCCATGTCTATCTTTCTCCACCTTGAGACAGAACAGATATGAGTCTTCCACCTCTGATGTAGGCAGAGTGGTACCCGAGGTCTTAGGCCCGAACTTGGTATTGTTCCCAGACTTGGACATGCATACCTTAGAAATATGGCCTGTCGTCTGACATTTGTGACATATATTAGATATCTGTATTCCGTCACGGAGAATCAAATACAAATAACAATTTCACCTTTTAACATCACTTTCTATTTATTAAAGTCCATTTAGATTAAACATTTACAATCATTTCACATCCTAAAACAAGCCACCATCTTCCTCTGTCTTTCTCCTAATCCCAACAATACTAATATCACCGCCTTCTTTAGGCTAGGCAGTAAATTCAAAGTTCATTTCCTTACACACGGCCGTCCTGAAAATGTAAGTTGGCCTCAACTTACAAGATTTACTTTTAACTTTGAGTGTTTATATATCATACAACATAGTAAAGAATTAAACAAAAATCATCATAGCGGGTTGGTCGTCTCCTCTCCCTGGATTCCGTCTTGAATCTCCCTCGTCATCGGCCTCCGGGACATCTTCTTTATCGCCATCGGACTCTCTTCCGCCTTCGTTGGTAGACACTGGATCACCGGCTGCCACGTCATCATCGGACTCGGCTTCTTGGTCATCATCATCTGCTTCCTCCGTATTCCGCCAACCTTTTAACTGAGAGACATGCGCAGTGGTGGAATAATAGTGGGATTTAGTGGGATTTAATTGTTCTACTCGATAGGTGTCGGAAGGTAGGCATTTAGTTATAACTAAAGGACCACGGAATTTTGCCTGAGATTTGGTGGGATTACCAGTAGGGATAGGACCTCTTTTCATCACTACTAGCTCACCAACAATAAATTTCTTATTGTCGTGATGATGCTTATCATAATACGTTTTCATTTTCTTCTGACCTTCGTTTTTCTTTATCACTGTATCTTGCCATTCTTCATTCGATTCAACTACGCGGTACAATCTTTTATTCCTTATCTCGTACCCTGCTGCTTTATTTTTCACTTCTTTGATCGCTCGTAGCTATCCTTCTCGAGCATTTTTATTATCTCTTGGGTATCGTCATCAGATCTTTGTATCATAGATACTCTGTCCTCGATGGAAAGACAGTTGAACATATCAAGTCTGTCTTCGAAATCTGCTTCGGCTCCTTGACCTGCCTTATCTACTGGGGCTCGACTAAGCGCGTCGACGTGTGCCATATTCATGCCTGGTCTGTGCTGGATTTCACCAATAGAATATTCTTGTAGCACCTTATGCCAGCGTACTACTTGAGGGTTTGTCGTTTTAAATTTTCCTATATTGAGCTCTTCTTCATGTATTGGCTCAAGCGATGCTTTTAGAGTATTTTGTACGTGCAGTTGGTAAACTTGTTCGGGTACATATGCATGACCGAATTGTTCTCCCTTCCTATACTCTATTTTGTAAGGGGAATTATTCTCCACGGGAATAATCGTTTTGCCTTCACGGAGTTGGAACAACTTCTCTTGCTTTGATTCTTGATTCGAAAGGACAAAGAGATCGTCACTAAGATTTTTCGTGCCTACTTGTACGAAATTCATGTTAT
Organism: Sweltsa coloradensis; assembly: GCA_024449915.1. Classification (NCBI taxonomy): domain Eukaryota; kingdom Metazoa; phylum Arthropoda; class Insecta; order Plecoptera; family Chloroperlidae; genus Sweltsa; species Sweltsa coloradensis. The sequence continues at coordinate 411,705 of JAMZAV010001180.1, forward strand.
TCGGTGGTAGTTTCATATCCTCCATTACTATCAACTTTACAGATACTGGCACCGAAATGTCCAGATCTTTAAATGGACTTTCGTTCCGATATCCAAAAATTAACTTATCATCAACGCGAATGTAGGCAATATGCGGTAATTCCGTTACTGTACGGCCTATCATCAAGTCCGCCGGTTGTGCTTGGTCGGGAACTACTAGTAATCGTATCTCTTCCACTTGGATGTTATCTATTTTTATTGAAACACTAGCTTCGCCTAAGGCTTCAGTAGTAGATTCGCCAAATCCGTAAAGTTTTTCGGTGGTTGGAAGGATTACTAATTTGTTTCGTATTGCCGCCGAGGCTTTTATTGTGCAGGACGAACTTCCCGTATCTATGAACGCTATGTGTTCGTGACCGTTGACGACGATCGGCTTCATAAACTTGTTTATCGCAGGCGTGGTCTTAAAGCTTGTCTCGACAGCCAGTACAGTTTTTGATGGATTAGTTTTTGCTTTAGGACAGTATGATGAAGAGTGACCTTCTTCCTTACATTCACCACAAACACGTGGACGTCTGGGTGATGGGCATTCCTTAGATAAGTGGCCATATTTATTACAATTATAGCACTTGCGGCCATCATTCCAGTTTTTAGCGGTTGTTGCGTTGCTACTTGGATTATATTTGGGTTTGTCTTCATTCGTCCTAGCGTCGGATTCTTTGTTTTCGACCCTATTCGTTGGTCCTTGAGTCTCTGGCAGATATGACGCCTGAACATTAGGTTTTCCGCCATGCGACAATGAGACAACTTTAGTTTTTCTATTGGCTCTTCCTAATTGTAAACGCTCATATTCTCTTATATCATTAAGGATATGGTCCGGACTGTAGTGTACCTTACTCATTAGGAAGTCGCCCATTGATGTGTAGTTTAACCCTTCGATGAAGTAGAATTTAACGCGGTCTAACGTTAGCTTGAGTTTACCACACAGGAGAACTTTATCGTGAAAATACTCATGAACAGATTCGTTTGGATTCCGCTCGCGTTTTAACATTTCCGTAGTGAGTTGTACCTGGTCGGGTTCAGCTCCAAACGTTGCCTTGAACTGATTTTCAAATTCTAACCATGAATCAAAAATCCTGTCTGGGTTGTCGAACCAAGACAGTGCTCCCTTCTTTAAGTGGGCACGTGCGGTCTGCAGTCTTACTTCGTCAGGCCATCTGTTTACGCTAGCTACTCGATCGATAATCTTTAACCAAGCCGTTGGTGTAATACGAGACCCTTCACCATAAAAGTCGGGAATGGTTGGGTTTAGGTCTGGTACGGTCACGTAGTTACTCTGTCCCGTTTGTGCCTGACGCATCATTTCAGACGTCTGACGCCCTTGTTCTATTAGTATTTGTAGTAACAATTGCATGTTATTGTCCACCTCACTTACCCTGTTAGCCGTCGGTTGTGGTTGGTAATACGTTTCATTAGCCACCCTCGATGATACCACAGGCTGCGTTGTATTTACTGAAGCCACACGTGGTTGATTGGCGTAGTAACCCAGTTGCGTTTGTATCTGGCCTGGAAGCCCTTGGCCATTTTGTGGCATGTACATCATGCTAGACGTAGCGGGCACAAAGCCCGGGGGTGGCATGACTACTGGACATGGTAGACCTAGAGTATTGGGAGCGTTGGACGCTAGTCGTGCAGGTGAAGCTAAGTTTAGGCCTAGCGTGCCTGACACTAGGTTCATGGGTGATTCTAGGTTTGCACTTGGGTTGTAAGCCCCTATGCCTGCTGTTTGGACTGGGCCTGACATGTTGGTGGGCACATACACTGGTTGGTAAGCGATCGTAGGCACAAAGCCTGGGTTTTGTGTGGTCTTGGGCACGAAGCCTTGGTTGTAAGGAAACATAGGCACAAAGCCTGGATTGGAAGTGGTTGTAGGCACAAAGCCTTCAGTGGTGATGGGCACAAAGCCTTCGTTGTAATGGATCATAGGCACAAAGCCTTCGTTGTAATGGATCATAGGCACAAAGCCTGAACTGTAAGTAGTTGTGGGCACAAAGCCTAGATTAAGAGTGGTAGGAGGCACAAAGCCTGAACTGGAAGTGATCGTGGGCACAAAGCCTTCAGTTGTGGTGGGCACAGAGCCTAGATTAGGATTGGTAGGCTTAGTAGGCACAAAGCCTGAACTGGAAGTGGTCATGGGCACAAAGCCTTCAGTTGTGGTGGGCACAAAGCCTACGTCACCTTGCGACCGTGTGAACATCTTGGCAAGGGAAGGATCACTGCCATGTAACTCTATTAGTTCAGGTCTAGGCTTACCTTGTAGCTGTTTTCGGGATGGTCATTCAGTTTTTGAGTCGTCAGGAAACTCATTTGTAATACGCCAAGGTCTGTGGGCGTTTGTTTTTCCGTGTTGAATTTCTCAACAAAACGTGGTCTTACTTCATGCAAATATAACGTGGTTCCGTAGGTAGAATCCTGTAGAATCCCACTTCTGATATATTAGATATCTGTATTCCGTCACGGAGAATCAAATACAAATAACAATTTCACCTTTTAACATCACTTTCTATTTATTAAAGTCCATTTAGATTAAACATTTACAATCATTTCACATCCTAAAACAAGCCACCATCTTCCTCTGTCTTTCTCCTAATCCCAACAATACTAATATCACCGCCTTCTTTAGGCTAGGCAGTAAATTCAAAGTTCATTTCCTTACACATGTCAGGTTCTTAGCACTGCATGCATCGGCTTTGTGGTTTGCATTGCCACAGCGATAGCACATGCCTTTGGCAGAATTTGCCTCTGTAGTAGGCCTAGGCCTAGAATCAAAATTATTCATAGGCTTACCTCTGCCTGCCTTGTACGATGTACCTTGGGTAGCCACGACCTTGTGTACTTGGCCGCCTGCCCCTGCATTTCCGCGTAAGACTTGGACATCTCGCTGCGACGTCTCCGCTGCCGTAGCAATCTCGACTGCTCTCTGGAAGGTAATGGCATCTCCCTCCGCCAGCAGCTTGGTTTGCAAAATCTTGTCCCGAACTCCTGCAATGAGTTGGTCTAGCAGATTCTCATCTAGGTCTGTGAACTCGCAATGCTTACTGAGACTTCTGAGCTCCTGTAGGTACTCTAGTATAGTTTCGTTCTCTAGCTGTAGACGCTTGCGAAATCTAAACCTTTGTGTACGTTTGCTAGGCTTAGGTCTGTACCTACTTGTAAGCAGGTCCTTTGCCTCTGTGAACGACAGATCAGTGAGTGTCCTTGGTGTAGCCAAGTTGCGTAGCACCACAAATGTTTCGCTTCCAAGCACAGAGAAAAACACATTCTTCTTCTTAGCTTCAGCCACATCGAAGGCGTCGAATGCAATTTCGATCCTTTAGACGTAAACGTCCCATGGCTCTTCCCCGGGCCTAAACGGTCCGATCGAAGCAACTAGCCCACTTGCATTACCACGTGGTTGAGAAACGCTCGGACTAGTTTCAGGCATTGTAAACTGTAATGTAAATCTACCTTACCAAATCCATATCTTCGTCGCCAGTTTTGTTATGTATGTATGTGGGTGTAGGTAAGGCTCGTAATAATGCATAGCCATGATTATCTGGTAAGCTTTAAAGCATCATTTATTATATAACGTTGTACTAAATCTACTACATGATGTTGTGCATGAGATTGTCAGAAGGAAGCGACGCCATACTCTTTTTTGACACCGCCTTGTAAATGTGGCGAGGCAAGTAAGCGGGGGGTTTGAACTTTGAATACACCACAAATACCATCAAAGGGCAAGACACGGTTCTACCCGTAAGCAGGGTCCACTAGATACTTATGCTAAGCTGCTGTAACTGTTAGTGATATGATTGGTTCTCAATAATATACACTAGAACCGTGGATGTTTACTGATTAACTTTATTAATTTGAGATACAACTCTCTGCCATGATGGCTACACACAAGAGACCGTGCTCACCGCCTGTGAACATAAGGTACCGCCGGTGGGCGGGATAATTCAAACACATGAATACTCATGACATCTCTCTTTTCAAGTTTCTTAAAATATTACACAGGAATCAAATAACAGTAAACTAGTAATTATAAATTGAGTAAGCAATGTTAGATTATTATTTATATTTTTAAGTCTTTATTTTTTAACTGGCATCTTCCTGGCACGTCGCTCTTCATCACGGGCTCATCGGGCTGACGCTGATCATCATTCTGAGGGACAAAGCATTTAGGAGAGCCTGGAACAAATCAAATGTTATTTGTAAGAGATTGTTTTAGGACGGACTCAGAAGGAGGTTTACTTGGATCGGTTATTATGGAGGGTTCAAAGGGATGAATTCAGGTTGAATTACAGGAGGAGGATTAGCGGAAAGCTTTCAGGTCTCGTCTTTTAAACGCCTGTAGACTGCATTATCCTCCGTCGTCACAATGTAGGACCTCGGTGAGTCATGGATCCTGTTGACAACGGCTTTCATCCATTTTCCGTTCTTCTGTACCATAACACTGTTGCCTTCTTCTAGAGGTTGAAGTGGGTGTGCGTTTCGATCATCATATGCCTTCTGAACATTTTGCCGGTCCAGTAAGCACTTTTGTACCACTGCTGGTTTTACGACTTGAGGAACCAAAAGACTCTTCACTACGGGAAGCTTGGTTCGTAGACTTCGACTCATTAAAAGCTGCGCTGGAGACTTATTAACAGATTGTATCGGTCGGTGTGTTCCTGTATTCCAACAATGCTACATAATGGTCTGTTCTGTCTTCTTCCGCTTTCTTCAACATGCGCTTTGCAATCTGCACTGCTCGCTCAGCCATACCGTTTGACTGAGGGTAGTTCGGACTGGATGTGATGACTTAGAAATCCCATATTTGTGCCCATTGCCTTAAACCACATTCCATTCCTGAAAGACCATGGCAGAAACTAGCTTCTGACATTCTGGAATTTAAGGGTAAATCATATTTAGTAGTAATTGACTATTACTCGAAGTGGTTGGAGGTAGAACATCTGCAAGGTAAAACGGCCTGCGATGTCATAAAGCAGCTGAAGGGGATGTTTTCAAGACATGGTATTCCCAAAATCCTCCAAGCGGATAACATGCCTTACAATAGTCTAGAATTTAGGCAATGGAATGTGGTTTGAGTGGTTCCTTGCAATTCTTGTTTTGGAATTTTTCACAAGTAGTACATTTTTGCACTAATTCTTCAATTTGCTGGACCATACCGGGCCAGTAAAGTACTGAACGAGCTTTCATCTTGGGCATTTTCAATGCCTTGGTGTCCCTCGTGGATTGACGCAAGCATCTTCTGTCGCTTTTTCCACGGGAACTACTAAACCGTTCACCTGCGAATATCAGTCCATTCGATACTGATATCTCACTGCGTATCTTCCAGAATGGTCTGGCATGAATACCCCACATCCTGGATGTAACGCGGCCAACCATCTTGATGGTATCTTCCAACAAGTTGCAGAGTTTCATCCTTGAGTGTGGCACTGCGGTTTCTTCTTGCTTCTTCGGACTTACTGAAAGATGTCGTGAAACAGAATGTCAATCACACTCATCTGGGGGTCGTCTTTAAACTGGATCTTTCAAAAACGCCCTCGACAACGTATCACCCAAAGAATAAATATTTTCCTGGAACATATGTTACATTTATTTCGTAGCGCAGAAGTTTCAACATCATTCTTTGAAGTCTGTGGGTAACTTGGTTAATTCTTTCTTCAGAATTGACTCCAAACGGTTTATGGTCAGTATGTATTTCCCACCCTAAAGCCATATTATATTGGGTTTAAAAACCCCTAAGCGAAGACTATGCTTTAAAAGCTCTTTTTCAATTTGGGCCCACCCTTTTTCCGTTTCCGTTAGAGTTTTTCGAGGCATATGCTACCGGGGGGCCCTCTTGAATTAAACATGCTCCCAGTCCGTCTTTGGACGCATCTTTTTTGTAGAGTTATCGGCTTGTCTACATCGAAAAAATTTAAAACTGGTGCTGCAGTTAAATTTTTTTTCAGCATCACAAAAGCTCTTTCCTGTGGCTCATCCCAGTACCACTCAGTTCCCTCTTTAAGAAGCAACGTAATGGAGCTGTTGTCTCTGACAGCTTAGGTATGAATTGAGACAGATAGGTTTTCCATACCCAGGAACCTCCTCAATTTTCTTGTTGGACGGGACATCCATCTTTACAATGGCTCGGATGCGCTCTTCGTCCGGGTTTTTAAACCAAGGTCAGTTATTTCGTGTTAAGATATTTCACTGATTTTACTCTAAACTGGAACTTTTCTGGATTGAATTTTATGTTGTATTCTTGAGCTCTCCTTAGAACGTTATCTAAGACCCTATCGTGCTCCTCGATTGTTGCACCTGCATTGATCAAATCGTCAAATACTACTTGGACTCCAGGGATGTCTCCGAAATCTGCACGACTTTTTTCTGAAAAATTTCCGGGGGAGATTTGATACCCCCTAGGATAACGCCTAAATTTATGCGCCCGAATGGACTTTGGAAAAATGCAAAGGTTGGAGCTTGGCTCGTCTAATTTTATTTGAAGAAACCCCCGTCTCATGTCCTAACGTTGAGAAATATTTCATGCCAGTTCAAATTTCTAGCAACATCTTCTGCTGTGGGGATTTTATAGTGCTCCCTGCGGATAGCTCGATTAAGATCCGACGGGTCGAGGCATAATCTTATGTTCTCCATTTTTTTTCAGTGGGTAAAGAGACTGTTTACCCAATCTGTTGGAGTTTCTACCTTTTCTATAACCTCTGCTTTTCCCCTAACTTATCCAATGTCCCTTTTAACTTGGGTTGCAGACCAAACGGAAATTTCCGCGGTGCATTATGACTGGCTGAATAGTAGGATCAATTTCAATATGATGCCCCACCTGGTACAGCTCCAAGGCCATTGAAGACATCTTTGTATTTGTCAACAATATTTGCTTTATCATTATGCATACATACACTGTCTGTTCTTCTAATGAAACCTAAGTCAATACAGCTTTCAGACTAAGTAAAGGTTGACTATCAGCTTCTGTGACTAAAGAAGTCAAGGCTAATATCTTTATTTTGATGTTTAAAACTTAACTGAACTTTCCTACTTTTTAATTTTAAACTTGCCAAATGACATCATACTGTGGAAGTATCTTGCAGCGGAAGCTCCTTTAGGCAAGCTTTTTGAACTCTTTTAATGGGGGTACATTTACTTGAGCACCCGTGTCAAGCTTAAACTTGATTAACTTTCCATGCACTAACAAGGACTTGTACCAAGCCCTCTTCACTATGTAAGGAATGTACTGTAGACACGGTGGACTCCGACTTACCCATTATCTCCTCGATAAAAATACTCACAGGGTGAGGTAACTTCTAATTCCTTTACCTGTGGAGTCTTATTCTTTAATAACTTGCACATCTTAATAAAATGTCCCTTGCCTTTGCAGTTTAGACACTCCTTATTATATGCTGGGCAGCTCCTTGGCTTGTGCCTCAAGCCACAACGCTTACAATCAATTCCTAAGATTGCTTTAGGGCTAGACCTCTGAGGCCCTCTACTAGAATCACCTCAAAGCACATTGTAAAATGATTTTTCCTTGGCCTACCTTCTTATCACGCACAGCATGTATTTCTTGAACCTTCTCTTGTAGGATCTTTACATGTTGTTTGCTAATTTCATTGGACCTACATAGATGAACAGCCTTTTCTAATGTTATGTCCTCATCTTCAAGAAGACGTTCTTGAAGCTTCTTGTTGCTTATGCCGAAGATTATTCGGTCACGAATTAAACTGTCTTTTTGATCACCAAAGTTACACGTACCTGCTCTTGTTTTTAACTCTGTTAAAAAACTATCAAAGGATTCATCCTCCCTTTGTAGAACGTTGGCGAAGTTAAATCTTTCTACCACTATTTTCTTTTTCGGAAGACAATACCCCTCAAATTTGGAGATAACTACCCCAAATTGGGCAGCTGTTTCCCCTTCGTTGTAAGTGAAATTATCAAAAATATCTTGTGCTTCATCACCTAACAGGTTGATAAGCATAGCAACTTTTTGTTCGTCCGGTTTTTCGTTGAAGCCTGTTGCCATCATATAAACTTCGAACTGCTTCCTCCACTTGGACCAATTTACACTCAGATTCCCTTTTAATTGGAGAACCTGGGGTTTGTTGAAGTCTGTCATCTTGATGTCGAGATTTCCTATGTTTATCCGACTTAGGCCTGCTTGTAACTCATCACGCTGCGTCGAGATTTCCTATGTTTATCCGACTTAACCTCACTTTTCAAAGTGTGCTATTTACTAAAAAAACGTTCCATCACGGAAATACGTGTTTTATATATCAAAGGATTCGTTATTTAATTTCTGACACCATGATATGATTGGTTCTCAATAATATACACTAGAACCGTGGATGTTTACTGATTAACTTTATTAATTTGAGATACAACTCTCTGCCATGATGGCTACACACAAGAGACCGTGCTCACCGCCTGTGAACATAAGGTACCGCCGGTGGGCGGGATAATTCAAACACATGAATACTCATGACAGTTAGGTATCTAGTGGACCCTGCCCGTAAGTACATACCTACTCACATTAGCAACCGTGAAAGACAAAACATGCATATTATGTCTAAAAAGAAAGAAAAAAAATTGAATTGATATTTAGTAGATAATTAACTTGTGATACAGGAATGAATGTTGTCATATTTGGATGAGCGAAGCGAAGACTTCAATTTCATTAACCACCCAAAAAATTAGCTCGGGTGTATTTTTTTGGTCTGTTTGTTCGTTCTCTACTGGGCAAACAGCATAATATGCGATCTTGATGAAAATTGGAGGGGACCTTCGAAATCTCTGAACTTAGACTTGCCACGTTTTTGCCTTTTGGGTACAATCGAAGAAATATTTCTCATGAATATCGTACTTTTACGATATTTTTCGATTTTTAGTGGGATATTTTCGTGACATTTGGGCCGATTGTGACCCATCGGGTGGGGCTACAACGTTCATATTTTACATGGAGATTAAGGTAATGGTGATGTATTGCCTTTTGAAAGAAAAAGTTGAAAAAGTTAGCCAGAATCCATAGAATAAAGGTTTTAATATGAGTTTTTTTTTATGTATACAACTAGGAAACTTCGCACACGCTTTTTCACACGAGTTGTTGGATGAGCGTAATTTTTTTTAACGAAAAAAGCGTAAAATCGCGATTTTCATGAGAAATAACTTTGTCGATTGCTCTCAATTTTTAAACGAATATATTGATTCATAAAATTAAGGTTCTGTAAAACAATTATTACAATCGGATAAAGCACATAGGTGTCATAAGTCAAAAAAATGTTATTAAAAACGGAAAAAGCGTAATATTACGATTTTCATAAGTAATAATTTTTGATTGCGCTCAAATTTTACACGAATATATTCATTCATAAAATTAGGGTTCTGTGAACAAATTATTACAATCAGATAAAGCATGTAGGTGTTATAAGTCAAAGAAGTTTTTAAAAATCGAAAAAATCGTAAAATTGCTATTTTCACGAGAAATAATTTTTCAATTGCGCTCAAAAACGTGGCAGTTCTAAGTTCAGAGATTTCGAAGGCCTCCAGAAAATGTCATCGCAATTGGAGTATCGGGTCAGCCGGAATCGTGTTAACCGGCACAAAAAAATACAAACAGAAAAAGAAAGAAAGAAAAAAAACATTCCGGCTTTTTTTCTCTAGTATAGTGAAATGAAATATTCGCTTCGCTCGCTACGCTCGTCCAATAACAATTAACAAGTAACAATAGAAACTTGACAACAATCAACTACAATGCGTTCAAAGAGCACTTCGTTCAAAAAGTACGCAAAAGTAAAGAGATTCCACGCAAACTAAAAACTTACAAAAAAGCTCATCCATCAACGCGACTAACAAAAGCGTTCGCGAAGCGGGCTAGTTTAAAAATAACAATGGTTGTGTGGTTTTGTGGTCAGTCATGACAACCTTGAACGACCATTGTCATCACTAATAATAATGAAAATAATAAAAAAGGATAATAATGAATAATAGTTATTTTGTTTCAGATCGCGCCCCCGACGGCGAAGCGCGAGGTATGGGCCTATTTGACTATGCTGTCCAAATGAGCAAAGCTGTTTTCCAAACTTCGGTCTTAAACCCACTAGATGCCATGTCCCGCTTTTTGTATTGTACACCCTCACATATGATGAATATGCCAACTTTTATGCCGTGTCCACAATATGTCTCAACAACCCCATCAGTGTTGCCTGCACCAGATTTGTAACACTGCACAAACACAACAACTTGTATTGCATGGCTCACGTCATATGTCAAGGGTCATTGTGTTGAAAAAAGAAATAAAATTATGAAAGATTAATTTTTTTTAAAATTATTATTGTGTATGTTATGCCTGAGTAAAGTTCTTGTCCAATTCGTGTGCACAACGCTGGTACAACCTCCGAGTTGTAGGTACCATGGAAGGAAACACAATTTCTGTTTGAAACTGTTTTGCTGTTTTGGTAGAATGCTGCATTTTTGTGCATTCTCAGTATTTCTCACGCACAAAAATAAACAGACAAATAAGTTTTTATTAAAATTTGCTGTAAATATTGTACTTAAGACAGAAATTAGTAAATATTGTACTTAAAGACAGAAATTAGTAAATATTGTACTTAAGACAGAAATTAGTAAAATTAAAATAGTGACTACACCGGGGAGCGAACCCGGAATATTTTTTTACATAATTAATTCTTTCGAGTTTCCGACTCATTATATCCGAGAAAATCTATGTAAAAACAATATATATATTAGATTTTTGGCTTTCGCAGTACATTATATGAAAATATATGTTTTGAGTTAAATCTGCGTGTGATCAATGATTATGTAATTAAATAATATTTTATTTCCGACGTTTCACTAGGGTTTCACCTAGCTTTAACAAGGTTTAGAAACAAAAATAAAATGGAATAACAAAGTACAAGATGACAATTAAAACACAACCATCTGGGAAAACAGATCTAGATGACATTTAGTTGAGAGAGAGCCTCCAGATGTCAGCGGTGTAAGTTATCTCCTACTTCTTGTCACGGGACTTTCCCGGAGTTGGTCTAATGGACGAGTTTCATTCTCAGTTGGTGGTAGAGCATCAGCCTGCAATAATCTACTATGTCCACTTCTCGTTACACGAACACCCTGGAGTACTGGATGTGATTAATTTATATTTGGTGGCGGAGCATCGTCCTGCAATAATCTAGTATGTCCACTTCTCGTTACACGAACACCCTGGAGTACTGGATGTGATTAATTTATATTTGGTGGCGGAGCATCGTCCTGCAATAATCTAGTATGTCCCTTTTCGTTACACGAACACCCTGGAGTACTGGATGTGATTAATTTATATTTGGTGGCGGAGCATCGTCCTGCAATAATCTAGTATGTCCACTTCTCGTTATACGAACACCCTGGAGTACTGGATGTGATTAATTTATATTTGGTGGCGGAGCATCGTCCTGCAATAATCTAGTATGTCCACTTCTCGTTACACGAACACCCTGGAGTACTGGATGTGATTAATTTCATTTGGTGGCGGAGCATCGTCCTGCAATAATCTAGTATGTCCGCTGCTCGTTACACGAACACCCTGGAGTACTGGATGTGATTAATTTATATTTGGTGGCGGAGCATCGTCCTGCAGCGGTCTAAGATGATCACGTCTACTTCTGGTCACAGGATCTTCCAGGAGTATAGGCCTTCTGGACGAGTTTCATTTCTAGTAGGTGATGGATCATCATCCCCCCCACCCCATGGTCTTGAATTAACTAGTCTAGTTGATATGATCGGTTTCTAAGCTTTTGGTAATCTCTGGCTGTCATCCCTCTTGTTGAGATTTTGTGGACGCCTCTCAATCTCCACAGCATACTACTATGCTCTACAGCCTTCCTAATGATCCGTGGGTAAACATGTTGAATCGCTACAAGTTTGCGCGTGTTTTCGAAGTCGATGTCGTGGCCTGTATCCTTATGGTGTTTAGCTTATGCTGAATTCTTATCTTGTTGGTCAACTGCATTAATGCGTTCTTGGAGTCGAACCGAAATCCTTCTGCCCGTTTGACCTACGTAAGATAGATTACAGCCACCACACGGGACTTCATACACACCTTGATCCCACAGTGGAATTTTATCTTTTGGACTCGATAAAAGCGAAGCGATTTTCATATCAGTTGAAAAAATTGTTTCAATATTATATCGTCTAAGCACTCTACTAATGATGTCAGATAACCTCGGACATATGGTAGAAACGCTTTCGCACGAGGTTTGTCTCGCTCATCATGAGTATCTTAGCTTCTGGTCTTAGTTGACGGTTCATTACTTATCAAGTTTATTGAATCCGTTTTGTACCAAGGCATTTGTGAGGTAAAGTAGTTCTCCGTCAATTTGGAATGGGTCCGAAAGTCTTATCGATCTTGTAACAAGAGTATTAATCACAGAATTCAGTTGTGCGGAGAAGTGATGTGACGTTGCATTCATATATCGGTTTGTATGAGTTAGTTTTCTATACACTGTATGCTCTAAACTTCCATCATTTCTTCTTGAGATCATGACATCTAAGAAAGGAAGAGAACCATCTTTTTCCAATCCGATGGTAAATTGAATATTTGGATGTATGCTGTTGAGATGGTTATGGAACAACTCTAGTTTAGCTTTACCGTGTGTCAAATTATCATAAATATCATCAATGTAGCGGCGCCAAAATATCGGTTTGTCCAGAGCAGATTTAATTGCTTCTTCTTCAAAGTTTGTCATGTAAGGGTTCGCTAATGCATGAGTCATTGGTGAACCCATAGGTGCTGCATTTGTTTATAATATTGTTCGTCATATAGGAAGTAAGTAGTTGACATGCAGTGTTTAATTAAGTCAAAAATTGTTTTTGGCATAGGACAGTTACTTTTGATTATATCCAAAGTCTCATTCACTGGAATCTTTGTGAAGAGCGATACTACATCAAAGCTAACAAGCAAGTCATCTGGTTGAACTTTAAAATCTTTTATGAGCTCAATGAAATGCGTGGCATTTTTAACATATGATTCAGCATCCTCGGTGTAAGGTTGCAATCTCCTTGCCAAGTGTCTAGACAAAGCCTGAGTTGGTGAGTTTATCGCACTTACAATAGGACGTAACGGTACTCCAGCTTTGTGTATTTTAGGAAAGACCATACATCCTAGGAACTCTTGATGATTTCTCTCTGGGGACAAGATATTTTTGTTTTTGTTTCTAAAACTTGATAAAACTAGGTGAAACCCTAGTGAAACGTCGGAAATAAAATATTATTTTATTAAATAATCACACGCAGTTTTACCTCAAAACATATTTTTTCACAAACATATATTTTTATTATTTTTATATTGTTTAACCTTGGCTTAATAGTAGGCGACTATGACGCTGTTATGTTAGTACTTTAGACAGAAATGAAAAAAGAGACTACGGTTTTTAAGCATTATGTCCTTAAAGCGGACTTATGCTAAAAACCTTATATTCATACTACTTAACTCATGGGAGATGAGATGTGATTGGATTTATCCATGCGATCTTTCAGATTTGACAACTACATTGCAGTCTTCTGTTGGATTTATATCATGGAAGTCAACAGTCACAACAAATAGCAGTTTAGTAAAGGTTTGTTCTGTGGTCCCGGTAGCTAAATTGGTAGAGCTATGGCACGTTAAGCCGGACGTTCTGGGTTCGAGCCCCAGTCGGGGCAAACTTTTTCGACAACTGCTATGACTCAATATATATATATTATTTGACGAGTGTATTAAACCACTAACCGAGGTCTATATTTTTAACACTTACTTGTGTGAATTTTCGGAGACGTCCGTCTCCATCGTCAGACACTGACACACTGGCTATCTCACTGTGTTTCCGGGGCTTCCACCCATGTTGTTGTGCCCTAGTGACTTCTTCCCTGACTAGATTGCGCCATATGGGGCTGAATTCTTTTGTGGCCTGGCTAAATACATTATTGGATGAGCGAAGCGAAGACTTCAATTTCACCGACCCCCCAAAAATTTAGCTCCGTTGTTTTTTTTTGTTTTTGTTTTTTCCGTCTGTTTGTTCGCTCTCTACCGGGCAAACGGCATATTCGATCTTGATGAAAATTTGACACGACCTTCGTTTTCTCTGAACTTAGAGGTGTATTGTTTTTGGGCACAATCGAAGAAATATTTCTCATGAATATCGTACTTTTACGATTTTTTCGATTTTTAGTGCGATATTTTCGTGTTATTTGGGCCGATTCTGACCAAACGGGTGGAGCTACAACGGTCATATTATACATGGACATAAAGGTTATGGTGATGTAGTACCTTATGAAACAAAAAGTTGAAAAAGTTAGCCAGAATCCATAGAAATAAAGCTTAATATAAGCTTAATATAAGTTTTTTACGGTTTAATGCGATATTTTCGTGCCATTTGGGCCGATTATGACTAAACGGGTTGGGCTACAACGTTCATATTAAACGTGGACATTAAGGTTATGGTGATGTAGTACCTTTTGAAATAAAAAAGGTGAAAAAGTTAGTCAGAATCCATAGAAATAAAGCTTTTAATATAAGTTTTTTACGGTAAATAATACCAAGTGACAAGAAACAATAGAAACTTGACAACAATCACCTACAATGCATAGGCAGCAAAGCAAAGCACTTGCAAAAGTAAAGATATCCCACGCAAACCAAAAACTTAAAAAAAGCTCATCCATCAACGCGGCGGGACTTTAGCGTTTTCCTAGTAATAGCAAAATGACAGATATTCTTCTTCTACATCTTATCAAAAGATGCCTAAAGACCCGACGAAACGAATAGAAACTAGGATGTACAACCTCATAAGGAAAACACGATTACCGCAAGTAGTACGCACACGCCTCACACCACGCAATAGTAAAACACCTTACGTGTATGGACTTCCAAAGATACGTAAACTGAATGTCCCACTGAGACCCATAGTAAGCGCCAGGAACTCTCCATGTGAAAATCTATCAAGATATCTTCTTCTAATCCTAAAACCATTAGCGGGATCAACCATCTCATTTGTCAACAATACTAACGACTTTGTGTCCTCGATCAAGGATCGAACCTGGGACTCCGAAGTCATTCTAGTAAGTTTCGATGTGATTAACCTTTTTCCTAGCATTCCTCGAGCTGAAACTTTTAAGATAGTTGAAAAACGGTTAAGATCGGACCCGAAACTTAAAGAGAGAACAACTGTTCCGATAAACAGCCTGATGGAGATGTTGACAATATGCCTTGTTGAATGCTACTTCAGGTTTGAAGATGATATTTACCGCCAAGTGAAGGGGTTGGCCATGGGTTCACCTCTCTCTCCATTGTTGGCCAACATATACATGGAAGACTTTGAAGATAAGGCCATAGAATCATATACTTTCAAACCCGAAATGTGGAGTCGGTACGTGGACAATGTATAAGCTGTCTGGGGGATAGTTACTTGGCGCATCTTAACTCACAGTCAAAGGATAATATACAATTCACTATAGAAGTTGAAAACAATAATTCTCTCCCCTTCTTGGACATTCTAATCACAAAATCAGTTACCGACAATGGGAACAAAATCACAACTAAATTAGCTACCTCGATCTACCGAAAGCCCACTCACACAAACCAATATATAAATTTTAAATCAAATCACCCGTTATCAGTCAAGAAAGGCATAATCAGCTGTTTAACCGCTAGGGCACAAAATAACTGCTCGGACCCAATAAGCTTAAAAACAGAACAACAATTACTGGCAGACGTATTCACAGCTAATGGGTATCCTAAAAAGTTAACAACTGATGTTTTAAACAGTCATGCCACTAAACAAAAACGTAAAGAGGACATACCACGTACTACAATGTCGATTCAATATATTCCTGGATTTTCTGAAAAATTCCGTCGCATCACGAAAAAGTTTAATGTCAGAACTGTATTCAAATCATCACACACGTTACGTAGCATAATTTTGAAAACAAAACCCAGCAATCCAAAAGAAGAGTCAAGAAATGTAGTTTACACCATACCGTGTGACTGTGAACAAGAGTACATTGGAGAAACATCAAGACCAGTAAACATCCGCGTAGGTGAACATAAAAAGCAATAGAAGGGAAGACAAGGATGCCATCAAAATTAAAAGATCATTTCGACGTGTGCAAGGAAAACATCAATTGGGAGGGGGTTAAAATAATCCTAAAAGAAGAGAATGCCGACATTAGGAAGAGAAAAGAAGCTGCAGTCATGTCATGCATTGAAAATGTAATTAGCCAGGCCACAAAAGAATTCAGCCCCATATGGCGCAATCTAGTCAGGGAAGAAGTCACTAGGGCACAACAACACGGGTGGAAGCCTCCGGAAACACAGTGAGATTGCCAGTGTGTCAGTGTCTGACGATGGAGACGGACGTCTCCGAAAATTCACACAAGTAAGTGTTAAAAATATAGACCTCGGTTAGTAGTTTAATACACTCGTCAAATAATATATATCCGGGTCAAATAGCTTCTGAAAATATATATATATATATTATATTATATATATATATATATATAAATATATATATATATGTTACCATCTTTAAATAATTAAATTTACTTATTTCGGTTTACCACGTATATTGTTTATTTAATCTGACGTTTCGACTGGATTTCACCAATCTTTGTCAAAGACAGTAAAGCAACTCAAGTAAAAAACCCAAAATACAAAAACACTTCAAGAGGGAAACGAAAACAAAAACACAATAATAACATAAAACAAACATAATAAACAAGGCAATGCAAAGAAGTTAACTAACAGGAATATTATAACATGTGGAAAGAGTTTAAAAAACATGTCATGTTATTGATTAGATGAAGTAGGCTAGTCTGCTTGACCAGAACTTGTGGGATGATTTCTTGCTTGACTTCTTGTCCTTGGACCTTGACTTGTGGGAGGTAGCACGGTTTTGTGAATATTTTGACCAGTATGGTTAGTCTGACTTCTTGTTACGGGTCTTAGACTTACAGCAGGAGGAGTAGCAGTAGGGGGGTTCTTTGTTTATGGCAAAGGTTTATGATGGACTTCCAAGTCTGAGGTAGGCGTTTTCCATCATCCCTTTTGTTTAAACTATTATTATTATTATTATTATTATTATTATTATTATTATTATTATTATTATTATTATTATTATTATTTTATTTCGAAATTGTACACATAATCGTATATTAAGTTGTACAACTCCATAGAAAGTTAGAAAAGGGCCATAAGGCCCCAGTCACAATGTGTCTAACTTACTATTGTCTAAGTTATACCTCTAAAAACCACATTATAAAATACAATAAAATAAATTAACAAATATTATTAAAGGTGAAAGTAAAGGGTGAACAATGATGGTATGGTACATATCATATGAAATTCGTTAGTAAAAGGGTGATTAATGATGGTGAACAATTGATAGTAAAGGGTGTACAAATGATGATTAAACATAATTTGATGACTTTTCCAGCATGTAACAACTTGATTAAAAAATGTAAATGCGTTCTCATTAAGAAATTTTGAAATGGTTCCTAACATCAATATTGAAATGTCTAGAAGTCTTCACGTCAGCCGGTAGAGTGTTCCATAACGATGCAGAACGACAGTAGAATCCGTTTTGGTATGATGAAGTTCGTGCACGAGGAGGGATGATCAACTATGAGGCCTCTTCTCAATTTCTATTGCTTCCCTTATAATCCTGGAATGAATACGGTCCGTAGAAGCAATTACTCTTGTACCCTCAAAATTAATAGCATGTCCCTGATCTGCCACGTGTTGTGCAAGAGCTGATCTTGGTTCATTCTTTTCTACTGAGAGTAAGTGTTCCTGTCGACGTTGAGAGATTTTTCTTCCAGTCTGCCCCACATACGTTTTTTCACATGATCCGCAGGGAATTTCGTACACACCATGGCTTTCCAATGGTATGGCGTCCTTTGGTGATCTTAAAAATGAACTAACCTTCCTGTGTGGTAGGAATACAGTTTTCACCTCATGCCCAGACAAGATCTTGCTAACTCGATCAGTAGTGCCTCTCATGTAGGGCAAAAATGCTACTTTTCGTGGCTTCACAGTTTCATCATCAACATTCGCTTGCGTTTTATTGGGTACACGATTAAATGCATTATATATGCTTACAGTAGAAAATCCATTCCGGAGAAGAGCATCCTTAAGGTTATGCATCTCAACATTTAAACTATCCTTGTCAGCAATTGATTTTGATCGAAACGCCAGGGTGTTTGCCACAGATCTAATTTGGGCTGGCGAGTGATGTGATTGTGCGTTTAGGTAGCGGTTAGTATGTGTGGGCTTCCGATAGACAGTGTGTCCCAACGATCTATCTGATCGTTTACTAACTAGTACATCTAAAAATGCAAGGCTGTTGTTCTCTTCAATCTCCATAGTAAACTTAATGTTGACGTGGATACTATTCAGATGGTCAAGGAATATATCTAGAAGTTCTCTTGAATATGGCCAAATACTGAAAATGTCATCAACGTACCTCAACCACAACAAAGGTATACGGCCTAGTGATCTAAAATGGAATACGCATACTGAAATAGTAAGAGCTAAAACCTCCAGACAACTCTATTTTATAGCAAGAAACCTTCATCATGCTCACGTCAGTATTAAACGGGCTGTATACTTAGCATTAGTGAGACCTCATCTCCTTTACGCCTGTCCAGCATGGGATCCCACATCAGATTATAACAAAACAAAATTGGAGCGTGTACAAAGTCGAGCAACGCGCATTATATCTGCAAGGACAAAATTTCAAAGTGACAGTGCTACTGCAAGACGTACATCTTTAGACATTCCATTGCTTGAAAGTTACAGGAAAAAAGTAGAACTGCAATTTCTATGGGGAATGTTACACGGCACTATTGATCTGGACCCATACGCAAGATTGCAAGTCTGTAGTCGAGGAGCAGAACTTGGTAGAGGATTAATTCTCAAGCCTCCATTTGCAAGAACAACAGCTTACCAAAATGGCTTCTACTACAGGACTTGTAATGAATGGAATGCTCTTCCTTTGGAGTTAAGGGAGATTCGCTCATTAGACTCTTTTAAATCTGCCCTAAGCACACATGTTTTTGCTTTACAAAGTTAATTCTACAGTTTCTTTTTACTGATTCATTTTTATAATAATTCATTGAAGTGTATATTTATTTACTTATTTTCTATATTTTATAGGTTTACTAATGATTGTAATAATGTTGTTATCTTTTATTATATTTATTGTTATAAGGTTGGCAGTCACCAAGTGTGTTTGGAGCTCTGCTCTTTTCTGCCATCCTCGTGATACATTTAAACAATGAATGTGTTACGGAACAAATAATAAAATAAAATAATAAAATAATAAAGGTGCTGTGTCTAGGGCACGAATTTACAGATCTGTCATGAATAAGTTTGCGATCACCGGCGACAGCGGGGAACCCATTGGAGCACCCTCCACTTGTTTGTAGAAACTCCCATCATACATAAAGTAGGTTGAAGAAAGGCAATGTTCAGCTAGCTTTATGACGTGGCTAGGAGGCTTGATGGTATCATTAATAATTTTAAGAGCTTCTTGAATTTTGATTTTTGTAAAAAGCGACGCAACATCGAAACTCACAAGAAGGGATGTGGCTGTATTTTACATGATTTAAGTAGCTCTATGAAATGTGTTGAGTTTCGAATAAACGACTTCGAATCTTCAGCAAATGGTTGAAAACATGTTGATACAAATTTCGCCAGTTCATGTGTAGGTGAGTTAAATGCACTAACAATCGGTCTTAAAGGTACACCTTGCTTGTGAACTTTAGGTAATCCATAAAATTTTGGGACACGTGACGATTTCTCCCGAGGAATTATCTTCTTCTTGGTTTCTTCTACAATTGGTGACTTTAATATCAGTTCTCTAGTCTTAACTTCAAGATAAACTGTGGGGTTTTTGTTTGTCTTAATGTAAGCAGTATCGTTTAACAGAGTTTTCATCTTTGTTTTATAGTCGATTGACGACATAACTACTGTTGAGTTACCTATATCAGCAGGAAGTACAATAACGTCTTCATTATTCCTAAGAGCGCGAAGAGCTTGCAGTTCATCGTTTGACATATTCTTCTTCGGAGGCCTTGAACTGCGAAGGATTTTAGCTACGTCCTGTCATATAGTTTCCGCTTCATCATCAGGAAATCCTTGAATCACCGCTTCCACACCACAGATCACTTCTTCATAGGGTGGGTGGCCAGGGGCAACGGCGAAATTGAATCCCTTTGCGAGAGCGTTCATAGCATGTTGGTCAAGGTCAATATTAGATAGGTTGTTTACAACCTGAGCTGGATCTAGTGTGTATAGCTTTGGTATTTGTGTCCTTTGAAGATGTTCAAACTTCTCTTTCTGTCTCTCAATAACAAAACTTACATTCCTATTAACTCGGTCCGACGTTAAGTAGTCTATCTTTTCCCAAAGAACAGGATGAAGAATGTTAGAGAGTTTATTATGTGTTCGATGTAAATTCTCTGAAATGGTGTTAAGGTTTCGTCTTGTAGCGTAAATACTAAATAGTAGATCGTAACAATGACAAACTAGCTTTCTTGAAAATGTGTTCATTGTATTTTGATTTAAGATGATGAGTTACCTTCAAGAAGTTAGGAATGATTCCCTTGTCTCGGCAGCGTTGAAGAAAGGCGAGGTCACATAGAAGTTTAGCCTTTTTCATCCTCTGCTTCTCTAGTTTTCTAACTAAAGATGATGTTTCCTCCCCGTAGAGGCGATTGATAGAATTTCTGAAGTTTTCGTGGTTATTTGTATGTGTTACCATCTTTAAATAATTAAATTTACTTCTTTCGGTTTACCACGTATATTGTTTATTTAATCTGACGTTTCGACTGGATTTCACCAATCTTTGTCAAAGACAGTAAAGCAACTCAAGTAAAAAACCCAAAATACAAAAACACTTCAAGAGGGAAACGAAAACAAAAACACAATAATAACATAAAACAAACATAATAAACAAGGCAATGCAAAGAAGTTAACTAACAGGAATATTATAACATGTGGAAAGAGTTTAGAAAAACATGTCATGTTATTGATTAGATGAAGTAGGCTAGTCTGCTTGACCAGAACTTGTGGGATGATTTCTTGCTTGACTTCTTGTCCTTGGACCTTGACTTGTGGAAGGTAGCACGGTTTTGTGAATATTTTGACCAGTATGGTTAGTCTGACTTCTTGTTACGGGTCTTAGACTTACAGCAGGAGGAGTAGCAGTAGGAGGAGGAGGAGGAGGAGTATGTGTTAATGTTCTTGGTTTATGGCAAAGGTTTATGATGGACTTCCAAGTCTGAGGTAGGCGTTTTCCATCATCCCTTTTGTTTAAACTATGAGGCCTCTCCTCAATTTCTATTGCTTCCCTTATAATCCTGGAATGAATACGGTCCGTAGAAGCAATTACTCTTGTACCCTCAAAATTAATAGCATGTCCCTGATCTGCCACGTGTTGTGCAAGAGCTGATCTTGGTTCATTCTTTTCTACTGAGAGTAAGTGTTCCTGTCGACGTTGAGAGATTTTTCTTCCAGTCTGCCCCACATACGTTTTTTCACATGATCCGCAGGGAATTTCGTACACACCATGGCTTTCCAATGGTATGGCGTCCTTTGGTGATCTTAAAAATGAACTAACCTTCCTGTGTGGTAGGAATACAGTTTTCACCTCATGCCCAGACAAGATCTTGCTAACTCGATCAGTAGTGCCTCTCATGTAGGGCAAAAATGCTACTTTTCGTGGCTTCACAGTTTCATCATCTACATTCGCTTGCGTTTTATTGGGTACACGATTAAATGCATTATATATGCTAACATTAGAAAATCCATTCCGGAGAAGAGCATCCTTAAGGTTATGCATCTCAACATTTAAACTATCCTTGTCAGCAATTGATTTTGATCGAAACGCCAGGGTGTTTGCCACAGATCTAATTTGGGCTGGCGAGTGATGTGATTGTGCGTTTAGGTAGCGGTTAGTATGTGTGGGCTTCCGATAGACCCAATAGATCTAACTAGTACATCTAAAAATGCAAGGCTGTTGTTCTCTTCAATCTCCATAGTAAACTTAATGTTGACGTGGATACTATTCAGATGGTCAAGGAATATATCTAGAAGTTCTCTTGAATATGGCCAAATACTGAAAAAATATATATATATTCGACGCGGTTTACCCAAGAACCTTGTTTTTATTATATACATATGTATATATTTATTATTTTCAGAGGCTATTTGACCCGGATCTATATTATTCTTTTAAATGTAATTATTTTAAAATATAGACCTTGGTTAGTAGTTTAATACTCTCGTCGAAAAATATATATATATATGTTATATCGCAGACTTTCACGGATAGAATATGCACACATTGTATTTTCGGGTAGTCCGTGTGGTTTTTATTTTTATTTATTCCAACGTTTCGGGCAGTTCACCCTGCCCATCTTCAAGGAAATCAAACATAAAACAATATAAAAAACAAACAAAACCTTACTTCATAACAAACACTGCAACTAGATACATAGACAAAAACTAAATAGCTTAGAAAACATAGGTGGGGCCTACTCATGACAAATTATACAACCATGTGAAGCCATCAACATTATCCTAGTACTGTTTAGATAACCTCAGCGTACGAGTAGATGGCTCAAAAGGTTCTTGTTGAGTCTTCCTTCTCTTGTCAGCTCTTGGAGGAGTCTTTCACATAATACAACCCGCAGCAACTGTATATTGTTGTGATGAAAGGGGTATGACCATAAAGCCGACTGTCTCATAATACAACTCGCAGCAACTGTATAATTTGTGTGAAAAGGGTAGACCATAAAGCCCACTTCTCATAATCAATCGCAGCAACTGTTAAAGTTTGATAAAGGGGTTAAAACCATTAAGCCCACCTCTCATAATAAAAACCCGCAGCAAAGTTTAAAGTTGTATGAAAAGGGGGGTTTACCCAAAAGCCGACTCTCTCTAATAAACCCGAGCAACGTATAATGTTGTGATGAAAGGGGGTATGACCATAAAGCCGACTTCTCATAATACAACCCGCAGCAACTGTATATTGTTGTGATGAAAGGGGGTATGACCATAAAGCCGACTCTCTCATAATACAACCCGCAGCAACTGTATATTGTTGTGATGAAAGGGGGTATGACCATAAAGCCGACTCTCACATAATACAACTCGCAGCAACTGTATATTGTTGTGATGAAAGGGGGTATGACCATAAACCGGGACTTCACAAATACAACCCGCAGCAACTGTATATTCTTGTGATGAAAGGGGGTATGATTATAAAGCCGACTCTCCATAATCAACTCGCGCAACGTAATTGTTTTTGGATAAAGGGGGTATGACCATAAAGCCGTCTCCCATAAACAACTCGCGCACTGTATATTGTTGGATGAAGGGGTATGACCCTGAACCGACTGTCAATAATACACTCGCAGCAAAATGTTATTTTTGTGATGAAAGGGGGGTTTACCTAAAGCCGACTCTCTTATAAAACAACCCCACAAAAATGTATTTTTGTGATGAAGGGGGTAGTTATAAAGCCGACTCTCACATAATACAACTCGCAGCAACTGTATATTGTTGTGATGAAAGGGGTATGACCAAAAAAGCCCACTCTCCAAATACAACCCGCAGCAAAGTATATTTTTGGATGAAAGGGGTAGAAAATTTTAAAAACCGACCTCAATAAAACCAACTCGCGCAAAGTTAATTTTGGATTTAAAGGGGGGTATGACTTTAAACCACTCCAAAAAAAAACCCGAACGAAAGTTTGGGAAAATTGCCATGGCCCTTCCTAAAAACCCCAAAAAAAAAAAAAAAAACCCCCACCCCCCCTCACATAATACAACTTGCGCAAAATTATATTTTTGTGAGAAAGGGGGTATGACCATAAAACCACTTCTCATAATCAACTCGCGCCAACTGTATATTCTTGTGATGAAAGGGTATGACCTAAAACCCACTCTCAATAAACAACCCCCCAGCAACTTATATTGTTTTGAGAAAAGATGACCATAAAGCCGACTTCAATAATACAAACCGCACAATGTATATTTTTTGTGATAAAGGAAAAAATGGCATAAAGCCACTCTAAAATAAAACAACCCGCAGCAACTGTATATTCTTGTGATGAAAGGGGGTATGACCATTAAGCCGACACTCATATAATACAACCCCCAGCAACTGTATAATGTTGTGATGAAAGGGGGTATGACCATAAAAACCCTGTCCCCATAAACAACCGCAGCAACTGTATATTGTTTTTGATGAAGGGGGGATGACCATAAAGCCGACTTCTCATAATACAACTCGCGCAAATGTATTGTTGTGATGAAAGGGGGTATGCCCCTAAAACCGACTCTCACATAATACAACCCAAGCAACTTTATTGTTGTGTGAAAGGGGGTAGACCAAAAGCCCACCTTCCCCTAATACAACCCGCACAACTGTATATTTTTGTGATGAAAGGGGGGATGACCATAAAAGCCGACTCTTCATATACAAACCCAGCAAACCCGTATATTTTTGGATGAAAGGGGGGGATGACCAAGGCCGACCCCATAATACAACTCCAGCAACTGTATATTTTGTGAGAAAGGGGGTTTACCATAAGCCCACTCCCTAATACAACCCCACAAATGTATATTTTTTGATAAAAGGGGTATACCTAAGCCGACTCTCACATAATACAACCCGCAGCAACTGTATATTGTTGTGATGAAAGGGGGTATGCATAAAGCCACTCTCACATAATAAACCGCAGCAATTTAATTTTTTTGAGAAAGGGGGTATGACCATAAAGCCGACTCTCACATAATACAACCCGCCAGCAACTGTATAATGTTGTGATGAAAAGGGGTATGACCATTAAGCCGACTCTCACATATAAACCCAGCAAATGATATTGTTGTGTGAAGGGGTTGACCTAAAGCCGACCCCCCACTAAACAACCGGGAGCAACTGGTATATTTTTTGATGAAAGGGGGTAGACCATTAAAACCGACTTCACATAATACAACCCGAGCAAAATGTATTGTTGTGATGAAAGGGGGTATACCCTAAAGCCGACTCTCACAAATACAACCGGCAGAAACTGTATATTGTTGTGATGAAAGGGGGTATGACCATAAAGCCGACTCTCACATAATACAACCCGCAGCAACTGTATATTGTTGTGATGAAAGGGGGTATGACCATAAAGCCGAAACCCCCTAATAAACCGCAGAAAAGTATATTTTTTATGAAAGGGGGGGAGCCAAAAAGCCACTCTCCCTAATACAACTCGCAGCAACGTATATTGTTGTGAGAAAGGGGGTATCCAAAGCCGACTCTCCATAATACAAATCGCAGCAAAATGTTTTATTGTTGTATGAAAGGGGTTTTTGACCATAAAGCCCGACCTCCAAAAAAACAACTCGCAGCAACGTATATTGTTTTGATGAAAAGGGGTATGACCATAAAACCCACTCTCCATAATTTCCTGCAGCAATGTTTTTTGTTGTGATGAAAAAGGGGGGTGACCATAAAGCCGACTTTCCCCCCCAAATTCAACTCGCAGCAACTGTATTTGTTGTGATGAAAGGGGGTATACCATAAGCCGCTCTTTATAATACAACTCGCAGCAACTGTATATTGTTAATATTTACTACAATTCAGAAATTAAATAAGTCCGCCCCATGGGGAAAGAAAAGGATCCCCATTCAGACGGGTTTAACCCAGACCCCGGAGGGGAATTTTAAGCTCGAAAATTTGTTTGAAAAGATGAAACGGGGGAAAAGTTTAAAAGAATGGTGATTGCCTATAAGAAAAAATTTCGAAAGGGGCCCCTTTTTGTTTTTCTACCATAATTATATCACCCCAAAAAAAAATAAATTGTTGTTTAAAAAATTGCCCGATACGACATGCTTCATCCCTTTTTACACGTCCAAAAATCCCAACTTTTTCTGTGAAAATTGGAGGTAAAAAAGTGGTCCAGACTGTATGTGAATTAATCTGGATTTGCTGAACCAAAAGCTTATTTTAATGTGGACATTAACATTGTAAAAAAGTTTTTCCGAGCTCTCAAACCGGCGTAATCTCAATTAAGTTTGCTAAGCTAATTCTTCAATACTCTACAGAAAGTTTATTCAACATTTAATAGATTCTCTCTTCTCCTTATGATGCACGTGAAATTATCCCCCGTCCCCCCCCACACCCCTCCCACAAAAGATATATACGTAAATAAATAAAAAAGTAAAATTGAACTGATGATTAGTAGATAATTATGAACTTTTTATAGAAATCAATCAAGAAATTAAAAATTCTCACCCCAGCGGGGTTTCGGACCCCGGTCTCCAGATTGCCGGTCGAGAGATTTACCCCTAAGCTACCGGGACGGTCAACTTAATAACATCTGGATTCTCGGTGCATTCTAGATCTGAATAGATTGGAACAGTAGGCCTACTGCAACGATTCTGTTGCTTTTGAACTGACCATCTGAACTCGATTTATAATGACGATACCTAACGCAGGTATTTCCAATCTATTCAGATCCAGAATGCATCAACAATCCAGATGTTATTAAATTGACCGTCCCGGTAGCTTAGGGGTAAAGCACTCGACCGGCAATCGGGATACCGGGTTTCGATACCCCGCTGGGATGGATTTTTTAATTTCTGGATTGATTTCTATGAAATCAAATACACCTACGAGAGTGTTTCCCGATTAATGAAATTGAGAAATGATTATCGACTTGTGCAGTAGGAATGTTTAACATTTTTAACAAAATAAGAATGATTTAAATAAAAGCCCCTGTCATGCAAACTTTAACGACCATTGTAATCACTAATAATAATGCTAATAAGACCCCCTTGGCCATCCATATTAATCAACCAGCTGTCAATACTACTAAAAGAATAATCATCAATACTAGTAATTTTGTTTCAGGTAGCGCCCACAGCCTTGAAACGCGAAGTATCTTCAGCGATGCTGTCCAAATAGGCACGAGGATTCTAGATTCCGTTTCCAAATCTGTGTATTGTACACCCTCACATATGATGAATATGCCAACTTTTATGCCGTGTCCACAATATGTCATAACTACCACGACAGTGATGCCTGCACCAGATTTGTAACACTGCACAAAAACATAACAACTTAATTAAATAAATAAATAAATAAATCTGTATTTAGAATTTACCTACTCACATTTTGTTGGTATTATTGCACGGCTAACGTCATATTATGTCTCAAGGGTCACTGTGTTAAAAAGCTACAACTACTACTAACTAAGTTATAAAAATATTTTTGTGTATGTTTTCTTAGTCCAATTCGTGTGCTCAATGCAGATACACTTACAACCTCCGAGTTGTGCATACAATGGGAGGAAACACAATTTATGTTTAAAACTATTTGATGTTTTGGTAGAATTTTGTATTTTTGCGTATTCCCAGTTTATCTAGTTTATCTTACGCGCCAAAATAAACAGTAAAATTATTTTATATTTAAATTTTCTGTAAATATTATGATTTGCATCGCAATATAGAAGATCGTTATCTTCTTGATACTTTGATATCATCTAGGTAGATTATGTTGTATTTTTTGAAGAAGATATCCAAGTTTTGACTAACTCATACATAGAAGGAAAATATCTAGATTAGGGTTCTTGAATAGAGTGTATAAAGGGAAGGGACCGTAATGGAAGGAAATATTATAAAGTAGATTGATATAGGAGCAAGGTATATTGGAAGCAAGATCATCCATACAAGATGGAAAGATGTGAAATATATTAGGAAAGGTTGCAATCCTCTGATGGAGTTGAAAACAGTAGAGTGTAGGTTGCCTCATATTATTCCGGGTATTTATAATAAAAACACATTTCAGTTTTCACTCTTATTTAATATGTACTTCAACATTTTACATAACTCTCTGTCCCAGTTCTCCATTATATCACAGTCAACTCTTCTCCTTGTTATCAGCTCACTGCCACTGGGACAAATACATCTTTCTCTTCCTTTAGTACAAAATATATTATGTAAAGTGAATACAATACAATACGTAAGACATTAATTAATTGAGGATAACGTAAAGGCTGTTTTCGATCTCTATGAGGTCTTAAATAAAATAAATAAAATAAATTCGTATTAAGAGTCTACCCACTCAGTCATATAACTGATTTTCAGTAAGGGACTTAAAACCAAAGAGACCAAGCCAACCCTGTAGGCCCAGACGCAATCGACGAGTGAGCGATAACCAACCAAAGATCGATATGTTTAATAGGAAATATAGCAATCAGTGGTATGGACATTGCGAATATGGCCTTACTTGTGTGTAGGGCACTTATACTTTGAATTCCACTTCCTTCCTTCCCACCAGCTGTGACGTATTCTGTGCCACTGACCGCCAAACTACACGTAGCTCCTGATGGGACTGCGAATTTGTTTCTCTCTGACTTCGTAATAGGAACGCGTTGCTTTTACTCACTCTCCTACTAGTTTCACGTCTACAGTGACCTGGATCATTTCCCTTTCCCCCCACCAGGTAACGTATTTTGTGCCAGACCCCCAAACTGCCGTCGTCCTCGATGGCACTGCGAATTAGTTGCTCTCTGACTTGTAATAGGAAAGCGTCGCTTGACCCCTCTCCTCACTAGTTACACGTCTCAGTTACCGGATCATTTCCTTCCTTCCCCCAGTGTAACGTATTCGGCACGACCCCCAAACTCATGTCAGCTCCCCGATGGCATCGCGAATTAGTTGCTCTGATCTCGAAAGTGAACGCTCGCTTTTACTCACTCTCCCCATAGTTACACGCACAGTGTACCGGATCATTTCCTTTCCCTTCCCACCAGCTGTAACGTATTCTGTGCCACGACCGCCAAACTACACTGTCAGCTCCTCGATGGCACCGCGAATTAGTTTCTCTCGACTCTCGCAATAGTGAAAGCGTCGCTTTTACTCACTCTCCCCACTAGTTCAGTCTACAGGTACCTGGGGTCATTTTCCTTTCCCTTTCCCCCCAGCTGTAAAAGATTTTGTGCCCTGACCGCCAAAAATACACTGCAGCCCTCATGGCACTCGCGAAATTTGTTGCTCTCTGCTCTCGTAAAAGTGAAAAACGCGTCTGCTTGTACTCACTCTCCTCACTAGTTACACGTCTACAGTGTACCTGGATCATTTCCTTCCTTCCCACCAGCTGTAACGTATTCTGTGCCACTGACCGCCAAACTGCACTGTCAGCTCCTCGATGGCACTCGCGAATTAGTTGCTCTCTGACTCCGCAATAGTGAACGGGGGTCCTTTTACCCCTCTCCTCACTAGTTTTCACGTCTACGTGTACCGGATCATTTTTCCCTTTCCCTTTCCCCCCAGCTGTTTTTTATTCTTGCCACTGACCGCCAAACTGCACTGTCAGCTCCTCGATGGCACTCGCGAATTAGTTGCTCTCTGACTCTCGCTAATAGTGAACGCGTCTGCTTGTACTCACTCTCCTCACTAGTTACACGTCTACAGTGTACCTGGATCATTTCCTTCCTTCCCACCAGCTGTAACGTATTCTGTGCCACTGACCGCCAAACTGCACTGTCAGCTCCTCGATGGCACTCGCGAATAGTTGCTCCGACTCTCGCAAAGTGAACGCGTCTGCTTTACCACTTCCCCACATTACACTTACGGTTCCCGGTAATTCTTCATAGTGTTAAATATTTTGGTATATTCTTATTTAATTGAACGCCCTGTACGGACGCCCCTTGGGCGCCCGGGCGCCCAGCAGAGCTCTTCTACACTGGCCCGCCGCTATCCGCCGCAAGCCCGTAAATCGGTAAGGATTGCAGTTTATTTACAGCCCCGGGTTTTTCCCCAACCCCTCCGCATTTCACGTCTTTCTCAATTCCTCCTAAAAACACAGTCCACTAATCTCTCCCGCTCTCGCTTCACCCACCTTGGCAGTTTTTGTGACCTTCTCGCCCATAACGCTAGGTCGCTTGTAGACACTCTCGCCCATAACGCTAGGTAGCTTGTAGGCACTCTCTCGCCCACAAGCGAGGCGCTTGAGCCAATCTCTGCCCCTAAACGCTAGGTCGCTTGTAGCACCCCTCGCCATAAAAACGCTAGGTCGCTTGCGAGCACTCTCTCGCCCATAACGCTAGTCCTTTCAGACACCCTCGCCCCTAACGCTAGACGCTTGTAGGCTCTCTCGCCCATAACGGGGCGCTTTTAGCACCTTTTGCCCAAAAGCTAGGTCGCTTGTAGACACTCTCTCGCCCATAACGCTAGGTCGCTTGTAACACTCTCTCGCCATAACGAGACGCTTGTAGAGCTCTCTCGCCCTACGCTAGATCGCTTGTAGCGCTCTTCGCCCCTAACGCTAGGCGCTTTCAGCACTCTTCGCCCCCTAACGCGAGGTCGCTTGTAGACACTCTCTTTCCCCCAAAAACGCAGGTGCTTGTAGCACCTCCGCCATAAAGCGAGGCGCTTTTTAGACACTCTCCCGCCCCTAAACGCTAGGTGCTTTTAGACACTCTCTTGCCCTAACGCTAGGTCGCTTGTAAAACATCTCTCGCCCAAACGCTAGGTGCTTGTAGGGCACTCTTCCCCCCATACGCTGGTCGCTTGCAGACACTCTCTCGCCCATAACCAAAAGGGGCTTGCAGACATCTCTCGCCATAACGCGAGGTCGCGTGTAGGGCACTCTCTCGCCCATAACGCGAGGCGCTTGTAGACCCTCTCTCGCCCCTAACGCGAGGTCGCTTGTAACACTCCTCGAAAAAGTAGGTCGTTGTAGACACTCCTCGCCCCTAACCCTAGGTGCTTGTGACATCTCTCGCCAAACGCGAGGTCGCTGAGAACTCTCTCGCCCTAACGCTAGGTCGTTGAGACATCTCTGCCCCCTAACGTAGACGCTTGTGACACCCTTGCCCCTAACGCTGATCGTTGTAGACGCCCCCCGCCCATAACGCGAGGTTTGCTTGTGGGGCACCTCTCGCCCATAACGCTAGGCGTTGTAGACACTTTTTCCCCATAACGCGAGGTCCTTGTAGACACTTCTCGCCCATAAAAGCTAGTCGCTTGTAGCACTTCTCGCCCATAACCCTAGGCGCTTGTGACACTCTCTCGCCCCTAACGTAGGCGCTTTTAGACACTCTTCGCCCAAAAAGCGAGGTCGTTGTAGACCTCTCCGCCCCTAACGTAGGGCGCTTGTAGAACTCTCCGCCATAACCTAGATCGCTTGCAGACACCCCCTTTGCCATAAGCTAGGTCGCTTGTAGACCTTCTCGCCCTAAAAGCTAGGCGCTTTTAGACACTTCTCCACCAAAGCGAGGTCGCTTTTAGACACTCTCTCCACCATAAAAGTAGGTCGCTTTAGACACTCTCTCGCCCATAAGTAGGTAGCTTTTGACCTCTCTCGCCCAAAGTAGGTGCTTTTAACACTCTCCGCCAAAAACGCTAGGTCGCTTGTAGACACTCTCTCGCCCATAACGCTAGGTCGCTTGTAGACACTCTCTCGCCCATAACGCTAGGTCGCTTGTAGACACTCTCTCGCCCATAACGCTAGGTCGCTTGTAGACACTCTCTCGCCCATAACGCTAGGTCGTTTGACCTCCTCGCCCTAACGCTAGGTCGCTTGAGACACTCTCGCCCTAACGCTAGGGGGCAGACACTTCTCGCCCCTAACGCTTTGGTCGTTTCAACCTCTCCGCCCAAAAACGCTAGATCGCTTGTAGACGCTCTCTCGCCCATAACGCGAGGTCGCTTGTAGAACTCTCTCGCCCCCTAACCCAGGTAGCTTGAGGGCACTTCTCGCCCATAACGCGAGGTCGCTTGTAGACACTCTCTCGCCCATAACGCGAGGTCGCTTGTAGACACTCTCTCGCCCATAACGTAGGTAGCTTGTAGACACTTCTCGCCATAAAGTGATCGCTTTTCAGACAAATTTTCGCCCCCAACGCTAGGTCGTTGCAGACACTCTTTTGCCCATAAGCGAGGGCGCTTTTAGACACTCTCTCGCCCCCTACCGCTTGTAGGGCACTCTCTTGCCCAAAAAGCTAGGTCGCTTGCAGACATCTCTCGCCCAAAAAAGCTGGTCGCTTGTAGACCCCCCTCTCTCGCCCAAACGCATGTCGCAGTAGACACTCTCTCGCCCCTAAAAGCGAGGTCGTTGTAGGCACTCTTCGACCATAACGCTAGGTCGTTGCAGACATCTTTGCCCCTAACGCAGGTCGCTTTCAGACACTTCTCCCCCTAACGTGGTCCTTCAGACCTCTCTCGCCATAACGCTAGGTCGTTGCAGACACTCCTCGCCCAAAAGCTAGGCGCTTTTTAGCATCTCTCGCCCATAACGCGAGGTCGCTTGTAGACACTCTCTCGCCCATAACGCTAGGTAGCTTGTAGACACTCTCTCGCCCATAAAGTATGTGCAGTAGACACTCTCTGCCCCTAACGCGAGGTGCTTTTTAGAACTCTCCGCCCTAAGCGAGGTCGCTGAGACACTCTTCCCCCCATAAAAGCATGCGCATGTAGACACTCTCTCGCCCTAACGCAGCGCTTTTAGACACCTCTTCCCATAAAGCTAGACGTTGTAGACACCCTCGCCCATAACGCTAGGTCGCTTAGACACTCTCTCGCCATAAAGCTAGACGCTTTTTAGACAATCTCCGCCCATAAAAGCTAGGTCGCTTGTAGTCACTCTCTGCCCCTAACGCGGGCGCTTGTAGACACTCCTGCCCCTAACGCTAATCGTGTAGCGCTCTTCGGCCTAAAGCGAGGCGCTTGTAGGGGGCACTTTCTCGCCCATAACGCAGGTCGCTTGTAGAACCCTCGCCCAAAAACGCGAGGTCGTTTTAGAACCTCTCGCCCCTAACGCGAGGCGCTTTTTAGACATCTCTGCCCCTAACGCGAGGCGCTTGTGACCCCTCTTCCCCCATAACGGAGGGCGCTTGTAGACATCTCTCCCCCAAAAGCTAGGTCGTTTGTAGGGCAATCTCTGCCCTAACGCGAGGCGCTTTCAACACTTCTCGCCCCTAACGCTAGGTCGCTTTTAGACATCTCTCGCCCCTAAGCGAGGTGTGTAGAAACTCTTCCAACCCCTAACGCAGGGCGCTTGTAGACACTCTCTCGCCATAACGCTAGGCGCTTGAGGGGCACTCTCTCGCCCAAACGCTAGATCGCTTGAGACGCTCTCCGCCCATAAAAGCGAGGTCGCTTGTAGACACTTTTTCGCCCATAAAAGTAGGTCGCTTGTAGGGCACTTCTGCCCCTAACGGAGGTCGCTTTAGACACTTTCGCCCCCTAACGCGAGGTCGCTTTGTAGACACTCTCTCGCCCATAACAGTAGGGCGCTTGTAGACACTCTTCCCCCCATAACGTAGGTCGCTTGGCCTCTCTCGCCCCCTAACGCTAGGTCACTAACACTCTCTCGCCCCCTAAGTAGGTCGCTTGTAGACCC
Source organism: Sweltsa coloradensis (assembly GCA_024449915.1). Taxonomy (NCBI): domain Eukaryota; kingdom Metazoa; phylum Arthropoda; class Insecta; order Plecoptera; family Chloroperlidae; genus Sweltsa; species Sweltsa coloradensis. The sequence continues at coordinate 445,150 of JAMZAV010001180.1, forward strand.
CTTACGCCCAAAAGCTAGGTCGCTTGTAGACACTCTCTCCCCATAACGCTAGGTAGCTTGTAGACACTCTCTCCCAAAAAACTAGGTCGTTGTAGACATCTCCGCCCAAAAAAAGCTAGGGGGCTTTAGACCTCTGGCCCATAACGCTAGGGCGCTTGAGACATTCTCGCCCTAACGTAGGTCACTTGTAGACACTCTCTCGCCCATAACGCTAGGTAATTGGGACACTCTCTGCCCCTAAGCAGGTCGTTGTAGAAATCTCTGCCCCCCAACGCTAGGTCGCTTTAGAACTCTCTCGCCCATAACGCTAGGTCGCTTGTAGACACTCTCTCCCCCCAACGCTAGGTTTCTTGTAGACACTTCTGCCATAACGCTAGGGGTTTCTTTTAAACATCTTTGCCCATAAAGCTAGGTCGCTTTCAGAACATTCTCGCCCCTAACGCTAGGTCGCTTGTAGACACTCTCAGCCCATTTAAAGTAGGTCGCTTGCAGACACTCTCCGCCCATAAAAGAGGTCGTTGAGAACTCCTGCCCTACGCTAGGTCGCTTGCAGACATCTTGACATAAAGCTAGGGGCCTTTAGACACTCTCTCGCCCCCCTAACGCTAGGGCGCTCTCAGACATCTCCGACATAACGTAGGTGCTTTTTAGACCTTCTGCCATAACGTAGGTTGTTGTAGACACTCTCTCGCCTATAAGCAGGCGTTTAGACATTTTTCTCGCCCACGCGCTAATACTTTGCAAGAAAAGACATGAAAGTCGCTATGCTTTCCCTGCAATGTTTGTTTTCCCAGGGTGATAGATTACTGTGTAGTTATAATAGGAAAACGCTAAAGTCCCGTTGAGTTGATGGATGAGCTTTTTCGTAAGTTTTTAGTTTTTCGTGGACATTATTACAAGTGCCTTTTGAAGCATTGTTGGTGATTTTTGCAAGTTTTATGTTACTGTAAATTTTATTTAAACCTAAAAAACCCTCAATTTAAACCTTTTTTCTATGGACTCGGGCTAACTTTTTTTACTTTTTTTTTAAAAAAAAAAATAGTCCCCCATTACCTTAAAGCCATGTAAAATATGAACGTTGTGCCCCCCCCGTTTGGGGAGAATCGGCCCCAAATTCACGAAAATATCGCACTAAAAATCGAAAAAATAAGAAAAAAAACGATATTCATGTGAAATATTTCTACGATTGCACCCAAAAAAAATGGAAGTTTAAGTTCAGAGATTTCGAAAGGTCCCCCCAATTTTCATCAAGACGCATATGCTGTTTGCCCGGTAGAGAGCGAAAAAAACATACAGGAAAAAAAATATAATAATAATATTTAAAAAAAAAAAAACACCGAGCAAATTTTTTTTTGGGGGGGGTGAAAGAAGTCTTTCCCTTTGCTATCCAAGACTGTGGGGCAAGACCCACCTTCAACCTAGCTAGGGGTTTTACTTTGGTGAGAATATAAAATCCAGGGAAGTGATAGGTTTTAAAAATCAAAGTGTTTTCCATACACATTGCCTTATCCTTCCCTTTGCGTCTAAGGTCCTCTCAGTCTGGGAGAAAGGGCTTGGGTTCGTCAGTTTCTTGTTTTGTAGTTAATTACTCTTGGTTCACCGAGCCCCAAGGCCTACTGGGCTGGCGTCGGCTATCACTTGTGTATGTAGCTTTAGGTCATAATACCCTAATCACCTGGCCTCAGCCATGCTTTGTTTTAATATGATAAACGTGCACCCCTTCTTGCTTTGGACCCCACGTAAAAGGCACTCCATGTTTGGTGAACTTTCTTAAAGGTTCAGTTAATTGTTTCCAAGTAAGGGATAAATCTTCCAACAAATTTTACCAAACCCAGAAAGCTTCTGACTTCTTCAGCCGTTGTTTGTGCTTTAAACATTAAGAATCAGACGCTTCAATCTTGTCCTAAGTTGGTTCTATCCCCTTCCTTGTTAATTTGTGATCCATGAATGATGCAACTTCTGTAGCGCCCAGAATGCATTTGTCTCCGTTCAATGTTAGCCTTTTGGTGTCGAGCAACAGTAGTACACGAGGTATAATGCAACTACTAGGAAAACGCTTAAGTCCCGCCGCGTTGTTGGATGAGCGCAATTGGTGAATTGAGCTGCCATGTGTTTTGCGGATTTTCTGTTGTTCTGTGAAAAAGTCAGAACTTTGTTGAAATTTTTTAAAAATTAAATCAAATTAAATAAAAAATTAACTTTTTTTAAAAAAATTAATCGTAATTTTAAAAAAGGAAAAAATCGTAATATTGAAATTTTCATAAGAAATAATTATTCGATTGCGCACAAATTTTACACGAATATTAATAATATTCTTAAAATTAAGGTTCTGTGAAAAAATCATTACAATCGGATAAAGCATGTAGGAGTTATAAGTCGAAGAAATTTTAAAAAAACGAAAAAAATCGTAAAATTGCGATTTTCATGAGAAATAATTTTTCGATTGCGCTCAAAAACGTGGCAGTTCTTAGTTCAGAGATTTCGAAGGCCTCCATAAAATTTCATCGCAATCGGAGTATCGGTTTAGCCGGAATCGTGTTAACAACAGACAAAATACAGAAAGAAAGAAAGAAAAAAAAAAAAAAAAAAAAAATCCGGATTTTTTTCTCCAGTGTAGTGAAATGGAATCTTCGCTTCGCTCGCTACGCTCGCTACGCTCATCCAACAATTCAGAGATTTAAAAAATGTACCCGTTGATGGTCTAGTGATTAAGACGCCTGCCTGGAATGCGGGAGACCCGTGGTTCGAATCCCGGTTGGGGCGGACTTTTTTAATATCTGAATTATTTTTGGATGAGCGTAGCGAGCGTAGCGAGCGAAGCGAGCGAAGCGAAGATTCCATTTCACTACACTGGAGAAAAAAATCCGGAATGTTTTTTTTTTTTTTTCTTTCTTTCTTTCTTTCTGTATTTTTGTCTGTCTGTTAACACGATTCCGGCTAAACCGATACTCCGATTGCGATGAAATTTTATGGAGGCCTTCGAAATCTCTGAAACTAAGAACTGCCACGTTTTTTAACGCAATCGAAAAAATTATTTCTCATGAAAATCGCAATTTTACGATTTTTTTTCGATTTTTAAAAAATTTCTTCGACTTATAACTCCTACATGCTTTATCCGATTGTAATGATTTTTTCACAGAACCTTAATTTTATGAATTGATATATTCGTGTGAAATTTGAGCGTAATCAAATAATTATTTCTTATGAAAATCGCAATTTTACGATTTTTTCCTTTTTTAAAATTACGATTGATTTTTTTAAAAAAAGTTAATTTTTTATTTAATTTGATTTAATTTAAAAAAAAATTCAACAAAGTTCTGATTTTTTCACAGAACAACAGAAAATCCGCAAAACGCATGGCAGCTCAATTCACCAATTACGCTCATCCAACAACGCGGCGGGACTTAAGCGTTTTCCTAGTAGTAAATAAAAACGGTGAAGTATCTCATCATGTTGCTCCTTTGTCTTGGCATTTCCCAAAAGATCGTCGATGTAAACAAGTACTCCCTTCCAGCCCTGGAACAGCTGATCCATGATTCCCCGAAACATTTCTGGTGCACAGTTATTGATACAACGCCAAATTCGTTGTTAGACGAGTGAGCGAGCAATGTGTTGTACCCGGTAACAGATCCCGCCTCAGGTAAAGGGGAGGAAAGAAAATGTTCCCGGGTACAACACAAACATTTATGGTCACGTCCCCTTGTTGAACAGATAGGCTACACCCCAGGCTAAACGGAACGGCCGGTGTATGATTGATTATATGTATGTTTATGTATATGTATATGTATGAAGATCTTCTTACATGGTCAATACTCAATACCCACATTTCGTGGCCTAGGATTTGAAGACCCGGAGGATTTCTTACGTACTTGCCAGGAGGTATTTACAGACGCGGATATCCTAAATTCGTGCTGGGAGGCTATTGCCACTGGCCATCTCCGAGGAGATGCACAACGTTGGTGGCAAGGCCGCCAATATTCTAGGCCGACATGGGAAATATTCAGAACCAACATGAACATCCGCTTCAACGATCCGTCGCTGCTTGAATCTCTTGCCGCGGAACTACATGGGACGTAGTAGCGAGAGAGTGTTGGCAAACTCTCGATACGAGCAACTTCTTGCAGTAGATAGTCCGGCGGCTCCAAATCTGGCGCGGGACATGGCACCGACATTTCAGCCACTGAAACAACTTCGCTTAGAGGGGCGAATCGTGTCGGACGGTCCGTCTCTCTGCACAGCTGCAAGGCGGCATTTCAATTTCGTCTACAGTGCCATGCCCGTCGTCATCGAGGAGGAATCTCCGTTGTACGAGTCCTTGCCAGCACTCTCTCATCTTCAACGTGAGAGTCTCGATCGCCCTTTCTCCCACCAAGAACTCACAGAAGCACTGGGCTCCTTGAACAAAGGTAAGGCCCCCGGCATAGACGGTCTCACTTCGGAGTTCTACTCGTTCTTCTGGAGTGAGCTGTCGGACCCGTTCAGGGATGTGCTGGAGTGCTCTCTGGAGTTGGGCAGCCTCCAAAAGTCGGCTCAGAAGTCTGTCCTGACTCTCCTGCCGAAATCAGGAGACAGGATGGACATCAAGAAATGGCGTCCCATCTCTCTTCTCACCGTGGACTACAAGATCCTGGCCCGCGCCCTGACAACGCGCCTTAGTGAAGTAGTAGGCTCCCTGGTCCATCCTGACCAGGGGTACTGCATTCCCGGGAGGACTATCTTTGAAAGTCTCCACCTGCACAGGGACGTCTTGGAATATGCCAACGCAGAGGGAGTGCCCCTGGCAATTCTGTCCCTAGATCAACAGGGAGCGTTCGACAGGGTCAACCACGACTATCATCTCTTTCACCTTCTCCGCACCTATGGGTTCGGAGAGTCGTTCATGAGTACCCTGCGAACGCTCTACGCCGGCGCCACGTGCCATGTGCGGGTAGGGTGTTGCCTCACGGCACCTTTTGCTTTGGGCCGTGGTATAAGGCAGGGTTGTCCGCTGTCGGGGCTACTCTTCTCTCTGGCTGCCGAACCGTTCCTCAGACTTTGCTGGTCGAGTCTCCAGGGATTTGTTCTCCCCGGTCAACCTGAACGCAGGCTCGTTATTTCCGGCTACGCCGATCACTTCTCGGCATTTATTGCCGACGAAGGAGACTTCGTCAGTCTCCGAGAAGTGTACGACGTCTATGCCGCACAGTCCGGAGCGCAGCTCAATGCCGAGAAATCGACAGGCCTGTGGTCGGGCAGTTGGACAGGACGTATGGACACCCCTCTCGACTTCGCTTGGTCGAGCGAAGGTGCGAAAATCCTGGGTGTTTTTCTGGGGAACACGCCAGCTGTAGTGGCTAGGAGCCTGGAGGAACTGCTCTTTAAGTTCCGCGCTGCAATCCTCAGGTGGCGTTTTAGGGCGTCGGCCATGTCGCTTCGGGGTCGCGTCCTGGTTGCCAACCAGTTCCTAGCTCCAAGGCTGTGGTACACGTTCCAGATTGCTTGGCAGATTGGTTGGCTGTTGTCAACCGGATGCAGGGAGAACTGGCAAACTTCGTATGGGCGGGCAGGAGGCACTGGACTCGTTTGCGAGAACTCTGCGCTCCTGTCCATCTGGGAGGACTTGGACTTGTTCACCTTCCGTCCAAGGTGGCCATGTTCCGGGTGTTGTTTGCTCACCGATTTTTGAACAACTTGGACGACCATCCTTGTCACGCCATGACCCGCCACTTCCTCGGAAAGTACCTGTAATGAGTTTAGTAATAAAATGTAACAGTTTGCAACAGCCTAGGGAGTGTGAGATGCATAAGGTTGGTATGAGGGAGCACAGGGGTTAGGATAAAAAGACTTGGAATGGCGTCAGTCAGAGAGACAGTTTGTTCTAGAAACTAAGATGTATTTGTACTTGATTTATACTAATAATAAAGTGATTATACAAATCTGAACCCACATTATGATTTTATTACATGGTGGCAAGCGGCGGAGACTTTATTAATGGCGTAAATTACAAGTGCAACCATCAAATGTAAGTGAAACAAAAGTACGTGTGAAAGGGATGCTTAGCCTAGAACACAGGTAAGAAGCAACAAGCCCCGGAACAAGCACGTGAAGAGACGCCAAGAAAACGGAATCGAATGCGAAGCTGAAGCCTAGCACAAAGGTAAATCTATTTTTTAGTAAAATAGTAGGCCTTCCTACACTTCCTCCTGAGGGCTCTGACTTTGTTATTGTAGTATACCTTCCTACACTTCCTCTTGAGGGCTCTGACTTTGTTATTGTTGTATACCTTCCTACACTTCCTCTTGAGGGCTCTGACTTTGTTATTGTAGTATACCTTCCTACACTTCTCTTGAGGGCTCTGACTTTGAAATTGTAGTATACCTTCCTACACTTCCCTCTTGAGGGCTCTGACTTTGTTATTGTAGTATACCTTCCTACACGTCCTCTTGAGGGCTCTGACTTTGTTATTGTAGTATACCTTCCTACACGTCCTCTTGAGGGCTCTGACTTTGTTATTGTAGTATACCTTCCTACACTTTCTTCTGAGGGCTCTGACGTTGTTATTGTAGTATACCTTCCTACACTTCCTCTTGAGGGCTCTGACTTTGTTATTGTAGTATACCTTCCTACACTTCCTCCTGAGGGCTCTGACGTTGTTATTGTAGTATACCTTCCTACACTTCCTCCTGAGGGCTCTGACGTTGTTATTGTAGTATACCTTCCTACACTTCCTCTTGAGGGCTCTGACTTTGTTATTGTAGTATACCTTCCTACACTTCCTCTTGAGGGCTCTGACTTTGTTATTGTAGTATACCTTCCTACACTTCCTCCTGAGGGCTCTGACGTTGTTATTGTAGTATACCTTCCTACACTTCCTCTTGAGGGCTCTGATTTTGTAATATAAATTTTTTACAGAGACACATTCATGTTAAAATTGTTTCTAAAATTTATGTTGTGCGGTTTATATTTTCTTGTTTTTGACATTGTTACAGAGTGCGTTGACTTTATTTCGTGTGTATAGTTGTGGGTGTGACCCAAGAAACAATAAGCAAGTACTACATAACAATGTTAATAACATGAAACCATAAGATTTTAAATGGAAAGCTTGGATTCATCATAAATCGCCTTTGTTAATTTAAATTCCTCAATGGAATTCATTTGTGAAACCACCAGAATAAAGTTTATACCGCCATGCATTAAAAGACAATACAATGTTAAAAACACAATTACTTTATCTATCACTGTAAAACATTAAAGTCGACATAAGTGCCTAGTAAAATGTCTTAGTACCCACGAATACGTCAAACAATTGTCGATCTTCCATTTGTACAGAGTTCGTATCGCACGAAATATGCAGCTCACGTATTGAAACAATGGAATAGCAGAGAACAATCACTTAATTTGCAGCTAATAAACTAGAGGTTTCCAACTATTAAATAACGATAGTGATTTTACAAAACGGAGAATAAAGCTTTTGTGTCCTCTAGAAATTGCCTTGCTACATGCTGCGACGATATCACCATGCTACCTCTGCTGTACGCTGTACTGTTAGCTACCTGTGGGGTATGTCAGAAACTTATTATCACGTTCTTTTTTAGATGAAGCTTTTTGTATAGAGAATTAAAGCTTGCTTCAAACAAAACGCAGTTGTTACTAGGGCATCACTTAAACGATTTATAGACGCGTTCAGAGAAAATACAATATTGTAGGGACGAATCAACAGGTAACCGGAGAAGTGACCTCTGGAAAACTGCCCCCCCCCCTACCCTAATTAAAACGGAGGGTGGAAAAGTGGGCCCCCTACCCTGGAAATCTGGCCACCATATCATAAATATAATGCCGAAAGTTACCTAAATGGTCTTAATTTTAAACATTTAGCGCATCATTCGAATTGATTGAAACCACGTGGTATCATTTACTATCTAGGTGCCCGCTAGAGCGCACCAACTTTGATTAGGGTACGAACATTCTTTCTGGGTGAAACGGGTTGAAACATGCTCACAATCACCTAACATCTAGGTCTACTACGTTCGACTTTTTACATTAGTACTTCTGAAATAAAAGGTCGAAGAAATTAAACTAACAGAAACGCAACGAAATCAAGGTTTAAATATTAGCCTTTTATTGGTGGTGGTCCACCCACTTACTTTTCGAAAATTAAATCTTAAAATAAAGTGAAATCTTATCATTGTAATGTCAACACAATATTATAACTCACTGTACTATTTACAAAAATACGATGTATGAGTTTCCTCTAATTAACAGAATAATAGATGAATGAAATTAACTCTGAAAACGCCAAAGTCGTTGTTGGACGAGTGAGGGAGTCATGTCCCATGTGTTGAGTACCCGGGAACATTCCATTTCCTCCCCCTACCTAAGACTGCACCTACACAGCATGGTTCTGTCCTCCCTAGCCTATCATAGGCTAGGGTGGCGCATTACGGCCTTACAGTTGACGCGCCCTTATACCAACTAAACTCAAAATCACATCGTCTGTACCTTATATAATATCAATCAACTTATAAATGCAAATGTCCCCGAGTACTCAACACATGACTCGCTCACTCGTCTAACAAGCACAGTTGGTTATAAGGCGCCTGTATACCCGGTATATGGGAGACCCGGCCCGGGTTCAAACAACGGTCGGGATAGATTTTTGTAATTTCTGGATTGTATTAAGAAATTCTAGAACGTTTTGAATTGCATATGCAGTACTATGGAAAGCATAGCCAGTACGAAATACGTATAAAGATTGCAAGGTTTACTCAATGTCCCAGCGGAATGTCGAGGAACATTCAGCGTGCAAATTCGGCACACCTTGATGGTCACCGCCTGACATTCTAAAAATGATGTGTTGTCATGAACAAAACCATTGTCGTTATATTACACCCTACACATTTCAGCCAATATTTTCAATTTATTATATCTCGTAGGTTTAAATCGCAACGTGTTTTGCACAAAACGTTAACTGCACGCTAAATACTTGTACGGATGTCTGTTTAAAATTTCAGCTCAATCTGTTTAGCCGTTCGGCCGTTCTGAAGCAAAGTCATAGACAAAAAAACAAATCTAGCGCCGTTTGAGTTAAATTGTAGACTTCAGTCGATACACTACCTCGTCTAATTATTATTTATATATCTTTGTCTGTAAATTCACCATGATACATTAGGCCTATAGAAGTAGTACCATTTTTAAGTTAATGGGGTATTCACCCTCTAATCTCAAAACAAATATTTTATTCAGGCTAACTCGTTATGAATTTAGAAATAGAGAAAAATTATTGGGTCGTCCATGACTCGACAAAAAATTGGCAAAATATTTTTCGAGCTAGGTCCCATCGGCAAAAATGTCCCATAAGAAATAACATGGGGACGATCTTTAAGCCCCGTGACCTTGGAGGATTTTAATCCAAAAATATATGGGCCATTATTAACGTACTCTACACCCTTTTCTGTAAATCCTCTATATTTTGTTTTGTAATTTGGGTAAGTGGTTCTGTCAAAATATTATGCTGATTACCAAGAAGTGTTGTGATTTGAAATGCATATGTTTGCGTGTTTGAGAGTATATCTGTGCACAGTTTCAAGAAACAATGTCCTAAAGGGCCATTTAAGATTGGTTCGATGATCTAGTATCGGTCTGGAGACACTGTCACCCCTACTGCCAACAGATCACAAACAATGCACAAAAATAGTCTTAAATAATATACTAATGCGTTTGTTTGCAGTTGCTGATGGTGAGTCATTCTGTTAGTGGTAAGTAAAACGTTATCTCTCTAAAAAAAAAAAAAACGACTGTAAGGTGTGTACCGGCCCATTGAAAATTTACCTGCAGGGTAACTTGTAATCACTAACTTTCACTAACTGACTGGTGAACAATGAATGCAATTTAATCTGGCTACGATAGGCGGGTAGGAAGAAAGTAGGCCTAAGTATTGTTCATCGCATACTGATTAAAAGTTTTTACGACGCCAAATGTAAATATTTCGGATAGCAAAGTAATCCTATCAAATAGGAATTTTTGGAGGAAATAATTGCGATGTCGCTGAATTTTTGCAGAGAGCTTCCTTATATAATATTTATCAAAATATTAAAACTCCACTACAATCGGACTTGAGCTTTGGCCGCCATATTGTAAAATGGCGGTCAAAAAGTGTTGGTTATCGAATATTTCCAAATTGGTTTGATATAGACAAAATATCTTAATGGCAAAAATATTCCAGATTCAATTCCCCACAAAAGAGGTTAAATAAATAAATAAATAAATTGTATTTAGAGTCTGCCCACTCAGTTATATAACTGATTTTCAGTGGGGGACAGTAAATCAAAGCGACTAAGCCAACCATTATGTAGTCCCCGACGCAATCGACGAGTGAGCGATAACCGACCAAAGATCGATATTTTGAATTTTTCTTTTATATTTTTGGTAGGGACAAAGGTTAAGTCACAAAATCGTGGTTTATACGTTGCTTATTGGAGTACCAGCTAATTTCCTAATTTTCACGCCCGGCATCAAACAATGCCCGGTAAATCCGTAGAAATCGATTTAAAAACAAAAGGACTTTTGTACGGGGTTCGTAAAAGATTCCATTAGTATTTTAAAAAATCAGGTCTGCAAAATCGGCTTTTTCATTTACCCGTAATTTGTGTTTTTCCAGTGGCGTAGGAACTATTTTTTGAGTAGGGGGGTCACACTTAGTTGACTATTAGGTTGGGTGGGCAAAGCGGGATCTGGGGCTTTGCCCCAGCCGCCGGAGGTTTTTTCGCCGTAGGCGAGTTTTTTTTAAAAGGTGCCCTTGATAGGTGGCCTAAAACACGTTTTCAGGCGAATTTTAATTATGAATAAGGGTTACATTTTGAAGCTAATATTGCATTGAAGCTTGATTAAGCATCATTCACAATTAGTTCTAAGGCGTAAAGCGCAAGGCCCAAGGCGTAATAATTTGTATTGCCGAGTATGTGTTTCAATCAGAACGTTCACAACACGTCCACAGCTGGTTGTACGCGCATGCGCAGTACGCAGGAGCAATGAGAAATTGCATGGTTGTTGTAAACGCCTAGCATTTCTTACGACTTACGCCTTAGACCTTGCGCCTTACGCCTTAGAACTAATTGTGAATGATGCTTTATCTGACTGAAATCGGTCGACAGTCTGCTTGGGAGTGCACTGCACTGCACACAAAAAATAATGAATATTAGTCTAAAATCAGGTGGCTAGTCTAGTCTCGCAAATCACGTCTCTGACTGAATCTTTCTAAAAAATGTTAACAAAAACCTTCATTTTTGTTTGCAAGCCCGACTGTAGTAAAAATCCTAAAAAATTCACCCAACATTAACAAGCTATTAGTTAGCAAATGACATCTTGACCCCCCCACTGGGGGGGGTCAAGCCAACAAGTGGGGGGGATTTTCCCCCCCATCCCCCCCCCGTTCCTACGCCCCTGTGTTTTTCCATTGTTAGTATTTGTCAGTGTTAGTATTTATATTGTGAATATTAGGAATTATCAGCCATATTGGATTTAAACTTTGGTTGTTATCTCATCGATATATAAGTCACTTCAATGTGCGCAGAAATAATTTTTCCTCCAATGCTATTTAGTGCTTAATAATGCACAGTCAAATATGGCATTTTTGAGGAAATGCCAACAATGGAAAAACCCAAATTCCGGGTAAATGCAAAAGCCGATTTTGCAGACCTGATTTTTTAAAATACTAATGGAAGCTTTCATGAACCCCGTACAAAAGTAAAAAATTAGCTGGTACTCCAATAAGCAACATATAAACCACGATTTTGTGACGTAACCGTTGTCCCTACCAAAACTTTAAAGGACACCTTTTTTTTTTGTAGGGAATTGAATGGGAAATATTTTTGCAATTAAGACATTTTGTCTATCTCCAACCAATTTGGAGATATTCGATAACCAACACTTTTTGGCCGCCATTTTCAAATATGGCGGCCGAAGCTCCAGTCTGATTGTAGGGGAGTTTTAGTATGTTGATAAGTATTATATAAGGAAGGTCTCTGCAAAAATTCAGCGAAATCGCAATTATTTCCTCTAAACCCACAAACGTCATTGTCAATATAAGATCTTATTTCACAGGATTAAACCCAGCAAACATGAGACTCTGGGCCCCGTGCGGGACAACCAAGGGAAGTGCGGGTAAATTGTGGGTTAGGGACAGCTACGGGACAACCCGCACGGGTCCCGCGCGGGACATGTTAGGGACATTTCTATCTGGGAGAGCTACGGGACAACCCGCACGGGTCCCGCGAGGGAAACTTAAGGGACACCCCTTTAGGGAAAACTACGGGACAACCCGTACGGGTCCCGCGAGGGAAACTTACGGGACACCCCTTTCGGGAAAGCAACGGGACAACCCGCACGGGTCCCGCGAGGGAAACTTAAGGGGTAACCCAAAATGTGGAGTAATTAAATTAAAACAATACGTGTGTATAGATTTATGTAGAATACTTCCCTTGATTTATTCTTTTAGTTCTATTTCATTGCAAATCGTTTTTTATAACTGAATATAGGATAGGCCTATATAGACGTTAATTAAATAAATAAATATAATAATTCCATTTCAGACGAGTAAATCGTATTAAGTCTTAGTTAAGTTGTGAAGGTATGTTGTCTGGTTGTCGGCCATTGGTGGAGTTCGCAACTTGAGTTAGGTGTCCTGTATCATTGCTGTGATCAGTTTTTGACTTAGCCTATACAATTTTATGTCTAATATATTAGAGTCAAGATCTTTTGTACTATATTGTTATCAAGATTTGAACACAAGAATGAAGATTCGCGTTCGGTCGTTTCGCGAAAGTTTGATTTTTCCCTGATTTGCTGTTCCTGATTTTTGGCAAACCTCATATTCGTTTGAGGATCGTCTAATAAATCTGTTTTTTTTTCTTTTCGTTTTTCTTTTTTGATTATTTTTTCCTTTCTTTCTTTCTTTCTTTTTATTACTTTCTACAAATTAAAAACTCAGTAGGCCTAATCTTAAAAATATGTTGAAGAAAATCAGAGAGTGCATACGATAGCCATAGCAAATTATGCGTGATATCCCTTCGTTACAACTAAATACACGTAAACCTAATTTTGTATAAACAAAATTAATTAATAAATAAACTTAATGTTGTAGAATCAAAATATGCTATAGACATAACAAAGAACATACATTGTAAATGATAATTTAACTGAAATAATTTTTTATTGTAAGTAGTATTATTAAAATAGTTACAAGGGATTACTATTTACAGTCACGGACCTTGGATTCTAGGTATTTGGAACCTTAAGGTTGACCTTAACGTCTATGTACCTATGGGTAAAAACAACCTCTCTCACCTGTGGCAGTTACTCCTGATCGGGCTCATCACGTGCGACTAGATTCCCCCCGGTCTGATCTCTGATGAACTTGAGAAACTCGGTGTTTTGTCCCTCCTCTAGGAGCATGGCCTGCGTTTCGCTGGCATCTTTGGTTAATATGCCATCGGAGCGTGCTAAGAAGTTGTCAACTTCCGCTTAAAAGCTTTGCATCTCCACAGTGGGTCGATTTCCAGCGTAGTTGTTGAGAGTTGACATCCCGCCTTGTTTAACAGCTATATGGTATGCAATCGTTGAAAAGATTTTAAGGGCAGGGCCTGTCAACTCTCGCAACTCCTTGCTGTCTGTTGTTAATTTGCAGTATAAGGCGTCCTCTCCTAAGCTACTAAATTTGGTTAGCGCTGTCTGGAGCGCGAAGTTGTGTTTTGACACCTTGTACCAGGTAAGGAGCAAAGGGTTATCCATGACCACATGCTTATTGATCATGAGCAATGTGGTCAACTCCACACCCCTCAACAACACCATGCTAACTTCCATCACTTCACGCAATGGGGTGTTCTCCAGTGTCAAAGATGATTTAATGTGCTCGAAGATAAGTTTTCTTAAGCTAACTCCTCCACCGCAGATCTCTAAGATTGTAGTACAGAAGTGATGAGAGGGCAACAGCATATGAGCTTCTGATAATTGATGTCTTGGAACACCGGCGGCTGTGCTAAACGACTGGAGACGGCGCTCCATCCAAGGGGTGTAGTTGTCTGGTATGAGATTCTTGCAAAAAATGAGAGTGTACAACCCCGTGAACAGGTATAGTTCATTCATAGTAGCAAAGCTAACCTCCAATCACAATTCGTCGTACTCAGTCGTATCCTCTACCAGACCGACCTCTAAGGCCCATTCTTCTAGCCGAACTCCCACTACACCAGAAAAGTGACATTTGGTCAAAAGTTGAGCTGCTAATGGAGCTATGCCCCTTAGCATTATATTTAGGAAGTTGAAATACAAAATAGCTACTATGGAGTTAGATGGTTTGCCTTGCAAGTGGGCTAGACCCAATATGATAGAAGCGTGAAGCTCTAACTCTTCAGGTTCTTGTGGGATGAAGAAGATAGGAAAAGGGTTAGTAGGTCCCTTAGGTGGTTTGAAACTTCGGTTGACAAGGTTTGGGGCTCTTATATTCCCACCCGCAGTCTTTTCACTCCATGAGTGTATGACGTTTATGATATCAGCCGCATTCGCTCCAGACAACTTTTTTGGGTTGAGGCTTTTACCTGATCTAGGAGCTGTTGCTGCTGGGCCTAAGCCAGAATGGAGATGAGACGACTTAGAGAGAGACATCTGATACCGATGACACACGTGAGCCTAAAGAAACTCCTGAAAGATAGGAATCTAGAGATTATTTTGACAACTCGCAGTAGTCTCTGAGTCTTACAAACATGAGGGCACTTTAACAAAGTGTAAGAACTAAGAACTATTGACTCGATAGCTACTGGTGATTAGCGTCTATCTGGAAAACAAGGTGAAATGAGTATATTCAAATGATACCTCTAGTACTTCTAGTAGTATTGAAATTAGTGGTGATAATATTAATATGACGATCACAAAAACCTATGCCTTATTCGGAATTCAAACCCACGTACTCGATGAGCGCCCTAATTGTATGTGCCACCGCGGACGTCGAGGGGGGGGGGGTAATTGATCGCATTCGTTTAGTTATAAGATAAAAGAAACAATTCTCTGTTCTTGACCTACCGTCGTCCAATGCAATATATCCAGCCAGCATAAGATTTAATGATCGAGTATTTGTTAAAGCCTAATAATCGAAGAGGATGGCATGGATTTAAAAATATATAATAGTATCATGTTTAAATAAAGACCAAAACACATTTTCAATATCACAATAGTTAGACTGCAATGTTACGTTCCGCAATCCACGCAAGCGCGCTCCCTTTCATAAGCCATCTAACGCGCCGAAAACAGTATAGGTGCTGTAGCCGAGTGGATAGAGCGTCTGACTCTGGAAGAAGGCATTGCGGGTTCGAGTTCGGCTGTTGTCAATAAAATTTATATGTCTGATAATTCTTGTCTATATTCTATGTACTCATTCCCCTTCAGATTAAATGTATAAATTGAGAAAGTGGCATCGCGTAATAAATAATTTAATTTTAAAATTTTGTCCCGTTTTATCTGTTGAGTTCTTTGAGTGTCTACTAGATGGCGCTAGAAGCAATGCACGGGAAACACTGGGACGAGTGCGGGACACACTGGGACGAGTGCGGGATGTCCCGTACGGGACCCGGTCATGGCCCATAGGACACTTCCGTACGGGGCCCGCACGGGCTGCCCGTACGGGTCCCGCACTAGCGGCATTACGGGACAGACT
This sequence comes from Sweltsa coloradensis, assembly GCA_024449915.1. Classification (NCBI taxonomy): domain Eukaryota; kingdom Metazoa; phylum Arthropoda; class Insecta; order Plecoptera; family Chloroperlidae; genus Sweltsa; species Sweltsa coloradensis. Next base: position 460,829 of record JAMZAV010001180.1, read on the forward strand.
TCGGGAAACGTGCGGGACACCGCAAAAATGTTTGCTGGGAAGGTTCTTCCAGACCAGTAATATTGAGATACTCTTTGTCAGCCACGAAAAGATAGGTCTACTTCTAAAGCGTTAAAAGTAGCCAGCTGTCACAGCCCTAAGACCTGCTTTTACCAGCTGTTTGGCTTTTTATTGTTTAAAAAAAGAGCTATAATACCAATTGTTTCTTTGTTAAAACGTTAATAACAGAAATTATAATAATACATGTTCGATTGGCTTACACTGCCAAATGTTCTGAAACTTTCAGGAATCTTCAATAAAAGTCACCCTTTGTAACATGTGTTAATATAGCGAAAACGTAATTTTTGTCCACCAGTCGGCCTTGACAGTCGGTGTGACGTCATCACAAACTATCGTATTAACGCAATTGCTATACGCAAAGCTTATTTACGTCATTGTATCACTGTCTCCTAGATATACAGGGTTGCAATGTTAAAACATGTATTTTGAACTTATATTAAATATGGTTCAGTCAATAAAGATAACCTGGCAACAGCGATGCGGTGGGGCCAACTGGCGAGGTCGCACAAAGAGATAGAATAGAATAGAATAGACAGTCTTTATTTTTGTTGTACAATGGGTTACATGGATAATGGATAATAATCATGAAACACATGGACAAAAAGCAAAAAATGGCGAGGTTCGATGACAGATCACTCTTCCACCTAACCAGTGACTGACTTAGAATTAACTTAAATTATGTAATAACTTAACTTAAAATTAACTTAAAGAATACCTTAAAAACTAACAACACATATTTCAAGGTTACACATATTACTTGATACAAGCCTAAACTTCACTTATGTTTGCAACAGTGCAGTAAAATAAAGAAAAGAGCATTTATAATAAATATGTATGTCATGAAGTAGAAGTGTACCCAAGTGAGTGGTTTTGATTTAACCTTATTTCGGATTATTATGCTTTCCTTCTGTATTTTCATCAGGTGATTTTTGTAGTTAGTTTTAAAAGGACCTACTGATTTAGTGCTCTTTAAGGCCAAAGGTAATTTGTTCCAAAGTCTAGGCCCGTTTATTGAAAAAGATGAGGAAGATTTGGAATTATGATGATTGAAGACGAGGTTTTTTGTTTGGCGGGTGTTATGGTTGTGTAAGTTTTTGGTGAGGGAGAGTTTATGGTACAGATATTTCGGAGTTTGAGTATTTACAATTTTATGCATTAGAGTTGCCATGTGAAAATTTCTCCGATTTTTCATGTTTAACCATCCAAGTGCAGGGAGATGAGGTGATATTTGTTCTCTATAAGGTACATTAAGGATGAAACGTACACATGCGTTTTGGACCTTCTGGATGTCATATTCGAGTGATTTGTTTATGCCTGTGTATACATAATCACAATAGTCAAATACAGAGAGGACCAGAGATTCTGCTAATAGTTTTTTGATAGGGATGGATAGCAACTTTCTGAAACGATATAGATAACGTAATATTGAATAGGCCTTCGTACAACATTTCATGATGTGGTACTTCCAGGTCATGTCAGATTGGAACCAGATGCCCAAGTTACAGACGGTATCGACCATTTTAATACTGTCTCCATTTATCTCAATTTGAAATGGAATGTTGCGATGAGTTATTTCTTCATTGCCTATGGGTAATACAACTGATTTTTTGGGATTAATACTAAGACTATTTCTCTGTGACCATAGTGCAAGGGGATTCTAGGTCACTGTTCAGGGACACTATGCAGTTGTCTAAGTTCGTTATATCCGGGCAGCAAATTAGGCTTTGGATGTCATCTGCATATTGTTTTACTTTACAATGCTTAACAGCATGAGGGATGTCATATACATATATGTTAAATGCAAGGGGACCAAGAATTGACCCTTGTGGGATTCCATTTGTTATAGCCATGGGATTAGAGGAGAGGAAATTGCCGTTTTGCTGTTGTATGCGAACTATTTGTGTTCTGTGATCTAAATAACTTTTGAAATACTTAATGGCGAGGCTTGAAAACCCAAGTATTCTTAGTTTGGCAAATAAAAGCTCATGGTTTAATGGAGTCAAATGCTTTAGAGTAGTCTAGAAGAGTTAAGAACGATATGCCTTTGCTAGTTGCATTGCCCAATATGTCATCAGTCACATCCAGAAGGGCCGTACCAGTGCTGTGACCAGCTCTAAACCCAGACTGTTCACTGGGGAGAAGGTTGTTTGACTCTATATATTCAATAGTTTGCTTATAAACAACTCTCTCCATTACTTTAGAAAGAGTGGGGAGAATGCTTATAGGTCTAAGATCAGAAAATTCTTGCGGTCGATTCACCTTTGCAAGAGGTAAGACAATAGCAGTTTTCCATATATTTGGAAAAGTTGAAGAGGTGATAGAATAATTAATGATATCAGTTATTGTTTGTACACAGTGCGGGAGTAATAATTTAATCATTTTTAGATTTATTTTTGTCGTTACCTGTGGCATTTGAATGGAGAGATTTTATTATTAGTGAGACTGTTGATGTTTCTACAGTTTGCAATTGAAATTTTACTTTGCAGTCAATTTCATTTAGTGATTTTATTTCAGCATCAATGTCAGCCTGATGGGTGGAGCTCTTCCCTATGTTTACAAAAAATGCATTTATAGCTTCAGGATCGTTAAAGTGCATAGGAAGTTGATTGTGTTTTTTTGATGTTGTGACATCATTTTCTTTGAGGAAATTCCAGGCCTCTTTGTTACGAAGTCCGTGTAGTTTATTGAAATGGGCATGCTTTGCCTTCCGAATTTGGTCGTTTACTTCATTTCGGAGTGATTTGAAATGGGACCAATCAATATCATTATTTGAAGACACTGCCTTACGGCGAGCTTTGTCTTTCGTTGAAATTTCGCTAACGATTTTTTGTGTGAGCCAAGGTGCTGGGGGTTTAGTTAAACGTTTCCTTGTAATTGGTGCAAAATTATCGTATATGCCAAGGATCAACAAGTTAAGTTGCTCAATTTTCGCATCAATACTATTTTGAAGCTCTACACTACTTCTCCAAGGCAGGAGTATTGCTTCTTCATTGAAAACTTTCAATGTTTATTTTTTCGAGTGACCTGGTGTAAACATATTTTAGGTGTTTTTTGGGCACAGGCAACTTGTAAGTGAAAAAAAACCACATTGTGGTCCCTGTTCCAAGAGGAGGAAGTTGTTCTGAAATTGTGACAAGGTGTGGATGGTTGACAATAATTAAGTCTATAAGTGTAGAAGAGGTTGAGTGATGCGGGTCGGTTTATGAACTATTTGAGTGAGTTTGATGGTACCAAGTATTTCCAAGAGGAGTTTAGAATTGGTGTTTTCCACAGTTTCTACATTTACATTCCAATCCCCCATGCATATCACATGCTCATATGTGTTTGTTAAATGATGTTAGATGGTATGACACTTAACTCTATTGCCTGTCAATCGCTTCTTTGAACCCAAATATCATTTCAGAAAGCCGGTGTAGTTTCATTCCCTGCATAAGCTTAAACCAAATACCGTAATATAACACTATACGTTTTGTTATATTACGGTATTTGCTTAAACTCTGAACTCTCTTCTTGGAGAAAATTGGAATATCTAGGAGGCAATGGTTTACACAATTTTGTCTCATTGTTAATTTCTTGCTTTTTCAGCCAGTGTTCTTCGAGTCCCTCGTACTGTCATTACATACGCAGGATGTTTCGTTGAAAATATATTAGGAACAATCAGGTTTCCTACTATTGTCGACCTGTGTCCTTCACGCCGAGGCACGTCTACAACACTAGCTCCCACAAAGTCGTTTACTGTGGAGGTTCCGACCAGACCCCCCATAGATTATTATCTCAGCACAAACACCCCAAACAAACAATAACCTTACAACGCCAGCCTACACTTGTGCAACTTTACGACTGGCCTTGGTTATCATCTTCCCTCACTATGTTCGACAATACTAATACCATTATAATACATTTGATGAAATAAATCACACGTAAAACACTAACAAAGGTAATTTTTATTTAAACCGAGCAATAGTCCCAAGATGTTCCAGCTTCTTCAGGTTCTCTGGGTTATCGATCCCTTGTGCTTTGGAATACTGTTTTTAATAAAGAAGTTGCAAACCGCTGTAAACCGAAGATGACCCAGAGCACTTATGAAGAATCTAAAAATACTTTGATATAAGTTAAAAAATGTTAGGACATGTTCTGAAACCTGCAAATAAAACTAATGGTAGTACATCTAGGTTAACAAGTTCTGCAACCTGCAAATAAAACTTATATTAGTACATCTAAGTTAACAAGTTCTCCAACCAGCAAATATAACTTATAACTTTTAAATATCTCATTAAAAATCGGAAAAAATAGTAAAAGTACGATAATTGGATGAGCAAAGCGAAGACTTCAATTTCACTGACCCCCCAAAAAATTAGCTTTCTTTTTTTGTCTGCTCGTTTGTTTTCTCTTCCGGGCAAACGGCAAATGCGATCTTTGATGAAAATTAATTGGGACCTTTGAAATCTCTTAACTTAGACCTGCCACGTTTTTTGGGTACAATCGAAGAAATATTTCTCAATAATATAGTACTTTTACGATATTTTTCGATTTTTGGTGGGATATTTTCATGACATTTGGGCCGATTGTGACCAAACGGGTGGGGCTACAACGTTCATATTTTACATGGACATTAAGGTTATGGTGATTTAGAACCTTTCGAAATAAAATGTAGAAAAAAAATTGAGTAAATAATTGGAAAACACATTCGGGAGATACTTATGAAAGGTATGGCCTAACGAAGGACAACATGGGTTTAGAAAAGGGTACTCCTGTGAAACTCAATGACTAGGTTCCAATGAGTTGAGTGTAATTAGTGATAAAGGGGGTGAAGTAGATGCAGTTTTCAGAGATTTTAAAAGGCATTTGATAAAGTATCGCATGGGAAATTACTCAAGAAATTGGATGATGTAATTGGGGATAAGTGGGTGGTAAGATAGCCCATGGATGAGTAGTGCGCTCGAAGCATTCTGCAGGCCTGGATGAAATACCAGGGTCTCTCCTAGCTAAATGCTCCAAGCTTATCTCTCACCCTCTGTCATACATAATTAATGAATCCCTCTCTTCAGGAATCTTTCCCTCCAAATTAAAATCTGCTAAAGTAATCCCCATCTATAAGCAGAAAGGCAAAAAAAACGACCCTAACAACTATAGGCCAATCTCGCTTCTATCCTCCTTCTCAAAGATTTACGAATATATTATGCATGACCGCATCATTTCTCATCTCAACTACCATAGATTAATCTCTCCACACCAACATGGTTTTCTCAAACAAAAGTCCACAAATACGGCGATCTTTAATTTTCTATCGCGTCTTTATTCCGCCCTCGACTCGGGCGATACTGCGGTTGGTATCTTTTATGACCTCAGCAAGGCTTTCGACTCCATCGACCATCGTGTCCTGCTATGCAAAATGGAGAATCTTGGTATAAGAGGAATCGCCTTGAATTGGATATCCTCCTACCTGTCTGGTCGTTCCCAAAAAGTCGAAATAAGGAATACATTAAACAACTCCTCTAATTCTGTCTATTCAGAGCCCATCGCAATCACCAAAGGTGTCCCACAAGGCTCAATCTTGGGACCCCTCGCCTTCCTTATAAATGTTAATGACTTACCGGAACACTTGCAGGAGGGTGCCATTACTATGTATGCTGATGACTTTTCTGAACTGCTAACAGCCCCAAAAACTTTAGCCCAAACCCTCCCCTCCTTATTAAACAGCCAAGCCCAGTTAATGGCACATTACTGTAATGACAATCAGCTCACTCTCTCCCTCTCCAAAACTACTTACTTATCTTTCCACACTCCCCAAAATGTACCCCTTTCGAGCCCCCGCATACTACTGCAGAACAAACATATCACTCGTTCTAACTCTATCGCTCTCCTAGGCCTAACTCTATCTGAAACCCTAGACTGGGCATCCCATATAGACAAAGTGTCCTCCAAAATTCTTAGCGGCTGTTACATGCTCAGACAATTGTCATATATAATTACACCAGAAATTCTTAAAATAGTCTACTTTGCCCACATCCACTCCCACCTAGCGTATGGCATCCTCTTTTGGGGCGCTTCCCCACACGCCAAAAGAATTTTTACACTCCAAAAGAAAGCAATACGAATATTGACGCGAGTCTCCCGACGGCACACGTCGTGCCACCTCTTCAAAAAAGTAGGAGCTGAAGTACTAGGTTGCTAATACAGACAGCTCAACCTTTGTTCGAAAACCCTCCTAGTATTTAATGTCAAAATCAGATAATAGTTCACCTAATAGATCCTTCGACACTTTTTCTTTCCCTGTACATTATCTTTTTTCTAAAGGCTAAAAACGAGGTAAGAAGTCAGATAAGGGATTCACTGCAATCTACTTATTGCAAGATTAACTGGACACTTTCTTGTTGAAATCAGTTTTTTTAGGGTGGAAATCAAATACACCATTCAAACTGATTGTTCTCAGAAATGAATTTTTGTAGGAACGAGATTCTAGACTTGATACATTGGCTTGTTGTAGGATAACATCTATTAGTATCTTAAGTTTAACATTACATGCATTTTATAGTTGAAGAAAAAGTAAATAGTGTTATTACTATTATACGAGCATCCACAACGAGTTTACAGTTATCAATTATAGATGACAATTATCGTTACCATACCTGTGTACAGTGGAATAAAAATAAACTGAATGCTTTGAAATGAGATTCAAGGGGGGTATTTAGTTTTTATATGAGGCTGCCAACAATATCCTCAAATCTCCATACAAGGTCTACACAAAATCCTGGTATGTCCACAGAAGGTTCTGTCAATGTCCATAGAAAATCCATGTGGATGATATATGGAACTAAATTGTTCTCGGTAGGATTTGAATCCCAAAATCTAAGATGTCAATGTCCATTATTTGGACATCCTCTAGATATTTAAATGTCCAAAAATGAATGTTTTATAGACATCCATTAGACATTTTGTGCTGTGTGGGGATGGGTAGTTTTTGTTTTTAAAGGGTAGAAAACAGAGGGTAAGAGTAGGTAAGGATTTGTCAGGGGAAATCAAGGTGAAATCTGATGTACTGCAAGGAATTGTACTAGGGCCATTGTTGTTCTTGATTGATATCAATGATTTTGTTAGTGGGGTGGAATCAAAGTTGAGATTATTTGCAGATGATTGCATAATCTACAGAGAGATTTTATGTGAGGAAGATCGGCGAGGGTTGCAAAGAGACTTGTATACATTGGGGGTGTGGGTAGATGAAATAAAATGGGTTTTAAGTTTTAACACTAACAAGTGCAAGGTTGTTATGTTTGGCAAGAAAAGAGAAAAAGTGAACTGGATATATACAAGGGGAGCATCCACAAAGAGTTTACAGTTACAAATAGTTATAGTATACAATTATAGTTACAAATACCTTGGTGTACATTTGGAAAAGGGATTGAATTGGGATTGCCATGTAAATGAGGTAGTTAAAAAGGGACATAGGGTACTTAGTTTTGTAAGGAGGGTGACAGTGGGAGTTGCAAAGGGGGTGAGAAACCATACGCATAAAACATTGGTGAGACCTATGATGGAGTATCTATTTGGGATCCATATAGAGTTGGTGAGAAAGATGAAATCGAGAAAGGCGGCTAGGTGGGTTATGGGGAAAGGATTGAGATGGAGAGAATTAAAAAATTAGAGAAGGATGGTGATAAGGGAATATGAAAGTTCTGGAGAATTGGTTAAAATTATGAAATGGCAGGCTTTGGAATGTAGGAGGAGAGAAGACAGATTGGAAAATTTCTATAGAGTTAGCAGGGGATGGAAGGATGGGATAAAATTTGGTAAAGATGTGAGACAAGTGTTGGTAAAGTAGACTCCCTTGTTTAGTAATCACCCTTGTTTTAATTATACCATCAATAAGAGTAAGATTAAACCACACGCAAGCTTTACTAATCAAATCACCTCGCCTGCCCCCACCCCCCTCCCACACACGCACAAACGTATTTGCACAGCGAATACAGTCAAACGCAGGGCGGGACAGGACAAATCAAGCCGCAGTTAATGGAAGAAGTCCCCGACGACGACCCTCATATGGACCCTGCCTTCCTTCCTTGTCTTCTTGTGTGATCAGCAGAGGAATACGCTGGGCCAAATTCTACCCCGGGCGAAAGCGGGGTAATTTTGTTAGAGTTGCTGATTGATATTGCCATATATTCGTTTGTGTTGCTAATTCTTTCACAACATACTTCTATAAAAATAAAACAGTAGTTATGAATACCATATAAACGGGAGGATCGATTGATTAAAAACGCTCATCCATCAACGTGACTATATTAAATAGCGTAAGCAACGCAACCAGTATTCACTGTACACGATTCAAACATCATGAATGTTTTATTTGATCCAATAGGTGTGTTGACACTCGACTACAAAACCACCAATTTATTAGGCTATGTTTCTAACTATAGGGAAACGCCAAAGTCGTTGTTAAACGAGTGAGTGAGCCAAGTGTTGAGTACCCGGGAACATCCCCTATCCTCTCATATACCTAAGGCTGGATCTAACCCAGTATGGGGAATGATACCGGGTACTCAACACATGGCTTACTCACTCGTTTAACAACGACTTTGGCGTTTCCCTAGTTATTTAAATTGAACATTCAAAATGCGAATCGTGTTCGAAACGTATTAGCGTGAAACATTAACAAATTTCCAAGATAAAACAAAATCACATAATTTTTATTTCCCATTTAACACCCCTCAAAAATAATATGTGGGTGTAAAAATATAAAAAAGTTCTAACTACGTGCATCGAAACCCAACCCTCCGTGCAGTAGGCTAAATGCTTACCACTATGCCATGCAAGCCACGTAGTTTTCGTCCCGCTAGCTACTACTAAACAAATGCTATCGATATTTTAAAAATCACATTTATATTTATTGTAGGCTTAAATTGCAATGGGTCTAGCTGATTATGTTAACAGTTCTCAGGAAACTCGTACCGGATGTCTGTTTAAAATTTCAGCGTAATCTGTTCAGCGGTTCGGCTGATTTTCGACAGACAGACAGACAGACACACAGAATCACAGAATGAGGGCCGTATAAAGTTGAATGGAGACACTCAGTCGCTCCGCTCCCTCCTTTAAATAGGCTATTAGACGCTTATTAATTTTATTTCATTCTTAGAAAATGGGTCCATTGTACCCAAGGTGTTAAAAAACTTATTTACATCCTAATTCTTATTATTGGCATAATTTGGGACAAAACGAGTGCACTTTCTTAATATTGAGTAAACTTTTTAAAATCGGGTCAAAGTCCATTGAGTGAAAATGTACCCAAGGTGTTAAAAAACTTTTTCTTCCAAATTATTATTTTTGGCAAAATTTTGAACAAAACGAGTGGTCACACGATACACTTTTAGTAATATTGAGTAAATTTGTGAAAATGGGGTCAAAGTACATTGAGTAAAAATGTACACAAGGCATGACAAAAACTTCTTCTCGTCCTAATTCGTAATATTGGAATAGTTTGGGACAAAAAGAGTGGTCACAAGATACACTTTCGTACTATTGAGGAAATTGGATGAGCGAAGCGAAAACTTCAATTTCACTGACCCCTCAAAAAATTTAGCTCCAATGTTTTTTTGTTTGTTTGTATTTTTTTCTGTTTGTTCGCTCTCTACCAGGCAAACGGCATAATTATATGCGATCTTGATTGAAGTTAGAGGGGACCTTCGAAATCTCTGAACTTAGACCTGCCACGTTTTTGGGTACAATCGAAGAAATATTTTTCATGAATATCGTACTTATACGATTTTTTTTTCGATTTTTAGTGCGTTTTTTTCGTGACATTTGGGCCGATTCTGACCAAACGGGTAAGGGCTACAACGTTCATATTTTACACGGACATTAAAGTTATGGTTATGTATTGCCTTTTGAAGGAAAAAGTTGACAAAGTTAGCCAGAATCCATAGAATAAAGGTTTTAATATGAGTTTTTTTTTAGGTATATAATAACAATTAACAAGTAACAATAGAAACTTGACAACTATCACCAACAATGCATTAAAAAGAACTTGAAAAAGTAAAGAGATCCCACGCAAACTAAAAACTTATTAAAAAAGCTCATCGATTAACGCGACTAAAAAAGCGTTCGCGAAAGCGGCCTTGTTTATGAAAATGGGTCAAAGGGCGCATAATTTGATCATATTTATATATACACCCTATGGTGAAATTTTATATAATTATATATTATAAGAGTCAAGATCTATTGTACTAAATTGTTATCAAGATTTGAACACAAAAATGAAGATTGAATGCAAGAATGAAGATTCGCGTTCGTTGGTTTCTTCCGCGAAAGATTGATTAGGCCTACTCCCTGATTTGCTGCTCATATTCGTTTGAGTGGGATCGTCTAATAAATCATTTTTTTTCTTTTCGTTTTTCTTTTTTAGTGTTTTTCTTATTTTCTTTCTTTTTCTCTCTTTTTTCCTTTCCATTCCATTCCTTTTTCTTTTCTTTTCTTTTTTCTTTTCTTTCTTTTATTTATTTATCAGATGCATATTACAACAGAGTTCAAATACTCCACAAGTGCAAATCATAGCATTACCTAATGGATAGAAAACATACTAATAGACATTAAAATATACAACACAAAATAATACATTTAACTCATTAAACATGTGAAATTATCAATTTAAATGTGAAACTATCAAAATTATTAACATTAAAAATGAATTAGAGATATTCTTGAAAGAAAATAGAAGAACAATTTTATATGAAAGAAGATACTAATGGAAATAAGCTAGTGAGTAAATTACGTTAATATCCTAATGCTTGAGTGATCACAGATTTAAATTTAAAAATATTTTGAGAGTAGAGATCAATGTCTGTTCCTTCAAGAGGTTTTAACATATTAAAAGAAATCTGTAATCTGTTGATGCATGAATTTTTATGGAGGTCGAGATGACTTAGGGCTGGTTGAAAAGTTTTGTGAAGGCGTGTATGTTTGGGAGGTATATGAAAATTTAATTTGCCAAGAATTAAACTAGTGTTTGTTAAATTATTTACAATTTTGTAAAGGTAAACCATGTCGGAATAGTTCCTTCGGTTTTCTAATGTCATTAGGTTAGCATCTTTACAAAGTTGTGCATAATCTACTCTATGATACAGAATGTTACTTTTTATACATTGATGTTTTATGAAACACTGTTGGACCCTTTCTACATTATGAATTTTGGTGATTTGATATGGGTTCCAAATAGAGCTAGCATAATCTAAATGAGGCCTAACAAGAGAGAGGTACAACTTTCGCATAGTGGTTTTGGAGAATTCTTTAGAGCAGTTTCGTCTTAAGAAACCAAGCAATCTAAATGATTTCGGAATAATGTTAGAAAGGTGATTCGAGAATGAAAGATCATGAGATATGATGACACCTAAATCCTTGACTTTCGTGACTCTTTCCAAAATCTGATCATTGAGACTGTAGATATGAAATTTAACATGTTTTGTTTTTGTTGTAAACGTAATGACTGCACATTTAGATACATTAAGTTTAAGCTTCCATGTTCTGCACCATTCTGCAAGCGCGTCCAGATCTGACTGCAGGCATGCACGGTCAGCATCTCTTCGTATTGGACGATATATCTTAAGATCATCAGCAAACATTAGACAGCTTGATGACATAAAACAAGACGGTATGTCATTCACAAACAGGGTAAAGAGTAGTGGACCCAAAATTGAACCTTGCGGCACTCCAGATGTTACACTTTCAGAAGATGATCTTATTGTATCAATGACAACTGACTGAGTTCGTCCAGTAAGGTAGCTTTCAATTAATTGATGAATTTTACCGGTAATTCCATAGGATTTTAATTTAAATAGGAGAAGATCGTGATCAACACTGTCAAAAGCTTTACTGAAGTCCGTGTAAACAGCATCAACTTGAACACCTGAGTTTAGGGTCGTTGCAATATCGTGAGTGAATTCAGTAAGATTAGTAACAGTTGATTTTCTTTTCATAAATCCATGCTGACTTGGTGAAATGTAGTCTGCCACATGATTATTTAATCTTTTTTCTTTCTTTTCTTTTCATTCCCCACCCTTTTTTATATTTGATTCATTCATTAATTGCATTTAATATCCTTTTTATTTGTTGCCAAAATTGTTGAGTTTTAATGCATTGTTGTTGTTATATTACTATTTCAAATATTTACTTAAATGTAGTTCATTGTTCTGTCTGCGTCTATGTAATTAGATTTATTTAGTTGCCCTCCTGTTAGTCAGTTTTTATAACTGAATAGATAGATAGATAGATAGATAGATATAGATAAGGGTCTTTATTGTAAGGCGGGATTAAGGCTAGTGAAGCCTTATCTTCCATCCAACCTAATACAACTAATAATAATAATACAAATGATAATGAAGGCTTATGAAAATTATAGATAATTTGAACACAAAGTAATTGGCCAAATGAAAATTACACATAATTAACTAAAAACATAAACATTTGAAATTATGATAAACAATTTACACAATTTAGCTATCATTTCATTCTCCGCATTCATCCATCGCTTTCATACAGTTTCATTACAGTAACAAAGAAGGCGTCCTCGTAAAGTAAATAGAGTAACACAGGTAACCGAGCATATTAATACGTAATTTATTTTCATTATTTGGGTTGTTTGGGTGTTTTGATATCACTTATTGTTTGTACAGTTAAGAATTTGAATAATAGGAAGTAGTAGCACTTTTAAAAGCATAGAAGTTATTTATATATTTGTCTCTGATTTCAGACGGAAGAGCATTCCAAGTTCGAATAGCGTGGATTTTGAATGAGTGGTCAAGGAGATTAGTTCTGTGTATGGGAAATGAGAGTTGTGTACCGGACCTAGACCTGGTATTAAACATGTGGTTTGAGTGAAGGAAATTGAAAGTTAGAGGCGAGAGTAAGACGGTGACGATGTTGAAAGTAGTTTGTGAACTAGGCATACGGAGTGAAGGTTTCTACGATCCTTTAATCTAGCCCAACCAAGCGTCTTAAAACCCGGGGTTATATGGTCAGATTTTCTTATTCCTAATATAAATCGTACACAGGAATTTTGTGCCCTTTGGAGACGAATAGCCAGGTCCTCGGTCAAGTCATTGTAAACAACGTCGCAGTAATCGAAATGGGGAATAATAAGAGATTGTACTAGCATTGTTTTTAGTTTAGTCGGAAAGAAGTTTTTTAGTCTGTTTAATGAGTGAAGTGCAGCATACGTTTTTTTACAAACGTGTTTGACATGTTCCGTCCAAGTCAGGTCATTAGTCATAATAAGTCCTAGGTTTCTGACTTGTTGTTGAAAGGGTATTGTTGTACCGTTTAAAGAAACGTTGTCGATTGTCGAGTGGTCTAATTTTGCTAAAAGTTTGTGGTAGCCTAAAATAATGATTTGTGCCCACAAATTGGGGTTTATTTGCAAAACGTTTTTAGTTGCCCACAAAGCAAGAGATTGCAGGTCTTTGTTTATCATTTCAATTGCTTGATTAATTAGTGAGGGAGAGACATGTATATAAATTTGCAGATCGTCTGCGTATAGGTGGTGATAGCAATAAATGAGTGAATTTGAAATGTCGTTAATGTACAATGAGAATAACAAAGGTCCTAAAACACTTCCTTGCGGCACACCTGCCGTCACTGGTAGCCAATTCGATTGATTGTCACCTGAGATAATGCACTGTTGCCTGCCGCGGAGATACGAATTCATCCATTGTAGTGTGGAAGGAGAAAAATTTAAAGATTGAAGTTTGCTTATAAGAATGTCTATGTCAACGGAGTCAAAAGCTTTGCTAAAGTCAAGAAGTGTCAGTATGGTAAGTTGTCTACTGTCCATGTGAGTTCTTACGTCATCAGTTACTTTAATGAGTGCTGTGGATGTACTGTGATTACATCGGAAACCAGATTGGTGCTCGTCTAGAATTTGATTTAATTTCAGAAAATCTGATATTTGACAGTGGACAATATATTTATTTAACAGACGTTACAGACGTTAAAAAAAAAACGTGACTGGTAGGCTAATCCTCCCAGCACAGTAAGTAAATTTGTAAATAAAAGACAAAGGGTGCAAAATCTGGTTAGATATACATATGGTGATATATATTTTTTTAATTATATTTTGACTTTTATCTACAATAATTGTATTAATTTTGTAATCTTAGGATCTAATTTAGTTTGATTATTGAATAAGATCAAAATGCCAATTTTTTACCCCCTTCCACCCCCTTTACCGGACGGATTTTGTCATGGCACCTCGAGGCAATTTTCTTTATGCAATCCAAAATTCACGGCTCTACCACAAATCCGCCTAGCCATAGGGAGAGAAATTCTGCCACCGAGTAAAAGCTCAATTGCAGTAAAATAATTGGATGAGCGAAGCAAAGACTTCAATTTCACTGACCCTCCAAAAAAATTAGCTCGGGTGTTTTTTTTGTTTGTTTGTTTTTGCTTGTTTTGTTTGTTTTTCTGTCTGTTTGTTCGCGCTCTCCCGGTCAATCTTGATGAAAATTGGAGGGACCTTCGAAATCTCTGAACTTAGATATACCACGTTTTTGGGTATAATAGAAGAAATATTTCTTACGAATATCGTACTTTCCCGATTTTTTCCGATTTTTAATGCGATATTTTCGTGATATTTGGGCTGATTCTGACCAAACGGGTGGGGCTACAACGTTCATATTTTACATAGGCATTAAGGTAATGATGATATTTTGTATTTTGAAAGAAAAAGTTAAAAAGTTAGCCAGAATCCATAGAATAAAGGTTTTAATATGAGTTTTTTGATTGTGGTATATAATAAAACGTATGTTTTTAAATTTAACAAGTAACAATAGAAACTTGACAACAATCAACAACAGCGCATTCAAAAAGCACTTGCAAAAGTAAAGAGATCCCACGCAAACTAAAAACTTACAAAAAAGCTCATCCATCAACGCGACTAAAAAAAGCGTTCGCGAAGCGGCCTAGTAAAGTATAGTAACATGTAATATCACTAGCAGTTCAAGGAAATATAATTTGTGCAATTTTGTGAGTGATATTGCTTGAAGTTGAGTAGTTCTCGTTAATGTTTCTAATGACTCCGTAGGCCTACTACTATAAAGTTTGTTTATTTGTCCTGTCAGAGAACAGTTCGGAACTTAGCGGAAACGAGGCCTTGTACAGGAAGTTCGGGATTTTGAACGAATTATAAAACAGATGTTCTGACCTTCAGAGATGAACCGATGAACGCAATCTGCAAAATGGACGGTTTGAGATCTCAGTTCCCGCGTTTCATTTGAAATACGTAATGTTGGCAACACTGGCCTCCGCCACAGGTTTTGTAATTTGTACTTGTGATTTATGAATCGTGCTCGTGCTCCTTTGTTTGTAAACATACATTTTACATGTTCGCGTTTAACTTATTTTCTCTTCAGTTTTATATTTTTTTAATTAATATCTTCGCTCTGACCTGTGAAGAATACTGCAATATTGAAAACGGAGGAAAACCCACATGTACAAAATCTATTGCAGCCCACTACTATTCAAAAGGTGAGGTTATGTTTCAGACCTAGGGCTAGAGCTAGGGGCAATCCCAATAGGCCTAGGCCTAGGCTAGACTAGTGCCATAATTTAAACCTAAGGTAGAGAGAGGGACAAATCTTTCCAAGTAAAAACAACATGGAGGTAAAACTAGGCTTGTAGGCCGGGGCTACACATTCCGAGTTGTCCACAACTGATGACTCGCAACGTGCTCGCAAAAGAAGGGAAACTCATGGTTTTAGATGAGGGTGACTACACAGACGAAGGTGACTCGCAGCCGGCGAAATTTTCCACAGTAGGCTATGTCGGGCTCGTTGCGGACGGCCCCTACCTGCAGACCAATGTCAACACAGTCACAGAGAGCGACTTGGGCACACAGTGCGGTTGCAGGTCTGCGATTTTGCATGCAAACTCTTGGACACATTGACTACGTTTATCAGGCAAGTTGGGCTCGGACTTCTCGGTACGAGCTCGTTCGGTGCGAGCTTATTTAGCTTGATAAACACTCTGATGATGAGCACCCGTCTCGGCTCGCGCTCCCTTTTCAGCTCGCAACACAAACCGAGCCAGCTTGGTTGATACGATCTGAAATTTGACTGCTAAACCCAATCAAGCTCAAATATGCAAACTCGCGGCCATGTTCTTTGTAATTGTCCATTCACAGCCACTGCTTCCAAGAACAACAGCAATAACTGTCACAAACAGCTGTGCATTGATACATTTTGCAAGCGAAGTGTCTATACGTCCGACGGGTCGGACGGGCCAAGCAACCACAGGCTGTACGCCCGCCGAGCTTGTGGACGTAATTAAGTTCTCTGTGTACTTTCGTTGGGTTAGTCCAACTTTCCGCCTAGTTGTAGTACGCCGCACTAGTTCTAGGATATAATCGATAAGAGCGTATCCAAAATCTTTAAGTTATGCGCTCCTTGGCCGTCCGCCGTCGGACGTATTGCACAAACTCAGCTGTACGCCCAACATCCCGTCGGACGTATAGACGTGGCCTTTAGCAAGCGGTGACATTTCTAAACCTTTTAGCTCGGACTGAGCTAGTCCTGTCTGAAAGCTCTTGATAAACATTAGCAAACTGAGATTGGAAATCCAGCACACACCGAGTAGTCCGAGCCCAGATCGCCTGATAAACCATTGGCGTAACTGGGGGGAGGCTACCGCCTCACTAAATTTAGTCAGGGGGGCAAGGAGGGGGCACAATTTTGTGGCAAGGATTTTGTCAACTGATAGTAAAACTAAAAATCTTCACAATTTTATAAATTATCGACAAAACCACACTAAAACCTAGTAAAAAAAACACCATTTGTAATGTTAAAAACATAAAAAAATCTGTGGCTTAGCGCCGCAGACCCCAGTGGCGGTTTTTATGGTGTGCATGGATGTGCAAGGCCTAGGTATTGCATATACCTGATCAGTCCTGAAAAATAGGCCTAGTAGGCCTAGGTCTATGAGAGAAACCTATTTTTAGAAAATGTATGAAGACTGAAGAGCCAACATAATGAGAGTCAATTATTCTGTACCCAATGTGGGAGTTATAAGCACGCTTGTTACTTTGGGGAATTATCGGGAAGTCTGAAAAAAATGTGAAATGCTTTTAATTACAAATTTCTATAAGTAACACGCAAGTGACAGTGCAGCCTCATCCACAGGCCTATATATAGCCCCCACATCTTTGGTGATTCTGCACCACAAAATAAAAAAATGGAAAATTTGTTCCTAAATACATAAGAGAAAAATATCAAATTAATTTCATAGGCCTAAAGATCTTAAATTGAGCAAAATCTAGGAAAATCTTGAACAAAATGTTCCCGGAGGTTGTGCCCTCAAACCCCCAAGATGTAGGGCCTAGTCTACTTGTTAAAGCTTCCGACCTATCAATTGCACACCTTCAATGGTGTCATGCGAGTACACGGCATAAACCCAAAACAAAATATAGGCCTAGGCCTACCCCTCAATAAACCTAAAACAAATCGGGGTACATAGGCCTACGGTGTATAGGCCTACCGTGCATATTATTATCCTACTCTCATAGAACAAAATATGAGAAAATCAAATTTCAAATCAAAGCACATAGGTAGGTAATCTAATATTCAGTAACAAAATACAAACAACCGTAGGTAGGTAGGTAGGCCTACCTATCAAAAACACAGCTACAACCTACTAAATATCTGCGTGACTATTGATGTGAAAATAATGTAAATTGTTATTTGCAGGACACATAGAAATGGGTATCAAAAGACTCGTCTTGGAAGTCAGGAACAAGAACAAAGACGTTTGAACTGCGGATAACGATTTAGGTGGTAGATGGCGGGTCCAAGAGCACGTGCTCACGATCACGGCATCAATGCTTTTGCTAAGATGTGATTTATTGTTTCATACGGCCAGAAAATACATAAAATAACTTATATTATTATGTGTTGACATCTACCTTATCAGTAACAACTGACAACTGATTTTCAGTGGGCCAAGCCAACCCTGTCGGCACCGACGCGTTAACATGTGCCAACGAAAGATCAATATTAAAAAAATAAGAAAACGCGTCCGAACTAGTTGGACAAGATTAAATCGGATCAACTTAATAATTTATTAGGCCTATGTTTAATAAAATAAAATATGTTTTTATCTACATCCAGCGAGAAATTGTAGACCTAATAGCAAATAAATAAATAAATTGTATTTAGAGTCTAGCCCTACCCACTCAGTTATATAGGCTAACTGATTTTCAGTGTGGGACAGTAAATCAAAGCGACCAAGCCAAACCTGTAGGCCCCGACGCAATCGACAAGAGTAATTCGTACATTAGGCCTACGTCTAATTCTATGGCAAAAATTCTCGAGATGTCTGTCCTATAGATATGACCAAATGACATTGACAGCCGAGCCCTATAGCACACCATTTTATTCTTGCACATATCATGATAAAAGAACGTTATCACTATCTAAAATATAGAAATAGGCCTAGTAAGTACTAAGTAGGGCTACTGGTAGTAGTTTACAAATCATCATCATCAATCATCATAGAAATCAACCGAACGCGATATAGGCCTACATAATATGTAGGCAATCTTAATTTCTGATGCCGTCCGCAGTGGCACATATTAGGTACTGTTACTATTGTCACGCTGGTGAATTATACTAGGAGGACGCGGATTCAAATCCCACACAATGCATTGTTTTTTTTGTAATTGTCTTTCACTCATGGTCTCAAATAGCAAACTTGCAATAATAAGGACGTTTTACAACAACAATAATCACCATCATTAGTTTCTGATCAGGAATATTATAGAATTATTTCAGTAACGATTTGAAAAGCGGTAAGCAAACCTCAAAATAGTAGATTGTGTTTATGTAATCTGATGACAAGCACATCCGGTGTCCAGATCCCGCCCACTTTTCCTCCCCTACTTGCTTCAAAGCAGACTCGGATCGGTTTTCTCTAGAGAGTGCCACCAAATGGAGACAAAAGTGTGCTTTGCACGGCGTTTGTACTTTTCAAACTGCGTATCTAGGTGCCCGTTAGGGCGCCGCAGCCAAGCCGTGGCGCGCTACACACTCAAGCACCTTATACAGCAAGCATAGTTGGGGTGATTTCGAGGTGTTACCTAGCCGTCATGTAACGTGATGTGAACTTGAAAACTATCACAATCGAGGGGATTTAGGTAGGTACCTGACTACACATGCCAAATTTTATTGGGGTACGACCATTCCTTCTTGGTGAAAAAATGGCTTGAAACATGCTCAAAATCACTTTAAGGATGTTAGCTACTGCTACTACTGCTACTGCTACTACTGCTACTTCTACTGCTACTGCTAACATCTAATTCGTCAGTTTCAATCGGCCCGCGATTCTGACCAGACGGGTGGGGTTACAATGTTCATATTTTACATGGACATTAAGGTTATAGTAATATAGTCTCTTTTGAAAAAAAAAGTTGAGAAAGTTTGTTGGAAGGCTTCCAAATAAAGGTTTTAAAATAAGCCTTAAACACTAGGCATACAATCAACAAGTAACTATAGTTACTTGACACTTGTTGACGGTACAAGCAGAGTTCTGGCGGGAAAGTGCGATACGTAAACAAATAGCGGACATTTTAAATTTTTCTTCTTTGTGTGGAACGAGAAAAGGGGTCATTATACTCTCATAAAACAAATCAGAAACCGTCCCTGGCCTAGGCCCAGATGTAGAAAATTATTTATAATACAACAGTGTAGGTCTAAAGTTCCATTAGGCTATAGGACTAGATAAATAAATACTTACATTACATGTTTGACAAGCCTAGCCAACCCTAGGCCAGCACAACCTTGTTCTGACACACTTCCCGCACAAATAACTAGTTTTGATTACTAAAAGCCTAATGCAGATAAACAATAGTATGATTGTCCACCTAGACTATACAAAAATGTTCGGAAATAATACACATATTCTTTTCTTTTTAGCCATGTTTAGCTATGATCAAAGTCAGCTTGCTGCTACACACAATGTCGAAGCAAGGTGTCGAATTTGAGCGTGCTCATCTGTTTGTTTACATAATTGCAACAATCAAATCATTTCATGCAACTCGTCTTTCGATTGGCCCGCGTTTATGAAGGCACTGCCATCTAGAATAAATAATATAGAACGTTTTCGAGCTCTTTGCTACGCAAATCTTTTTAAAGTGTCTGGATTTCGTGGACCTCAACCCACGTGAATAACAGCAATACTCTTTCAACTCACAACCCATGACGTTTTCCACGATACCGTTCAAGAATACCAATTCCTTCGAAAACGAAAACGACTTCGTTTTCAAATTGCGTTTTCAACTCATCTCCCACGAACTCAAGAATTGGGGTCCAGTCCTTATACCGTCGTTATACCATGGTTATACCACATATACCCAGGATGTACATGAATCCGGGTCTAGATATTTTACATCCTTTTGTCTATTGTTATTGCTAATACCATAGAAATTAAATCAACTTTGATAAATTTATTATATTTTAACAAATAATTTTACAATGGAACTTGAAAAAGTAATGAGATCACACACATAACAAAAACTTGTAGAAATACAGCCAAACCTTACACACTCAAAAGAAATGAGATCTAAAAAAGGGCCAAGCTCATCTACCCTTCCACATTTGCGCATTCTTAATTCATAAACGTACAGTGTCCCATAACAGCATCCTCGAAAAGCTTGGCAAAATAAAATTTGCATGTTATTACGTTTAAATTAATTAGAAAAAAGAACTTGGTTGAACTATTACGTTTAAATTAATAATCGCAAATTCTATTTTGCCAAGCTATTCGAGGATGCTGTTATGGGACACTGTACGTTTATGAATTAAGAATGCGCAAATGTGGAAGGGTAGATGAGCTCAGTGGCGTGGTGAACCATTGATTTCAATCGGTGCCTAATATTTCTGTCGACACCCACCACCCTACTTTAGGGGGGCATGCAGGGGGGTCTGGGGGGCGAGCCCCCCAGTTTAGCCCCGCAGGGCGATTTTTTGAAAATGGTAATTCTAGAATGGATTTGGTGCGTTTTAGAAGCTGATCATCGGTATTTGTAGATGGGACTGCTGACCGACTTTCATGTAAATAAATTTTACTAGGAATCGTCTTTTTTATTAGGGTACTGTTTTTTATTAGTAGATAATTTATGTTATGATACAATCTTTTACTATGATGATGTATGATATGTACTTTTATATTAACTTTTTATGCTTTGCCAATTTACGTTATTATTCTTTGAATTAAATAGAAACAAGCCTCCAAAAGTGGTTTTTGAGCCTAAGTCAATAGTAAAATGTACCGATACCACAACAAAGTGCTATTATTATAGTAAATTGCAATTTGTGGGTGCTACAACATTCATTACTATTTTTCATCCATAGTTATAGGCTAATAACAAATTGTTGGCATTATTGATTTGTTTTAATTTTTATGAATACAATTAGCTGATTAATAACATATTTAAATAAGTTATTAAACAAAGTGAAATTAAATATTTATGACTAAAGACGTTTTCAACATCTCTCTGTCTGTATGCGATATTTGAAGTCGATTGTTGGACGCATTTTACTTGAAAAGAAGTAACTTAGAGAGTAATGTTGACTTCGATGCATATTTATCTATGGCTTCATTAATGTCAATTTTAATATCCTTTTCACATGAGAGTATCATTAAGCCTTCTAAACGATCTTGGGTCATTGTCGATCTAAAACAAATGAAATGATTAATATTTCATTCTACCCTGCTCATATTATACCAAATTTTTTTTTAATGCTTATTTTGAATTGTACATGTCTATTTAGAAACTGTATGCCTACCTGAGTCTGCTTTTTATTATTTTCAATTTAGAAAACGACCTTTCCGCAGATGCAGAAGAAGGTGGAATGGTACAAATCCCTTTATATGCCAAGCATAAGTTAGGAAACGCCGATTCAATTTTAAATTCTTTTAAAATTTTTAAGATGTCCGACACGTTTTTATTGGCTTCATTGCCGTTGTCGGTGCTGTCTTCATCCATTTCCTCCTCGGTGTCGCTTTCAAGATCGATGTTTAGACTCTCATCTTCATTTGTGTTCAAGAGGTTTTCCTGCTCTTCAAGATTTGTGAGATGAGAGTGCTCATGAAGTGCATTTGGCTTCATGGCAGCAAGGAGATTTTTGTAGCTCTTCGCAAACTTCATGTATTCGTTCTTTAACGACTCGCAATTAATTGCTGGGAGCCATTTAACAATTTTGCTGAAAGCATCGGCAGGAATGTCATCCGATTTTTTAACTTTAAACAGTCTATCTGGATTTAGAACCGCCAAGTCTTTCAAAATATCTTCAGCTTGCTCGAAACGGTTCCTTATCGCCGATAAACAAGTGTCTAGAACCTGGTAATAGACTTGTGACCTGTATCGAAGTTTGGCATCTGTAGGTATTTCATCTGGGACACACTCTCCAGGCATCATTTTCTTACGACGCACCCTAGTTTCAGACAAAGCAACTTCAGTGTCGTCGAATCCATGTTTTGTAGCGAAATCGGTGGCTTTCTTGTACACTAAGTCAAAACATGTTTCATTTCTCATGTTTTGCAGTTCCTTTGTCGTAGATGAAATAAGGGCCATGGCATTTAGGAAGTCTAAACCTTTTGTTTGAAGATACTTTGAAAGTGGTGTTGTTATATCAAAAATGCTGTTCATAATCAACATCATTAACACAAATTTGAATGATGTAAGGTTAGAAAAAAAAGTTTCTGCTCCACTAGAGGTTTCTCGGTCTTTGTCCTTACGTAGAATGTCAAGAGAATCGAGCAGCGATTCATACGTTATCATGACAGCATCAATCGCCCGGTCATGAGACGTCCACCTCGTGTTTGACAAATGCTTAAGAGTACGCAATAGCTTGGTGGGACAAGAAATCTCAGAGGGGACTGAGGAAGACGGGAAGTATAAGAGGCAGGCTAGAAATAGACGAAGAGAGACTTGTTTAGACAGAGATAACGAGATAACTGGTTTTTAGCTCCACCCCACGGCTGAGATAAGGAGTCCGACTCGGTCGGTGTGCGGCTAGCTGGACACTGGATTTCGTTTTGCGATTGAATTAAATACCGAAACGAATAACATGGGACATGTAGATCGTAACATTCAAATGACAAATTGACTCATTATTTTGATTATTGGTTGACGTTTCCGCGCATGTTGATTTTTATTTCGACAATAAGTTACCAAAGTTCATTGCAAGCTTAGTTGATTATAGTGAAAAATTAGTAATACTGACTATGTTAGTGTTGTATGTAATTGTTATTGATGTCTTTATGCTTCGATTTGTTTCAATAATAGCACTTTTTATTTTTATTTTGTCGCTAAAGCATGAGGCCAACACAACAAACAAACATTAGACATTATAACCAGGTTTTGTAAACAGCTTTTAATGCCGCGTAGTTAATTATGCCTTTTGCCATACGATTTGATTCAAAGTTTTGATTGGCATTAGAACATAGAATTTTTCTTTAAAAGTAGTACACTATCCTAAGTGAATCTCCTAATAATGTGTTTTCTATGCCGTGGATTGACTTCGTTTTATTCGTCTTCGCCTTGATTGTAGATTTTAGATTTTAGAAGAGTTCTCATTTATTTGTGAACATTCATAATCCCTGTAGCTTTTCATAAAAAATATATTGAAATATTTTCGTAGCTACCACCCTCTAAACACGCATTGAGTACGATTGCATGACTTGTGTGGCCGCGATTGTTCTTAGCTCTGTGAGGTCAAAGCGGTCGAGATTCGCTTGGTTATCGCTGGATAAGAGCCCGTTCTGCGCCGTAAGCACACAGCTTGCAGAGGCGTCGGCTGTGAATACTGTCTCACAAACATCTATGTATGCATCTATGTAATTAGATTTATTTAGTTGTCCTCCTTTGTAAATCAGTTTTTATAACTGAATAGGATAGACGTTAAATAAATAAATAAAATAAAAATAAAATGCAACAATCAATGCGACGAAGTTTACGTAAACGAAAAGTGTAAGACATAGTTTTGTAGAGAAAGCTTGTGCACATCGATTGCTGCCACTCGTAATTTTTTTGATTTTTTTTTTGTGGCTTGTGATCGAGTTTAAAATGCGATGTTACGATTTTTTGCGATTTTCTTCGACCAATTTTTAATGTTTTGCATATTAAATTTTACGAAAATACCAAATACCATATCAATATAGGTAGATACAATAGAATTACACATTCTAAAAAAAATTAGGTCTATACGTTTGTAACTTTAGATGTATTAAAGAAAACAAGAAAAAATACAAAAAATACAAATTTTGAGTTTGATAATTTTTTTAAGGGTGTTCCGACAAGTTTTTTTGAAATCCATATCTATGGGAATATCCTGGGACTGTCTGGATCATGTTCTGAAATTTACAGCTGGTTACCTCTCCGATGCTGTAAAAGGATAAAAAGCTATCTGCTCTCTTTAGTTATCAGACGAGTTAATTTTAAATCACTACTTCCGTAATTTTTATTCATCAAATGAAATTGTGCCACTTGTATGAAGATACACATATTTTTTGTTTGATTTGCAGCGCTTTATGGAGAAATTATTCGTGAAATCAATATTCTCGGAAACCTACATTGTTTATAAATGAGTTAACCTCTGTAAAAAAAAAAAAAAAATCTCTTCACATTTTGGCCTCTCAGCAAACCTAAAAAGCAATGGATTAGTTTTGCTATTTCACAACTAAATGTTCGATGTAAAAACTTGAAAGGCGATTAAGGGGACTTGCCTTTTGGAGAAATGTGCAACTTGCCTATAATTTTAGTGTGCGTTTTAGACATAATGAAAACAAAACCTGTATTTTCTTTTCTTTCAAGAAAATCAATTGAAACAAAATTTCGGTAGGCAAAATAATAATATATTTTTCATCATATTGTTGTCTTTAAGAAACGGGTTTAAAATAGTGATAAAAACATATCGTTGACACTGCAGACATAGAGACACTGCAACCCAGCTGTAGTTTACTTAGGCCCAACATAAATTAGTCTTTGAATTCGGAACAGAATAATATATTAATTTCAGTCGATTTAACATTATTTTGTAGATACATTGAAAGATGATTTGATACTTTATTTAAAAAATATAAACTAATAGTATAGATATCGTTTATAATTCACCAATATAGACGTGTTATTTCACGTCTGTTAAAACTACCGTTTTATGGCAAAGGTATGTTCTCCGACTGCCAACAGAGGTACCTCATAGGTAATGATTCGAAAGGTCTCTGGTTCGATACCCACCACAGGCAATCCTGACTAGAAATGTTCTTCAGACAACAATACGAATGAATACATGGCCCTCAGAGATTCCCTCGCAAATACTCGTAAATTTTACCTGAGTGCATCCTAAAGAAACTAAAATTCATAATACGTATACCTATGACTACAACTTGCACGCATTTTATCAATAGCATTAAACTTGCTTTTTTTCTGCCAGAAGTAGGAAGCGGCGATGGATAATGATGATGATCATAAACAATAATAATTAATTTCTGAATAATTCAGAAGGACAAGAAAGAGAGCCAACAATGTCCATAACTCATTTTTAAATTCAGTATATGTACGGGAATCGGTCGAGAAAGTTAATTACAATTATTTTTTCGGGTTTTCTTTCATAATGGCAAGATCAAAGCCCATTAATCCATTATCGCTCGTAGTAGCAATATGTCAACAACAATACACTTGTCGAACTAACCCGTTATAGGGCCGTTAAAATAAACTTACTTTTATCGATCAAAATAGATTACAAAGTTTGTTACTATTTTTTCGATTTAGTTTGATTGGCTAGGATCTGATCTCGATTGAATATTATAATATTTTGAGATGCCTAGTAATGCAACATAAGATCACTAGCTCTAGCTCATGTAACAATTTACTAAATATAATTTGATCTCTCACAGTAACTGAAAAGTGAAATCATTTTAAACCTCCTAGTTCGCGCACTTGTAATTTTTGCCGAGTTGGACGATACTGAGCTAGGCCTCGTAAGTGTGCGTAAGAGACATTTTCATTAGCACTAAACAAATTGGAAGATCTACGTTTAGAAATGTCCATGATTAGTAGGCCTATCAACAGTCGGAGTAGACAATTGTCTACTAGAGAGCAAACTATCTTGCAGCAAGTGGCTTAAGGCTATTCCATAGACATCTGGATGTGACTTGTTACTCTATAATTCGAAATGTATTGCAATTTAGAGGTGTTATGAGAGTAAAAAAAAATAACAAAAAAAATATTAAATATTTTTTTGGGGCGTACCGGCTATTTAAACAATACAAAACTAAATCATAGTCATTTCAAAAACGGTGCTTTCTAAAAATCCCTTATTTTTTTACAATAATAGTTAACATGTGCTTAACGACTTCTGAAAGTTTTGTGTCATTGCACTTCATGGTTTAAAAGTTATGAATTTTTAAGTGTACCGGTGTGTTTTGAGTCATTTTTATGTATTTTCGAATTGATAATATGCTAAACGTAAAAGTGAAACTGCATTTTGGTTGATCATTCTTCATTGGCCCAAAATACGTTTTGCTGACACTTTTTAAATTTTCCAATTTGGATGAATGGTTTGTGAGTTGGAACTGATTTCCCGTGCCCCTGTAAATATCCCCGATAATTGGCCATTTCAACCCCGTCGCGGCAGCAGCTCAGACCGTCTTGTAGCGCTGCGCGGTGACTGAGCGAACTACTTCGACTCGTAGAGCCCGGCGCGCGTTTCAACTTTCAACATTTCCAAAATCCACGGATTTTGTGAAGTGTGAAAACTAAATCATAGTCATTTCGAAAACGGTGCTTTCTAAAAATCCCTTATTTTGATACAATAATAGTTAACATGTGCTTAACGACTTCTGAAAGTTTTGTGTCATTGCACTTTATGGTTTAAAAGTTTTGAATTTTTAAGTGTACCGGTGTGTTTTAAAAAAATGTGAAATTAAACGTGTTGAAATGGGACGGCGTAAGACAATGCCTAGAAGAACGAAAAAAAAGTAAACGAGCCAAAGCTATTAAAGCCTCTGGGTCAAGAGGCAAAACGTTTCTATTGTCCAGACTTCATCATCAATAAGATAAAACACATAAATATAATATACATATTAATATTTCATGTACTCTGTAGTTGTGTTGTTGTTGTGACTGTGATAATGACGTCTTGAAGGCGTTTATGGTATTTATTTCTACTCGCAATGATAATATGTGGGAAAGACGTTGGCTAAAATTTGTTATAAATCGAGTAAACATCTCATTTTATTTGTTGGGTGAACAGTGGTAAAAATGTTCATTTGTGAATAAGCCACGCTCGTAGTCCTATTGAAACCACGACGAGTTGTTCGACATGAAGCAACGGTCAGAACGGTCAATGGCCAGAAAAGAAGGGTTGGGTTGGGGAGGGCTGCATTCCACATGGGTTGACAACGTGGTTGTGAATGCCACCCAATTTCTATGGGAAGGGTAGAGCGCTCGCTATTTGCACGACCAGCTGGATACAGAGTAATATTCACTTTCTTCAATGCCTGTGAGAGCACATTATCTATGTACCGTCGATCAGTACATGAAAAGTTGTATCAAATTATGCCGATCACGGGTTGTATGGGAATAGTTACAATAATATTTTAAAGTTAAATTGTATTAATTTTATTTTTGATTTAATTTATTTGTATTTATGTAACACTATTTAACCTGCCTTAGAGGCTTTGACGAATTAGAAAATCTGCATCTAAATAATTGTCAAAATAATTCAATTAGAAGTTCATAATGTCTGCTGCTGAAGCCATAAGTATAACCAAACAAACGCATTGTATTGAAAAGCAGTGGCGCACCCAAGGGGGGAGCTTTCGGGGCTAAAGCCACCCCTCCCCCCAGAACCCCTCACAAGCACCAACATTAAATTTATATTCAAAGCTCTTCACTTTTAATATATCTTATGTATGATAGATTTTGATGAAAATAATATTGAAACAAATAAATAAAAGAAAGAAAGCAAACACCTTGTTGCGTCTTGAGTTTAGCGCTGTGATCAGTTTGCGGTATTTTTTTTCATATGAGAGCTGCGCTTTGTTTTTTATCGTGGATTTACACGCCAGTTACTATTCTAAGTCCATGGTTTTATGACCGCCACACGCTCTATAGCGGCAACTTTTTAGACCCAACCTAAATTTCACCCGGCACCACTAATCAGCAGCGCTGCCACTTACAAATAGTGCATTTCCGATTTAGAACACTTTTGGGGGGGCTGCCCCCCCACCCCCCTGGATGAAATCCTGGGTGCGCCACTATTGAAAAGCATCGGTTTAGATCGCGTGATGTTACATCAAATTCAAGTTATTTCCCTTATTATGAAATTACGCATTACGCCCCCCCCCCCCCTCACACGTTCAACGCTTCGCAAATATAATATTTACCTTTTATTATTTACATACAAACTCATTTTAGGGACTAAATAATGTAACAACTTACGACGTAAATAAATTTAAATAAATAAATTTTATTTAGAGTCTGCCCACTCAGTTATATAACTGATTTTCAGTGGGGGACTTTAAATCAAAGCGACCAAGCCAACCCTGCAGGCCCCGACGCAATCGACGAGTGAGCGATAACCAACCAAAGATCGATATTTTTAATAGGAAATATAGCAATCAGTGGTATGGACAGTGCGAACACCCGCGAATCAACGCCAGAATCAACAAGGCCGATTCAGAACAACTCTGAAATTTATTATGTGCTTCGTTGCTAGGACGGCTCCAAAGTCACCGTTTACAAACTCCTAAGACAAGAACTGATGGACTTAAGTCCAAATCAGAAGTTAAAAAAAAAAAACGGAACAGACCAACTTGATTGCTTCTCTCCAGCCTGGTCCATCAGGATTACAGTTTCAACGCGATGGAACATCTACAGATTACGCAATCAGGTATAGATAAAAATATGTCTAAACATGAATATGTCAAGTTATGCTAAATTAACAATGCTCTTTGTGCTCTGCAAAGGTCGATCACAGATATTACTAATCGCAGAAAGAAACGCTGGTGTGCACCCTACAATGAGAATTACTTCAAATGCATTTATTCGTAGCTTTGTAGTGGGCTACATCAGCCTAGTGTCTACGATCAAAACTGACTGAAATATGGATCAATGTTTTATTGATTGTAAATATTATTCACACATTATTATAGAATCATTATCCGTAACTCAGTCAGTTTTTATCGTAGAATTACGTCCAAAAAAACAAAATTCAAGACACACGCTTTGCATTTCAAAAATTTTATTAGATATTTGCAATTAAACAAAAAATGTCAATAAATAAATAGAACAATAAGAACAGAAAGAGAATACAAAAGGTAGAAAAACCCTCACCCGGCTAGATTCGAGAAAGCAATTACCCCCGACTACCTGACCGCTCGCCGGCTGAGTGAGGCGATCCATTCAAAAGAAGTGACCTTGAACGACAATGGTGGGCCGTGCGTCACAACACACATCCGAAATCAGTAGAAATTCAAAACTACTGTCAAACCCTCGTGTATTTTCACCACCCCATCTGTAGGAGAAACGATGAACTTTTAAAAGCATTTTTTGCCGGACAAGTAGACATCCACATTACTGGTCTCGAAACCTAGCGGCAAAACTTAGAACACGGGCTCTGGAAAAGTCTTAACACAGCCCTTGTTTTTTGGGGGGAGCCGGGGGACGAACATTTTTGTAACCTCAAAAGATCAATTCAGCACGACTAGTTAAAGGGGTACGTAGATATAGTCAGTGGTTTCATCCAAAAATAATATAAGGGTTTACGCTCTTTCCAGTGTAAAGTACAAAGATCGTGCAGAATGGGGGGGGGGGGGTCTGGGGGGATGGAACCTTAGCAAATGATCCGAATTTTTGTTTTATTATTTGTTATGACAGGAGTATTTAAACGAGTCTTTTTTACACTAATCTTATACAAAATATGAATTAAAAAATTACGAGTTACAAAAATTATGTCAATATAATATAATAATATATATATATATATTAGTACTTAAGACATAAATTAAAAAAGTGACTACACCGCGGGGATCGAACCCCGGACCATAACTAACCGGGCCCTTGGGCTCTTACCAACATTAAATAGTTATATTAAATTAAATATTAATATTAATATTACATATAAATATTATTTATTATTATAAAATATTAATAAATAATAATATCATTAAATTATAATAAACATAATTTCGAATAATAATGATAATAATATAGCTTATAGGGGTTAAGCACTCGACCTGCAGTCGGAAGAACGGGGTTCGATACCCCGCTCTGATGGATTTTTTAATTTCTGGATCGATTTCCATAAAATAAATACCTCATTATGAAAAACAATTGTGCGGTTGTGCCCCCTGGCCCCTACACCAAATTTAAGGGGGCTGTTGGCGGTTGCCCCGCCAACATACCCCAAACCCCAGAGGAAACTGATAAAGTTTTATCACATTACCCAGCATATTTGTTCTCCACAGGCTTCCGATAAAATAGTGTTAACGTCTGTCTATGCCAGACTATCGCAGGGCCACTGATAATTTTGTCGATATATAGTGGTTCTCTCCTATCTAGAATAATCTTACCGTGTGGCGTGTATTATCACATAAAATAACTTTCAAGGAACGCAATGAAGAAATATGTGGACGATTATATTCAATAGGAATTGAGGTTTTTACAGACATAAAATAATAATAAGTATATATACGCATGAAGATTGTGTAGTTCAGAGATTTAGATGTGTGAATCACTATTACAACAAGTAACTAATTTGAGCACGGGATTTAGTCAGGTAAACAATGAACGGCTGCAAACACATCTCCACGTATATAAACATGCAATATTTACAAAGATCTCTATCCATAGGAAGTGATCTAATCAACATATAAATTGTAATGGCGCACCGACAGAGCATAGCAAAACATCAGATAAGCCTGGATATTCAGTTTTTTTTTTTGATTGATCTTTTATTTTTCCATATTGTTTGTATACATGGTTGTTACATTTTGATATTTGTATGCTCCAATAAGAGTAAATCTTGAGGCGGAGCATACTTTTTCTCATTGTGAATACATACTAAGGTTAATTGACATACTTAGGAACTAATTACCGTATCTCTTAGCAATAAAATAAAATAAAATTGGCACATAATATTAGGGCGTACGAATAGATAATGCATGCATTAGGAATAAATAGTGTACTGTCCATCCAAAATGTAATGCATGGGCAGTACAAATATTTTGTAGCGGGTATACATTAGCATTTCTGTCTATGCAAAATAGACGGCGTGCCTTGAATTAACATAACTAATCTTAAAAAAACTAATAATTAATAACTAAGTTAACAGTTGATCATTGATAAATTTTAACTAAAATAACAGTGAATCATGTTATAAACTTATTAAAAACATCTTTAGGGGTCTATTACCAAACATCCGAAACAATAGTTCTTATCATATAATGTACAATTATTGTACATTATACCTATTATATACATACCTATTATAGGTAGGTAAAAGCATGAAGATTATAGTGAAAAAAGTTTAGGCTTTAAGATATCATGCTTAGGAACATTAGATAAATACATGTCTACTTCCTTATACTAAAAATGATGCTACAAATTAAAATTAAATTTAAATATTCCTCTAACTTATCTGGTTCAGTGTTTTGATGGCTTTTGAAACAGCATTTCTGTTTCAGCAGTTAACGAGGATTATAGTCCACGTGTTATTATGTTGACTTTGTGAATGATTTACAGTTTATAACATTGGTTATGTAGCTTATTGACTTGGTAAGGAGCCATTTCTTTGAGTGGAGGTTGAATATGTCCTTTGACTTTATATTTCGGGTTTTAATTGGTAAGATGTTGTATAGTTTTGGTCCTAGAAATGTGGCATGTCTTTGTTGAATTCCTTTATTTACCCTATGATTAAATATTTCTTTATTACTTCTCGAGCGAGTGACTAGCTTATAGTTTTGTGTGGGGTCTGGGGGTATAGATATCTATTTGTATGCATACTGCGAAGCAGAGAGAGTACATACAATTTTCGAATTTCTAGGATTCTAGTATTTACGTATAAGTTATTGGTGGGTGATACCGATCTAATTTTAGAATAATTTTTAGAACAGTGTTTTGAAGAGACATTAATTGTTGTATGTGTGTGTCATATGTACCCTCCCCATCCGATAATTCCATACTGGAGGTGGATTGTATTAAAGCAAAGTAAACAACTTTCAAGTTTTTCGAATGTCAGAATGTTCCTGAGACTGTACAAGCTCGTCATGGTGTAACGGACCTTCTTAATAATTAATTGTATGTGTTCATTCCACCTGAGATGCTGGTCGATTTGAATTCCTAGATACCTAGTTGAAGTTGCCTTTGCTAGTTTATGGCAGTCGCATTGTTGATTGTTGATTTTACAGTCACTATCGTGGAGTTTCAGTATAAGTCTATCAGGTTCAGGGGTGGCTCGAGGTGAGAAAGTTATGGTATGTAGTCTTTTCTTTATTGAGAGTTAGTAGATTGTTATTAAGCCATTGGAGAACTTTGCGTAGCCCTTGCTCTGCCAGCAAGTGGACATTGAGCCAAGAGTTGGAGGAGAACAGAAGGACTGTGTCATCGCAAAGGTGATTATTTTACAGTTTGCATTAAGGGAACATAGGTCGTTTATAAAGATCAAGAAAAATAGTGGTCCGAGGACGGTCCCTTGCGGCACTCCATATTTAATTACTCTTGGTTTACTAATTGAGTTATTAATGTTTGCAAATTGTTGTCTGTCTTGTATGTAGCTTTTGATCAAGTCTAGGCTAATGCCTCGGATCCCTATTTTGTCTAGTTTTATAAATAAGAGTCGGTGCGATATGGTGTCGAAAGCTTTCGCTAGGTCCAGAAATATGGCTAGGGGCTTTTTATTCTCGTCAATTGATTTATAAATTTCAGTAGTCAGTGCTAGTGTGGCGTCGTCAGTGCTTTTGTTGGACCGGAACCCATATTGATTGGGAGAAAGTAGTTTATTAGTTTCGAGGAATGAGTTAATTCTTGCTTTTATGCACTTTTCATGTAATTTTGATAAGTTGTTTAGTAGGGAGATTGGTCTGTAGTTACTAGTTAGCGATTTTTTACCTTATTGTAAATCGGTTTATGTGTGCAATTTTGAATATCGTTGGGTAGATTCCTGTTTCGAAGCTTTTGTTTATTATGTGCACAAGTGTATTGTTATCAAGTCCTTTGTGGTTTGTATGGTCTTAGTGCTAATATGGTCAGGCCCAGTCGCAGTCGCCGGATCCATTTCTACTATATACTGCATTATTTCTTCATTAGTGACAGGACGCATAAATATAGATTTGGTGTTCCTGGGATTGTCTTGACCGTCGACATCGGGAGCGTTTTTATTTGTTATTATGCTGCATGCCATTTTTTCTCCTATATCACTAAAGTAATCTATAAAGGTGTCTGCTATTTCTCGAGGGTTGTCTTTTGTCGTCAGATGTTGTCCGTCTTCCGTGAGTATATTAGTAATGCTCGCCGGTTTAGTGTCATTATTGGTGATTTCATTTATGATTTGCCAGAGTTTTTTTTTGTCACCATTGCTTGCATTAAGCTTGTCTCTATAGTAGTCATTTTTTGTTTCTTTTTATTAAGAGGTTAAGATGATTTCGGTATCTTTTGTAATGGTCGCTTATCAGGGTATTGTTAGGATTGAGTAATACTTTTCGATGCAATTTGTCCCGGGTTCTTATGGATTTAATGATTCCATTGGTTTTTCCATGGCTTGATTTTAAATTTAGCACTTGAGTTGGTATTGACGGTTTTTGTGGCTTTATCGATTTGGGTTTGTAGAATCTGGACAAGAGTGTTTGCAGCGGTATCAGGGTTGTTGTCGCTTAGTACTTTAACCACGACTCTAAGCTAAGGTTCTGCCTTAGGAGGTCATAATTAGTTTTTTTAATTTCATTTTTTTCGTCGGGTTTGTTCGCATTTTCTTTTAGGAGTTTTTGATTTATTAGATGTTTGTGTTTAAAACTTATGCATGTTGCATAATGGTCTGTCATTGTTGTGCGGAGGATTGCACTTGCGGCTTCGATTTTTTTCTCACTTCGGTTGAGAAATATATGGTCTATGCATGTGCTAGTCATCGAAGTTACTCGAGTAGGGTCAGTGATGTATTGGACAAAGCCGCGGGAGTGAAGCATATTAAATAGTCATTTGTAAGTGCCAGGGTTTCGAGGGGGTTTATATTTATGTCCCCGATTATATTTTTTCGCCTCCAGCCATTTGTTTGGTTTCATTACACAACTCGTCAATGAATAGTTTTATGTTATCCTGAGGGGGGTCTGTATATTGCTAAAAGGCAGTAAGTTAAATTATTCTTCGATACCGTTAGGTGAATTCCATTAGCTTGAGTGAATGATTTACTTCTGTGGCATTCTATGGAATCAATTGAATTGTTCCTACTTAGGATTGTTACTCCATCATGCGAGGTATTTTTGTTTGTAAAGTTATGCGTTGTATATCCATTCATGTGTATTTGGGAGGTGTCCGATCGTAGCTGTGTTTCCGTTAGAACAATAATATCAAAGGGTGTACCAGCGTCCTGAAATTGCTGTTAGCTCGTCAAAGTGGGAGATTATTCCTCTTATATTAACATGGAACATTCGTAAGCCATCATAGTTTTCGTATATTTGTCCTAGCTGACTGGGGTTTTCACAAGTGACCGAGGAGCTAGTTGTACATTGGTCTAAAATGAAGTCAAAGTTATAATCTGTGGGGGAGTCTTCAATCAATATGGTCATTATTTTAATAATTTTTATTCTATTTATTCTATTACTACGAGTCTATTGTACTAATCAGTGTTATTTCTACTATCTATGTTGATACCTTGTATAAATCTAAATAATTATATATTTCTAAATAAGAAGTATAGGGCTCAGTATGAGTTAAATGTTACTTAACAATTCAGTATTCACACTATGATTATCAAGTTAAGTGACTTATGCGCGGGCTTGATTAGGTGTGGGGGGGGGGGCGGTTCCGGTGAAGTGATGCTATGTTTTCGTGAATAGTTCGATATTTAGGTACGTTGTGGGTTTTTTCCAGTCGGGGTAGGTGTTGGTGTGCTGGGGTGGCTATTTATTATCAGGCGTGGTTTTTGTTTTTGGGTATCGGTGCCTGGATTCGTGACACCACGAATCAGCTGGTCCAGGTCGGCGCTCTCGCAGATGCGCAGTCGTTTGCCGTTTTTTATGGCGATTATTACTCCGTCCTGGGTCCAGCAACTCCTGGGTCCTACTATTTTCTGGACCGCTCTGAACAGTTCCATCTTTTTCAGAGTTAACGACTCCGTGATGAGTAGGCCGGAGTCTCTCAGGGCTTTTTTTACGCCTCCAAACTTCCTCTCGTACACGATAGGAGAGGAACTTTATTATGATGGGCCTCTTCTGCATCGAGTCGTTTCTTGGGGCTCCCAGCCGGTGACATCTATCAAAGTCGTACTCACTTATGGTGAGACTAAGTTTTGAATTGAGTACATTTTTCACGGTCACGTAGGGGTCTTCATCTCGCCTCTCTGGTATCCCGTGAACGAGCAGGCAATTTCTTCTTCCGTATTGTTCGAGGGAGTCGATTTTGGCTTCTTGCTCATCCACCTTTCGATTCGCGGCTTTTACCTCGGATCTTATTTCATCGAAGTTCGATTTTATCGATTTTTCTAGATCTTGAAATCTACGGACTAGTTCCTCATGTTTGTTAGCCATGGTGGTGGCTAGAAGTGAGTCTCGTTCCTGGGTATTTCTGGAGGTATCATCAGGCTTTGATTGGGTGTTAGCAATTAATGCCCTAAATTCATCTAGGGAATCGTTGACTTGTTGCTCAAACTTTTGTATTTTAGCTTCAATTGTCTTGCCACTGTTGTTTTTCCCCGTCATTTTGCTTGTTGATCGCGATGCCCGGTGGGGACCAGAAAAGTGAGTCTTACTGCGCAAGGCCGCTGGGACTAGAAAAGTGAGTCCTACTGCGCAAGGCCGCTGGGACTAGAAAAAATGAGTCCTACTGCGCGGAGTTGGCAGCACTGTCAAGTGGGGAGGTGGTCGCGATATTCTAGGTTAGGACGACGTTAAGCACATGGACGAAAGCCTATATGGTTTGGACACTTAAGACGTATTTATTGTTGAACGTACCTTATGTATTCTTCTGTAAAAGTTTACGCGGAGTTTATGGCTAGTTATTCAGTGTTATTACGAGTCGTGGGAGTTAGAAGTGCCACTTTAATGTGTATGTTTGCCGAGCTGCCCACAGGGTTGTCTAGATCGCCGCCATGTTGTTGTGTGTGTTCCACCAATCATATTACTAGCCCCTCCTACATAACACCTAGGGCATTGATATGAGAGCTACGGGCTGGCGAACCCCGAGCTCGGTAGAGGGCGCCACTTTACGCAACAACACATCCAACAGTTCAGTGAAAATTTGCTATATTTAGCCTATGGTTTTCAGGGTACGCGGGTAAGAAAATACAAATATTTTGACTTTAGTACATAGATACATCTATGAACTTCAATGTAGAACAGGTCTCATGATATTGCGTTATTTAAATAAATCATTGCGTCACTGTTTTGATGGTTTGGCAAGGAGCACTTTGGCTTAAAGATACTAAAAAACTGACCGCGAAATATGGGCAGGTGATTGTTTAGGTGTCTAGTATATTTCTTCCTCTCGTAAAAAAATCAACCCGATGACAATCTGTTCATTATTCACTGTACTACTAGCTCCAGAAATCGATTGGCATAGGACAATTTCGAGATTTCGATACTTTGCAAACCTAATTAGCGCTAAGTATTAAACACAACTTAAGAATGTTTTTGTTACGTGTGTAGTTAAAGTCTTGATCTAATGATGGGAAAAAAAACCGATTCCGTTTGATCCAATACTTCCCAACATTTTCGCTCCAGAATATGTACGTTTTCGACTCTCAAGCTATTGCAGACTCTTAAGCCGACGAATCCGCTGACCCGGATAAAGCAACTTTTGTTGGGCTACATGAAGTGCTGTACGTTTTCGGGCCCCCCATATAAGATACCAAAACGTTGCAAAACACCGAAAAAGTTCCTTGATTCTTCATTCTTGTCTACAGCGTCAACGATCACTAAATTAAGAATATGGGCAAAACACCATACGTACAGAGCTCGTGATTCTCGGTTTGTACAAACTTCTGACCCCTTTATACTCTCCCTGCATATTGCAGCTTCCATCGTACGACTGAGCACATAAATTCGATCTCCAGCCCTAGACCAGGCGTTGACAGAGTTCTTGAAATAGTGAAACATACAGCACCAGTAGCATTTTCTGCGATGTCCAAAGCTATTAGACGTTCTTGTGGGTCACCGTTTGAATTGCAATACCTTGCGAGAAGAGTGAATTGGTCTAATTTTGCAAAATCTGTAGTAGTGTCTACAATAACTGCGAACAGTCCTGCTTCTTTACATCTTTCAAAATCTTGGCTCGTACTTCTTTTGGCCAGCACGTCAATCATCATGTTTTTTGGCTAACATTTGACATAAAAGTGACCCATTTTTGTATTATTGGGAGTTCACATGCCGAAGGGTGAATTAAGGAAAATGGGATGGTTCCGTGCTACGAGGGAGAGTTAAATCTAAAAATCTACCCCGGTTAAAAGACGTAATCTTTTCATCGTGGCCTCTTAGGCATCATTGTGTTTTGGGCTAGGTACATGATCACAGACATTATAATACTTACAACTTCCCTATTCTCCGCTACACGCGCATTCGCTGCCCCTAAAATATCTCGGTCAATACGGAAAGACGCCATGAACTCCCCTTCGAAATTCCGAATGGATGTGGTCATCTGTTCCTTCATGATAAAGCAGCCTGGTGTGTAAATGTCCCCAGTCATTCAATCCCGTTTGAATCAAAGGTTTGTCGTTGGGCTACAGTAGTACCATGCAAACATGAAAGTCATGCAAAAAACTCTGTCAGTGGATTTAGAATAAGAAAAGCCATTCTCTTTTAACCGTGGAGCCGTCAGGCATTTTTTTTAAATAGTGGTTTTCTGAAAAACTTCTGTCTTTTTGACCCATTTTTCTCACTGGAAAAAAAAAACCGCTTCCATATTGATAGAGTTTGACTGTAACAGGACCACATTCAAGACAATTTCCGGCGTAATTCGCATGATAACACTTTTCCCGCGTGAATGGCAGGATCATTCTGTCTATACTATCAATGCGACTGCGAGTAGTGCAATGTGGTTGCGTATTATTATCATTGGCATCTACGAATGGGTTTCTTCAACTTTCTGTTCGTTCACGCATTCATCACTATCATGAATCGCGGTGCTCTTATGTTCGTTTATATGAATAAGATCGTCTTTCGAAGAATTTGCCTCAATGGTGTTTGTAACGTTTAGACTGGAATCAGTTAAATTTTTTGAAGTGACTGCTGGATCAATCGCTTCATCTACTTGAATAATTACAGCGTTATCTAAAATAGAATCAGTTTATTATTTATTTGGAATACAAAATGATTATGCACACGTTTATATACTTATGATGTTGTAGCTAGTCTACCGAAGTCCACACTCTAGTATTTGCTTTTATTCCATAACGTCACAGTGACACTGTAAGTGATATTAACCATGAGAGTGTAACGTTTTATATCACATTTCACATTAAATAATAACAGAACCTCCAGCCTTGATTAACATGTGATATATGAACATGCAAAAAATGAAGGTTGATATTTCGTATGACACCCCAAATCCAAACAGAACGCTGAACTAGAATGGCTATCGGCATGACTGACTGTGCTGAATTGTATTGTATTCTATTTATTTGCATAACGTTGAGCCCCGTATTACATGTCATTTTGTATTCTAGACGTGTACTTAATAAATTTTAAGTAAAAGTAACGTCCTGTTTATTTATGAAATAAACAACGAAATGAACATCTATTCCGTTGCTTCACAGTTAAAAAACTTTACTGTGACACGAGACGCAACAATACAGTTATATGATGTTTTGTACTTTTTACATATCGCAGTGATAATGATACTGATACACAATTCACAAACACGTAAAACAAATTAATTTTAAACATATGGTTAATGTGAACTTACCATCGGCATTGGCTGCATTGGAAGCGCAAACATCACTTTTATCTTCATTCGCATCAGATCGACACTTTTTTATAAAGCTAAAATGGTCTAGGCCTAAAGATTTAGAATCAACTTTTCGTTTCTTCACCTCACACGATTCAACATGGCGCTGCCAGTTTGTCAGATTTAAAATCCCTCTTGATTTTCCACACGAGCACTTTGCCATACTAGAAAACCGAGAGCTCATTATCGTAGCATTGATGAATACCGCCCAAAACAACTACCCTCTTCAAAGGTCTAGCGCCTACTAAAGGTCAGGTGGTCACTTCAATGACAACTCAACTTGATAAGGACCGAGCCAGTGCAAGCAGAGCAGGCATCGTCCGCATCGAGGTACAACAGTTCCCACGATCCAACTCGATTTGAAGTCAAACACATGAATGACTCACGGCACTCACCGCACACCGCATTCAGTAGGTAGTAAAGGCTCTGAGCCTGCTATATACTCCAGTACAACAGTTCGTTTAGTACACTGGGGTTTTATGATACGAGATGTGTGATTACATTAACGAATTACAGTTAATATAATACGTTGGACTGTGGACATTGATTGAAACATAATATTTGTAAAACAAATTTCAATAAAGTTTGGGTGGGTGGGTCCCTTCGGGACCACCCACCCACCTCTTTTGCTATCGGTGCCTGGGCTCCGATTTGGTATGTTCGCCACGCCACTGGATGAGCTTGGCCCTTTTTTTAGATCTCATTTCTTTTGAGTGTGTAAGGTTTGGCTGTATTTCTACAAGTTTTTGTTATGTGTACATTTTTTGCCCGATTGAAATGATTTTTTTTTAGTATAGGCCTAGGCCTACTCATAAATGTAGTGTCACTCAATCTACGTGCATGGCCTTATTTTTCCACACAAAGTATGTAAACTTTGACCGGAATAGAACATTTTCTATGGACTTTGAGAAATCGTGCAAAAAGGCCATTCACGAGAGATTACCCTTTAGGGTACTTGTTCATTTTCGGGATCCCCTTCAATTTTTTGTTAATTGTTCCCCCCATTGTTGTTTTTTTTACTTATTTCTGTTCACAACGAATAAATTTTACAACTTGCGAGGAGTTGAATATGACTCAAGTCAAGAGTCAAGACAGTGAACTTGACTCACACGTT
Organism: Sweltsa coloradensis; assembly: GCA_024449915.1. Taxonomy (NCBI): domain Eukaryota; kingdom Metazoa; phylum Arthropoda; class Insecta; order Plecoptera; family Chloroperlidae; genus Sweltsa; species Sweltsa coloradensis. The sequence continues at coordinate 501,187 of JAMZAV010001180.1, forward strand.
CAACATGACGTTCGAAATAATGGTTTTCCTGGCCTCCCGAAACTCAGATGGAGTAGATGTAGTAGTGGTGATTGTCTTATGACATGTTTTCACTGAATTTTTACATTTTTTTTTTGGGGGGGGGGGGGAGTCCCGTTAATGAACAAGTACCAAATTGGGTAATCTATCAGAGGAAAAAACAGAATGAAAATATAATGATTTCCCTGTCCATAGTTTGAAAAGTACGAAAGTACTGCACACAAGAAGATCGGAGTGGTGTTTAAATTGCACCCAAGCCTAAGCCACTAATGTTTTTTATGTGGTTCACTGAATGCGCAATGGCCGCCGAGAAGTGTCAAAAGGTCATTCAAACCTAGTTGAATTCACCTCTAGCTGCTTGACCAGCATTGTGCTAACAAACAAATAAAAATATATAATCACAGCCTACAAACACTAGAACTTTATGGTAGGCCTACCTAATAAAATTGATCTCTTCACTTTGTTCATCCAAAAATTGTTGCCCCCTCCCTCCCCAGGTTCCTACGCCAGTGACGGTCTTGATGACTTCACTAACCATAATTGTGTAATGCCTATACCAAGGCCCTAAGATCAATCATCCAATCTGTGTCTGTAATTGTGCTTTGCCCCACCATTTATATATTTTCAATAGCCTATGTGTAACTCTGTTTCCAAATTCCAAGGCCAGAGGATACCTACCCTGCACTCGATATTAACTTATTTCACCACCATTGTTTTGAGTTCTGTTAACCCTAAAAACATAGCTCATACCATCAGGTAGGCTTTTTGCATGTTTCACAACACTGACATGTACAATATTATCATTCTAGAGTCAAACGAATATTCTTCTCCATATTTGATCCTCATTGACGATGCAGTGGCGACGTATCAATCGTGCAATCAAGAGAACTGCAGCTGCCACTCTGATGTCATTGCTCGTGATCTTCTACCGTTCAAACATGGAATCTCAAAAAGGATGATTGATGAAGCTACGAAAAAGTAAGAAGTGTGTATATGCCTAATGTAGTTGTAAGTCCAAACAAAAAACTAAGCAATGAACATAGGCCCTACCAATATATATAGTATTTTAGAGGTGCTATATATTAAATATTTAATACAGTTCAGAAGTTTAAAAAAATCCATCCCGATCGGGGTTCGAAACCGAGTCTCCCACATTCCAGGTAGGCGCCTTAGCCGTCTCGGTGGTCTAGTTGACTAAGGCGCCTACTTGGAATGTGGTAGACTCAGGTTCGAACCCCGTTTGGGATGGATTTTGTAACTTCTGAATAGTAGGGTTTTTAATGGTGAAAAAACGGGCTTTTTGGGGTGGGGGGGGAACGGGTTTTTGTTTGTTTCCAATCCTCTGGTAAAGTATTTTTTTAGAAAAGTTGAATATTAAGTGCTAAGCCTACTATTAACCAATTTAAAGTTTTAATGGTCTAGAGTTGAACAACAAGAACAATGAACAACAATGCTAGAAGCCAAGGATAGAAATAATAATATAATAATTCCTCGTCAATAGAGAACTAGAGATGGTGTAAATTTTTTGCGTGTACTATATAGGTACTACAAAGTACTTGGTTTCAACTTGTAAATTAAGGTTTATTATTTTTATTATTATTATTATTATTATTATTATTTTATTGGATGTATTTCATACAAACTCGGTCAAAACCGGAGCTAACATGTTGTACGGACTTACGTCAAGTACTTCCATGTGTATCTATATTACATACCTACATTATTACTTTGTCTTAACTCTAACTAAAATAAGTCATTTATAATATAGTTTGTAGATGATGTTTTCTTTCTGCTGTGTACGGTCGTGGCCGATTTCTCGTCGCCATCCTAGCATTTGCTCTTCGGACTATGGGAAACCACGAAAACCATGTCAGGATGGAAGCTGTCTCGGAATCTCGAAGTATCATTCTTAGTTTAGAAATTTACAAACTATTCTACACGTGTTGAGTATTACTGCCTTTTGAGTCTCGATGTAAACATTGGGTGGAAGATCTAGTTGTTTAATGCTTTCATGTAGCTTCTTCGGTATGAGCCATTAGCCGATATCACGTATGGGATTGTATTTACCTTTTTCTGTTTCCACATCTTCTTGATCTCAATTGCAAGTTCACTATACTTGTCAATTTTTTTCTTCCATGTAGTCTCGACGTTATGGCACATTGGGACAGCAACGTCAATAAGGGTAGTTTCTTGTTTCTTCTTGTCAATTATAATTATATCCGGTCTGTTGTGATGTATAGTTTGGTCTGTTATAACTGTGCGGTCGTAATATAATTTGAAATCTTTGCTATCTAGTACTTTCTCCGGTTTGTATTTGTAGTAAGGTGTGTGTGTATCAATGAGGTTGTACTTGATTGCTAGTTTTTGGTGAATAATGTTAGCTACTTGGTTATGTCTGTAGAGGTAATCCGTTTGACATAGTGACTGGCACCCGGATATGATTTTTATTATTATTATTATTATTATTATTATTATTATTATTATTAGGCCTATTATTATGAGGCCTATTATTATTATTATAACTAGGGAAACGCCAAAGTCGTTGTTAGACGAGTGAGCAGGTCATGTGTTGAGTACCCGGCAACATTTGCATATTTAGGTAAGTTTGATAATTATATTCGTATAAATAATAGGGTTTTAAAGTTTAGTTGGTGTAAGGGCAGACCTGGGTAAGTTACTTTTGAAAAGTAATGAAATTACATTACTCATTACTTCAGTAAAAATGTAACTTAATTACTATTTAGTTACTTTTCCAAGAAAGTAATGAAATAACGTTACTTTTTATGAAAAAAAGTAGTGAAATTACTTTCAAAAATTACTTTTTAATTTAAAATGTATCTGACGTGCGGACGAGTATGACGCAAGTGCTTTGTCTGCCGATGGCGGGTCTCAGACAGGGTGTTATCCACGCCCACACTTTAAAACCAGCGGAGGCCTACACAGAGATATTGTAGATATCGACGTATAGATGTATAGTAAATTATTGATTACGCGGGTGACATCTATCGGCGAAATTTTGTAACTACACTACAAGTGTAACAATTCGACTATCGATTTATTTGACACAGACTTGAATGTTTGATGTCAAGTAGATAATTACGTCGTCAACGGCGCTCATCAAAGGCGGAAGTACCAAAAGTAAACATGGCTAGGTTCTGAAATAAAAACTCGGGATTAGAAATCTCTCGATCAGACCTACGAAATGTCGGAAATGCTGCATGCACATTGTTCAAGCGGGCAATACGTAGAAAGGCAGCAGGCACACTGGCACAGTGACTGATATTTGATACACAAAGGCGCGAGCCGCGCGGCAAAAGTAATGCGTTACTAATGCCAAATTACAATGATAAAAGTAGTGAAATTACTCTTTCGTTACTTTGAGAAAATTGTAATTAAATTACTGGCTCGTTACTGAAAAAAGTAATTTCGTTACAGTAACGCGTAACTTCCGTTACGTTACTACCCAGGTCTGTGTAAGGGCACGTCAACTGTAAGGCCATAATGCTCCACTGTAGCCTATGATAGGCTAGGGAGGCCGAAGGTAGGGGAAAAAAAGTAAGGTACTCAACACATGGCTTACTCACTCGTCTAACAACGACTTTGGCGTTTCCCTAGAGGGAAACGCCAAAGTCGTTGTTACCCGGTAACATTCCTTTTCTTCCCCCTACCTTAGGCCTCCCAAGCCTATCGTAGGCTAGAGTGGCGCATTATGGTCTAAACTATGACCTAAACTTAAATACCCTATTATTGATACGAATATTATAATCAAACTTAAATGCAAATGTTCCCGCGTACTCAACACATGACTTTCTCACTCGTCTAACAACGACTTTGGCGTTTCCCTAGTCGAGTTGGCTAAAGCGCCCTTATAGCCGAAATGTGGGAGACGTGGGTTCAATGGTCGGGAAAGATTTTGTAATTTCTGGATTGTATTTTTTTAATTATTTAACATGTTTTGAAATGCATATAACGCAGTGTAGTCCATCGTCTGTGGCAATACAATGGAAAACATAGCCAGTACGAAATACGTTAAAATATTGCAAGGTTTACTCAATCTACGAGCAGAATTTGGGGGTACCTTGACGTCCAACATTCGATTAACCTTGGACACGGCATTTCACAGCCAGGTAAATAACAAACAAAAAATATTATTTCAAAATGAAAACCATTGTCGTTAAAATAATTCCTATACATTTCAACGTATTTTTCAGTTTTTTATTTCTTGCAGGTTTAAATCGCAACAGATTGTGCTCATTTTGTTAGCAGTTCTTAGTTACCTGGTCACGGATGTCTGTTTAAAATTTCAGCTCAGTCTATTTGGCCGTTCGGCCGTATGGGACTGGACAGACAGACATTTAACATTTAACATTTAACATACAGAATTAATCACGACCAAGGACCGATCGAGTAGCGTTGTAGACTACGTTCGCTGCGCTCACTCGTCTAATTATTATTTAATGATCGTTGGTATAATCATTAGGAGCCGAAGAAAACCATAACGAGCATAGCCCTTAAACACAGAATTGTGTGATTGATCTGATATCCCTAAATGTCTGTTCTTATTTTCTTTAACAAGGTAAGCATATTCTTGCTTTGTTTATAACAGTTGCAATTTGCAATAGAGTGTATATAGCCCCACATGTCAATTAAAATAGTATGACAATTTTAAAATATGAAAGTAATCCTTAGAAGTTAGACCTCTGACCTACACATGTTTTTTTTTAATTAGAAGCTTCAAAGATAGCGCTATAAAAATAAAATGGCAATTTAAAATGCTATCCAGTATACACATCTCTCTCTCTACTCTGAATCAATCATCTCCAATCTTCATTCTTCATGGCATCCTCAGTGGTACTGTTAGCATCTATGTTGTAGTCCGATTCGGAATCCGAGGCTTGACCCACCCCCACTTCTTCATCGGCATCCTAATCTTCAAGTACGAGATCATTAACTTCTGTAGCATCTTCATAACCTCCGACTTGTTTACGACTCTTGCCTTCTTGCATCTCAAGTGGCTTTTGAAGGCAGCCAATTCTTGGACTCTCGCAGCTGTCAATCTGCTCCGGGACTTTGTGTGAATGGCCCCAAATATAGACCAAATCCTCTCTGACACAGCTGACGAAGGCGGAATGCTCAAAAGTCTAGAAGCAACTGGGGAGAGTGGCTGCGTCGATCAGTCCTCCTCCCTCTTCTAGAGCTTTGTCCATGTGGCCACTGGCCAGTAAATAGTCTTCATTTCTTCTGGTTACTTCCATTAAAAGTCCCACTTCCAAGTTTTTCCACATTTTTCATAAATATCATAAATATTACACTTTTGAGGTAAAACTTGTCGGTTGAATTGAAACGAAAGACAACTCGCCAAATGGCATTATAGAATACCAATGTGAAATTCTTGTTTCGTTTCGACCGACAACCGACAAGTTATCACAGTCCAGGAGCTTTATCAATTAACTTAAATTTTGTATACGCCATGCGTAGGTAAGGTTGTACCTGTTCCGCGTATGCAATGCAGATATCATGATGGTGTTCACACACATACACATTAATAGCAGAAGGAAGGTAAAGTAAGGATTTTTGGGGATTTACATTCTTTACAAGATTGTGTTGTTTTAATTTAAAACTTACGTAACAATATACCGTATTAAGTTATTGCCCTCTTTTGAAGCCTAAAGATTGTTAGTGTGTTTTTTTTTGCTGCGTTTCCCCCGATTAATATACCTATGCCATAGTTTATATATTGTCAAGTTTAGCGGATGTCACCCCTTAAGCATGGATGTTAATGCCGGAGTAGATGTTATTATGGGGGCGTAGAACTCCAGGGGACATCCACGATTATACTTGTGACCGGAATCGTCTCTTATCTAGAGTCTGGAATGAGGAGTACTTAGGATAGTGGTGACCGTGTAATAAGAGTCATAAATCAACAAAAGAAGGGTGCACTGTATTAGCTAAAGACATTAATGGTCAGCCTACTCTCGCCTGGTACCGGTGAGCTCATGCACTGTACTCGGCTGAACGTAGGCTCGTATCCCTTAGCATTACTATTACTATTATTCAGTGAACTTAGCTTATTCTTTCCCCTAATGACTCTGGTAGAGATGGTGTCGACCCTCGACCACGGACCCCTCGGCAGCTGGTGATGTTTGGCTCTTCGTTCTTCACCTCTTGTAAGGCGAAAGTCCTCGGTTCTCTTCCTGTGTCTAGCAATCCTGGTTGAAGCCCTTGCTTCCAAAGCCGGACACCTAGTCCTGTCGCTTCCGATGAGCACTCAAGTCGCTTATTCTGGACACCTTGTCCGTACGTCACCTAGACGAGCTCTCTTGGTTCAACACCCGGGTAGGCACCTAGCCCTCTCGCCGGTCCGTCTTCAACTCCCCCGTCAGAACGCACCTCCGTCACCAAGAAGCTTCCCCTAGACTCTTCTTGACTTTCCCCCTCCAGGGCTCCAGTCTGTACGTCTCAAGGGCCTAAGTCCCTTCCCCTCAACCTCGTCACCACTACTCGGCAACCTTATGTTATTGAAAGGTTTGCATTATACAACAACTGTTTTGTTCTCATTAAAGTTATGTAAGTGCCAATGCTGCACATTCCAATTCATTGTTGTTTTAATCCTCTTTGCTTTGAAAAGTCCCAATCATTATTATCATCATCAAAAGAAACCAAATAATTGAATACATGAACATGGGTTCGAACCGAGCCCATGGACATGACAATATGGTTAAATAAGTGCATGGTATGCATAATAAGCTCATGTTGCACTTGCAGTAGGGGCCTATATTGTTTTATTACAAATATACAGGTACCTGGATTGATTTTCTTGGCTACGAACTCAACATGGCCATTCCATGTAGGCCTAAGGCAAAGATTATAAAAGGCCTTCATAATCTTTGCCTAAGGTTTCCATCTATATTTAAACCCAAAAGTTTTGCTACCTACCTACCTTTACAAGCTGTTTAATCTGTTCTATAAATTAATTAAAATTTTTAAAAAAGAATTGCCTTGCCATTGGTGCCTATAATGGCGCTTGACCACCACCAGCCTTCAATATGGCTACGGGTCTAAAGAGATATTCATTCACATATTATATCCAGGCCAACTAGACTAGTTATGAATTTAGAAATTAACTGAAAAATTATTGACATGATTTTTTTTTGTAAAACTCAATATTTTTTTAACTAGTTGCCTAGTTCGCATCGGCAAAAATCTTCCATAAGAAATAACATGGGGACGATCTTTATGCCCCGTACTCTTGGAGGATTTTGATCAAAAAAATATTGGCCAAATTATTGACATTCACTACAGCCTTTTCTGAAGTAAATCCTCTATATTTTGTTTTGTAATTTGGGTAAGTGTTTTGGTCAAAATATGCTGATTAGCAAGAAAGGGTGTGATTTTGGAAGGCATATTTTTGTGTGACAGTTTCAAGACATGATGTTATAAAGGGCCATTTTAGATTGGTACAATGCTCCAGTATCTATGTGAAACAAAAAAGAAGTAGGCCTACCTAGGTTAAAGTCGATCCATTGAAACATGCTTGTAGTGAAATTTGTCTGAAAATTATAATATATACTCTTAATAGTGTGCTTTTTAATAATACAACAAGCAAAATGGGGGTTACCAGCTTACTTTCGGAGATTTTTCGAAATAAAAATCAAGTAAATCCCTATCCTTTAACATTGCAAGCCTGCAAAACTCTACACTTTCCGACCAAAAAGGTACTACAGTACACGAACCGCAAGTGAAATATGACTAAATTATGTATCAATTTGCAGGTAATTAAACACTGAAAAAGAAAAGTATTTGTAAAATACATGTTACCATACTGGATTTTGAAATTTTTACGTCCAAAGTCAAGCTATAATTGTGATAAACAGGAGCGTCAGTGAAGGTTTGGCAACGCTGCGTGACGTCACTTCGAAGCCGCGCGCGATTGACCAATGGCAGTGAACTCGTGGGGGGGGGGGGAGCCAAATTTAAAAAGTGGGTTTGGCTGCCTTTCCCTATGACAGCACGGGGTTCGGATGTGTTTGCGTTATGCTGCTGGATATATCTTTCAGATTTGGATATATAAATCGAAAGTTGGCCTAGGCCTAGAAATACTAAATAATACTCGACGGGCGGAATATTATCCATCCTTTTCAGTTAAAATTGATTTTAAAAAGTAAAAATCCTTGGGGTGTTATGATTCATTGACTAGCCACCCATTAACATAATTGGCCTTTTGTTGTGAATGTAGGCCCTACATTAACTACCAACTTAAAATAGTAATTGAAGCACAGTCATGCAGAATGCAATGTAACAGCTGAATAGATAACAGTTGATTAGGAAAAGGAACCTGGGAAGTACATACCTGGGAGGTACATGATGAGGTAGAGGTAGGCACATCATGAGGTAGAGGTAGTCCTACTTACGGGAAAAGTACATTGTCAATACGTTACAAATAAATAGTTTGCAGTAGACGCATAGAAAAATTTATGAATTTGTATATGCGAAACTGTTACGCTGAACTGAACGCCAAGAGCTGAAAATATTTTTAATGCTTTCAGTGCTTGATTGAATCTTGATGCACTTGATTCATAGAATCTCTGTCGTAGGCCTAAATACGATTTTGTGCGGCCGTCCACGGCAAATTTCACCACACTCACCGAGCCCGTTTGGTTTTAGGGCCTGGTAAAAAAATTAGGTCCAGTAAGAAATACATATAAAATCAGTTATAGCCATATTAGATACCGCGTCAGTAGGCCTAACTAGGAAATAAGTGAAACACGTGTTGTGTAACATTGTTAGAGTATGCCTGATAAATGGACAATAATTTACGTTCTTATGTAAAAAATCAAATAAAAAGTATGCATAAACAACTCACATAAATACATACATAAACATAACATAAACTCCATTTTGAGAGGTGTAGGCTTACTGACGTAAATAGCAAATGTTGAGGGAAAAATGTCCTTGTATTTGAGTAAATTCCAATTGAAAAGGAATAAAAATCATGAACAATAAAGACGGAATGAGCCAAAAAAATTAAAAAAGTTTTCCCAGTCGGGACTCGAACCGGCGACCTTTCGCATACAAAACGAGCGCGCTAGCCGCTGTGCCATTAGCGACCACAGAGTTCGGGCGGTCCAGAGCGATGCGTGCGCTTCCTTCAACCCAGCAGATATGCATGCCGACTCAAAACGAGCGTAAAAGTTTTGTGATGTCAATTAGGACACTTTTAATACTTTTAAAGCCTTCTGCCAATATTTATTGAATGTAATTTACGTCTGTTAATAGCATATATACGCAACTACAGTTTATTTTGGTATGAAACACTTTCGAGGTGGCAGATTCTCTCGGCGCGTTTCTATCCACTCGATCAGAAGCAGAGGCAGAAGGCTGCTGGTGCCGTGTTGCCAAGCCAAATACCAGGTTGGCCAAACTCTCAAGAAGAAGTTTCCAACTATTACATATCGTATATTTATTGTTACAAATTACATGAGAGACAATCATATTGTACGTTTAATGTTTAACGAACACAATATTACTTTGTTCATTGGCCCATTAGCCTACTTCAGTGATTTAAGTGTTATTTTGATGAGACGTTTCGATTTCTGAGGTTGGCAAATACTGAACTAGTCAGTTAGCGACTGTACCAATAAGAGATGCAAATAAATATGTTTTCCTAAAATGTAACAATAAAAAATAAACAAATACTTTGAGTGTAGTAAAATAAACTACAGTTGTAAATTATCTGACATAAAAATACCAAGTTGGACCTATTTTATAAGTTGTAGGTGAATAATAATATTATACTCTTGAGTCCGTTGGTACACTCACTGGAGTCACTTTAAAGGCGATTTAAATTTTTTCCAAATCGACAATTTTCGTAAAATTCCGGATTAAAAAAGTTGAAAAATTTGTATAAAATCAAAGTTACAAGATATTAAATGGTCACTTTATTGTAGTACTAGGAAAACGCTTAAGTCCCGCCGCGTTGTTGGATGAGCGTAATTGGTGCATTGAGTAGCCAAGTGTTATGCGGATTTTCTGTTGTTCTGTGAAAAAATCATTACTAAGTTGAAGATTTTTTTAAAATTTATTTAAATTAAATTAAAAATAAACTTTAAATTTAATTTTTTTTAATTAATCGTAATTAAAAAAAAAAAACGGAAAATTTCGATTTTCATAAGAAATAATTATTCGATTGTGCTCAAATTTCACACGAATATATTAATTCATAAAATTAAGGTTCTGTGAAAAAATCATTATGATCGGATAAAGCATGTAGGTGCTATAAGCCAAAGAAATTTAAAAAATCAAAAAAAGTCGTAAAATTGCGATTTTTTAAAGAAATTTATCTTTTGATAACGCTCAAATTTCACACGAATATATAAATTCATAAAATTAAGGTTCTGTGAAAAAATTATCACAATCGGACAAAGCATGTAGGTGTTATAAATCGAAGAATTTTGTTAAAAATCGGAAAAAATCGGAAAATTACGATTTTCATGAGAAATAATTTTCAGATTGTGCTCAAAAACGTGGCAGTTCTAAGTTCAGAGATTTCGAAGGCCTCCATAAAATTTCATCGCAATCGGAGTATCGGTTTAGCCGGAATCGTGTGGACAAACAGACAAAAATACAAAAAAAAGAAAGAAAAAAAAAAAACATTCCGGATTTTTTTCTCCAGTGTAGTGAAATGGAATCTTCGTTTCGCTCGCTACGCTCATCCAATTATGCTCTAGATTATGTGGTAAAAAAATAATTTTGGGGCGTAAGTCTAATAGCTCCTTCAAGCTATTCATTCCTCCGTGTTTACTATCGAACCCCCTCATGCACAAAGACTTGCGTCAGTAAGTTGCGGATGCAAATATTGGTAAAGATGGCCGAATTGTCTCCGGCGACAATGTTCGGAGACCAATGGAAACGAAATGCAAGCAAAAACCAGTCCCAAATGACGCGAATAAATTATTCCGGTACTAAAAGAGTATTTCTATGTAGAAAACAACAATATTTTATACTAGGAAAACGCTTAAGTCCCGCCGCGTTGTTGGATGAGCGTAATTGGTGCATTGAGCTGCCATGTGTTATGCAAATTTTCTGTTGTTCTGTGGAAAAATCATTACTAAGTTGAATTTTTTTAAAATTAAATTAAATTAAATTAAATTAAATTAAATTAAAAATTAACTTTAATTTTTTAATTTATTAATCGTAATTGTTAAAAAAAATCGTAAAACTGCAATTTTTATAAGAAATAATTTCTCGATTGCGCTCAAATTTAATACTAATATATTAATTCATAAAATTAAGGTTCTGCGAAAAAATCATTACAATCGGATAAAGCATGTAGGTGTTATAAGTCTAAGAATTGTTTAAAAAAGAAAAAACCGGTAAAATTTCGATTTTTATGATAAATATTTTTTCAATTGCACTCAAATTTCACAAGAATATCTTAATTCATAAAATAAAGGTTCTGTGCAAAAATCATTAAAATCGGATAAAGCATGTAGGTGTTATAAGTCAAAGAAATTTTAAAAAAATTGAAAAAAATCGTAAAATTGCGATTTTCATGAGAAATAATTTTCCGATTGCGCTCAAAAAGGTGGCAGTTCTAAGTTCAGAGATTTCGAAGGCCTCCATAAAATTTCATCTCAATCGGAGTATCGGTTTAGCCGGAATCGTGCGGACAAACAGACAAAAATACAGAAAGAAAAAAAAAACATTCCGGATTTTTTTTCTCCAGTGTAGTAGAATGGAATCTTCGCTTCGCTCGCTACGCTCATCCAAAAATTTTGTGTATTGGGCAACCTGCAACGTATGTAGTGGTCAAAACTCACAATATATATTGCCCACTTTGGAGTAGTGGTAAGCAAGAGGCATTTCTATGTGAAGGTTTGCGGGTTCAAATTTCACAAAAATTTTATAAACTGTTTTTCAAATTTTTACTCAATATTTCATCCAATATACAGTAATGCAGGCAGCTTTACTGTACCTATATTGGTAGAACAATTTTAATTGATATATTCATTTTCTGATACAAAAAAGCGAGGGTCAACATTTGCGTCACATCCAGAGTAGCCGCAACTTTACCGACGCATCTAGCGACTTGCGGACGCAAGTCTGCTGACGCAACTATCTTTGTGCATACAGTTTTTTAGCCAAATGATTTAACATATGGATTTGCCCAAGTCCGCCATTTTTAACGAAACACAACTTTGCGCCGGTAAATCTTTGTGCATGAGGCGGTAAACTAACAATACGAAACAAAAACTACCATTCTTCTTTTTACCAAAGTTTTTTTCTAAATTTATTTATTTTATTTATTATTTATTTAACGTCTATCCTATTCAGTTATAAAAACTGATTTACAAAGGAGGACAACTAAATAAATCTAATTACATAGATGCAGAAACAACAATAAACTACATTTTCGTAAATATTTGAAATAGTAGCAAAACAACAACAGTGCATTTAAACACAAAAATTTTGGTAAAAATAAAAAAATATTATATGCATTTAATGAATGAATCGAATATAAAAAAGGGTGAAGAATGAAAAGAAAAGAAAAGAAAAGAAAGGGGGGAAAAAATGAAGAAAAGGAAGAAAAAGAAAAAAAAGAAAGAAAAGAAAAGAAAGGAAAAAAAAACATTAAAAAAGAAAAACGAAAAGAAAAAACTGATTTATTAGACGATCCCACTCAAACAAATATGAGGTTTGCCAAAAATCAGGAACAGCAAATCAGGGAGTATAATCAAAAACTTTCCGCGGAAGAAACCCACCGAACGCGAAATCTTATTCTTGTGTTCATCTTCATTTTTGTGTTCAAATCTTGATAACATTTTAGTCCAAAAAATCTTGACTCATATATATATAATTATATCAGATATATAATCATTTAAAATTGTTCATGTCAAACTGATCACAGCAATGATACAGGACACGTAACTCAAGTTGCAAGCTCCATCAGTGGGCGGCAACCAGGCAATCTAGGCAGAAAAATATAATTGGAAATACATTGTTTATATCATAATCAAAGCAATAATGAACAAACAAAGAGAAAAGCAAAATCATTAATAAGAACTTATGAAGGTAAATTAACATTAACACAAAACACACAGACAATAACCTACAAATAAATAGTAAAAATCAATTTTTTGCTCTTTGATTCATTATCATTGCTTCAATTTTACTTTTAAATTGTACAATTCCTAGATCAGTAAATTGGCTTCTAATATCATAAGAAATTGAATTCCAATAGGATACGCCTCTGTACATAAATGACTTTCTAAATGCTTCAGAATTTAATCTAGGAACTTCCAATGAGTTTATTAAAGTAGAATTTCTATCACGATCAACAATTTTAAAAATATTGGGTAGAATACCTAAAAACATACCTTTCAATACTTTGTATGTATTTACCAGCACCATTCCATTCATGATCATAGGCCAGGAGTCAGGGCACTCCTATTTCAATGGTCAAGCCAATGTACTTTATGAGGGGAGACTTTATGTTGCAAACTCTAAAGGCTGGTTTATGATTGACGTCAACGTGGGGAGACGTGAATGGAAACGCGAATGTGGTGGAAACGCAAAGCGAGGCGTTTACGATTGACGGGAATCGGTACAACATCTATCGGCCCACCGCCGTTTGGATGCATGTAAAGGTACAAAATATCCAGACGGCGGTGTGTCGGCCACTACGAGTTGTTTACAAGTTGCCTAGCTAGCCTACGGTCCTAGGCTAGGCTAGGCCTAGCTTGGCGTAAATTATTCATTTCTTTTGCCACTGATTTCCACGCATTTTCTTTGTAGTCTGTAGGCCTACGCATGTATATATTCAGGCCCGTAGCATAAATAATGCGATAGCGCTGGATGGTCTTTATAAGCTTGGCGTCGTCCATCATTTTGTTGGTTATATTTTCATGACAGTTGCAGACAGCCGAGCAGTGCGTTTATTTGCGCATGCGCGTAGCCCTTTTCACGTCGACGGCGCGGCAACCAAGCCGCGAAAGTTGGGACTTCACGAACTTTGGCCGCTCCGTTCTCCATTCCCGTTCACTTCCCGTCAATCATAAACGCTAAGCTGTGAATGCTATGTGTTATCTTTCGCGTTCACGTCTCCATTCACGTCTCCCCACGTTGCCGTCAATCGTAAACCGGCCTTTAAACTAGGCTACAAGGACAAACTATTGTTTACAGAAGGTTTATGATAGGCCTACATACAATATTAATTTGAGGAAACTTTTAGAGCAGGTGAGGTTTAGTTGTAATTACTCTATTGGACTATACACTGCACTTTAATAAATAAGTAACATGATTTTCCACAAATATTCCAGGGGTTTTATTGACAGGTAGCCTAAACAACAGTACAAGAAAGAGAAAGAAAATAAATACTGCCATCTCAATGTGAGATGTGACCATGGAGTTGGATGATAAGGAGGTCTAGCTCAAATGGAACAGCACGTCCACGATCGTGTTTGTTTGTTTGAGCCTATTCGCCATTTTGATTGTGTCATGGGGTGGATGCTGGCTGGTCTTTATAGCTGCCACCACCTTCTTTATAGGGAAAGAAGGAAAACCATGAGGAATAAGAGGTGAGGCGTATTGGGTTCTTGGGGATATGTTTTCCCCCAAATAAAAGGGAAATACGAATTGGGTTTTAAAACCACTTTTATTATTATTATTTTTGATTTTTAATTTAACATAAAACAAAATTAAATTTGGCCATGGTACCACCCCCCGATGTGCAAAAACACGAAATTAAATTACAGGGCACTCAGGCCCCCAAAAAATTTACCAAAAATGTTGGAAACCCAAACCCCAAATTTTCTAGAAACCGGGAACCCTTTTGGGCCTAATTTTTCCCAACCAATGCATCCCCCTCGATTTTCGACAAAATTAAATATAAATTAATGTAACCAGTTTTGGGCCCTGGGGGTGGGTGGCCTCCCCGTCACGATGTTTTTACTGCATTTTCCAGTTTTTTTAAGAAGACTCACCAAAGTGTGTCGCTGTGACCTTGTGGTCCCTTGGGGGTTTTTGGGGCAAAAGAAGTACCACTTTCCCCCATTTTCCTTTTAAAGGTTGGAAATTTGTAGTAAAGGGTCCTTTGAGAGGGACCCCAAATTTTTAAATTGTTTAATGTAGATGAATCAATGCATGACGCTTGTCTTTTTTTTATCTTTTTCATGTGACTAAAACCCACGTTCAAAAGAGGCTTTTGAAGGGGGTAAACTCCCATTTTTGGGACACCCAAAACCCAAAGCACGGGAAAATTTCTTGGTGGGGCCCAAAGCTTTTAAATCATTCATCAATTGGAAAAAACCCTTTGCCCCCACTTTTAAAATTTAATACCTTTCTCCTCGGGAGTTTGGGCCTTTTTGGTTTTATTTTCATCATCAATCACAAAGGGAAAAATGGCGTTGAAAAATTTTTGAACTAATAAACTTTTTTGCAATGCCTTTTTAAAAATTTTAACCATTTTTAATTTTCATAAAAACCCCAATTTTTTTGAAATAGCCTTTTCCCCTTTTTTTTTGTTTACTCTCTTTGGGGTTCGGACATGAGCTCGTATTTTCGCACCCCGAAATTCCGGGCCTGGGGTTTTAAAAGAACTGGCGGGGGCTACGGGATGATTCTTGTACCCTACCTGGGTTTAGGCTACCCCTACCTCATAAGGGTTTTTTGCACCGGGCCCCCCTTAACCTAAATTTTGGATCTAGGCCGGGCTTTTTCCCGGGGGCTAAAACCCAGGGCCCCGTGGGAAGGGAACCGCACTTTTAAAAAACCAAAAAAAGAGTTTTTGTTCCCGGCCATTAAAAATTTGCACGCAAAACCCAAACCCCGAGGGCCCAAACCCCGGGAAAAATTTGGGAAGGGCTGAACACGCCCCAAGGGGAAAACACTGTTTGTCGTCTAAACTAGGCCACTAGGCACATTGACTGATCCCGTGATGGAAAACGATTGTAAAACTCGCATTTCAAAAAGCAGGTTGAATCAAAATCGATCGAATTTGAAAAAAACCGTGGGGGGCACACTTTGTTTGGGTTTGCGGGGGGTGTGGTTTGGGGTTGGGCGGGGGGGGGATGGGCGGAGGGCGGGCCACTACGAAAGCCCGCCCTAGACCATTCCCGGCGGGAAAATTAACGTATGTCGGTTTAGCGGGGGGAAAAATTTGAATGGGGGGGTTTTTTTTTGGAAAAAATTCCGTATACGGGCCCCATATTGTGCTACAAAATATGGGTCCCGGGGGTAAAATTTTTAGTCCCCAAGTGGCGACCTGGCGCCGCTTTTTTGGGAGGCCTCCCTGACATTTTAAACCATTTTTATCTATGTTTTTTAAAAATTACATGGTCTTTCATTGCCCCCTTAAAAAAACCCCCTTTTAAAACAATTCCATAAAAAACAAGAAAACGATTGAAACAAAGAATGAAGGGAGAAAAAGCCCTAATAAATCCAATGATCTGAATGAGCCAGTAAACCGGATAAAAACCCTTTGGCCCCTACCTGTCCGGGTTTATAAACCTTCCCCCCTCCGGGGACATGTTATTCCCCAAAGACTTATTTCCCTTTCTGAACCCTCTTGTGTTTTCATAATAGGTACCCGACACAGGCTTTTTGCTTTGATACCCTTCCCTACGAAATACTAATGTTTTACAAAACCCCAAATTTCCTAACGAACCCTAAACCCAAATGTTCCCATAGGGTTTAAATCTTTATTTAAAAAACTGTCTTCTCTTAAAGTGCATATTATTTTTAATTTATTATTTCATTCAATGGTCTTACTCGGGGTCATGACATTCCCTACGCCCCCGGGTGAACTTTTGGGCCCAAAACCCTTTCAAAAGGGGTTGTGACAAAAATTAAGGACAGACTTTCCACCAACGAGAATGGCGGAGTAGCTAGGTCCCGGGGGACAAGTTTTGCTAGGACAAAAACCTGTGGAAAAAATTTGAAACGCATGTCTGGGGAAATTTTGGGGCCCACTCAGGGGGCCCTACCCATGTAAAAGTATTTTTTTGGGGGAGGTTGTGAAACAGGACATAACAAAAGCCTTAAACCCACCGTTCAAAAGCCGCCCCCGGGCCCAAAACAAATTCATAGGGCCCCGCCCATCCAAAATTTCCATGGGAAATAATTGGAAATATTTTAAAAAGGGTTTTACCTCGACTGCCATTTTAAATGCGTAAGCTGAAAGCCCATTTTTGTTAAAAAGGGGTTAAAAGCAAGGTGTCCCTCTGACACGTAAAGAATTTAAATCGCCTCGCCCGTCCCCCCTTGCGACTTTATTTGGAAAGAGTCTATTTTACCCAAACCTTGAGCAAAAACTTACCTTTCTTCCCTTTAAATGTCCAAAAAAAACTTCCCGTAACAGGGTGTGTCGTTCTAAGTGTCTCTACATCAAAGAGTCCAAAATTACAATTAATACTTTACACCCATGAAAAAAATTTTGCAAAAGCAAAACCCGTACAAAATAAAAAGTCATGGGGTTTCACTAGAAATTGCTATCAAGACAATAAGCATAAACGCAAAAATCCCCAAACCGCAAAAATATTGTCGGCGCATAATAAAAAAGTAAAAAATTTTCCCACAGTAAGAAACTGCCCAACAAAAAACTTTCTTTACAAAAAAGTTTTTGTGACAAAAAAATAAAGTATTCCCCCAAAACCCCTTTTAAAACCAAAAATTTGAAAAAATTTGAAAAATATAAAATTACAATTTCATTTTAGAAAAAATAAAAATCAAAACTTCAGATTCGCCAAAAGGGGCGTAACTAAAGAAAAACCCCAAAAAAATTATACCCCTGGATCCATGGTCCCAAAAATTTAAAAAGAACTAAAAAATTTATTTAAAACCAAAAGTACCAAAATAAAAAAGTAAAAAAATGAACATACTAACAAAAGAAAAAACTTTTAAAAATCATAAAAAACATTTAAAAAAAAAAACCATTAAACGGGGAAACAAGCCGCTATGCCCTCGTTTGGGGTTTTATTGGGCTTTGTTTCCCCTAAATACAAAAAAACTTTAAAAACGAAACGCGTTGAAAATTTAAAAATAATAAAAACACATTTATAAAAAATAAAAAAGGGTTATCGAACAGTAGTAAGTCAAAGAATTACGTGTGACTTTAACAGTAGAATCGTCCCTGTAAGCCGGGAAAACATCCTATAATGTTCGTAAAGGGGCACACTTATTTCACTTTAAAATTTTGCAGTTAAACCAATAATACTCCCCGTGCATGTCCTTTGTCTTTAAAACCATCAAAGACGGGGAATCCCGCGCATCGAGTCAGTGCGTCGTGCGATTTTTCAAAAAGAAAATACAAGAAATGACAAAACGGGGGGTCGGGAGGATTACCCCCAGCGTCCCGGAGGAAACCTCCCACCACAAGACGCCCGCCCCCGGGTTCTCCGTCAGGGAAATTTTGAAAAAACCATATTTACTATGAAAATTTTTAAACGCGGGGTTAAATCGAATTCACTTCGTATTGTGGGGGAGGGTTTGTGCGAGGGATAGGGGACACCCCGTACAGATAAAAGTAGCCCCCGAAACGTGTTGCACTGTAAAAACTTTTTGCACTCCCAATTTTGGAAGCCGGTTTCGGGCCCTTTGGGTTCCCCAGAAAAAGGCTCGTACCGCCGGACGTGCAACATATCTTTTTTAAGTCGGTTCAGGCCTTGGGGTGTCTTTTGGCGGCTTGTCCTCGTCCTATAGGGGGGTAAAATGGAGTACGTACGGGTGCCTGCCCCCGGCACGTTGGCCCTCCACTCTCCCCTCCGGGGCCTTGGTCCCCGACTGATTTTCAAAAAGAGGATTTTCTGAAACCCTTTCTAGGATAAATTACTGCCTAAACCCTTTGATACACACCCACCGGGGTAAATGCCCCCAAATAAACAGGAAAACCTTTTCCCGCCCCTTAAATTACTCAAAATTTTTAAAAACGTAATCAAAGATGCATATGTAGGTAAATCCTATTAAATTCAAATTTAATTTTTTACAATTGTTTACCCTTTTACTTGTAATTTTCCAAATCATAAATTTGACAAGTAGAGGGTTTTTCCCATTTATCATTGCATCTGCCCCTGGGTAAAAAGACAAATACGGCTTTGCAAAGTACCAGCATAGCTATATGGGCCCTGTATAGGATTGAGGCAGTCAAAAAAAGTCATATTCTTTTACAAAATCAAAAATATTTGTTTTGGGCAAATTTTCATATTTTTAACTCAGTCAAATGGGGATGCTTATAAACAAAATTGGGTTAAGTAAAATATGAACGTTTCCGATTATCGTTGTCAAGGATTTTCCCGCTCCAGCACCGTGGGTAGTTGGGCTGTAAATTGCTATTCGTTTTGGACGTGAAGCATCTCGGGGGGCGTCGAAAAGGTCGGGGGGTTCCCTAAGGGGGGACCCCTTTGAAAAGGGGCCGAGTCTCGAACGTGTCACCACCCTTGACCCTGGGGAATGTGACTATTGACAAAAAAACCGGGAAAATCCCCTAAAAACTTTAATTATGCTAAAAAGGAAAATGCAACACAAAAATAGTGTCAAAAAAATTTACGCACCAGTCATGTGCTTTTTCCCAGCCCCCTAAAAAACCTAGAAACATGTACTATACCTTAAAGGAAATTTTCTGACCCCTTTTTAAAAAAACATCTCGTATTTTAAATGAAAACTATCGTAAAACGAAACGTCCGTGATCGGGAGATAAAGCCGTCAACCCCCCTTTTCAAGCTAATCCCCCCGCTTCCGTGAAAACTGAAAGTTGTTTTTATTTTCCAATTCATCAAACTTTCCCGACCACAGTGTAAACCGCACGTAACCAAAATAACCAAAACCCAAATTCACCATTTTAAAATTTGGAAAACCCCCCAAATATGTTGGGAAAAAAAACAAAGTGGGACAATTTTACCAAAATTTTTATTCACTTCCAATCTAAATTTAAAAAAAAAATCTCCCTCATTTCAATTTATATTACATTCATAGTTTTCATATTATTATAAAATATTATAAAAACTATCTAGAGTAGTATTTTATGTGTCAATTTTGGGGCGTCGTTGCAAGTAGGCTATGAAATCAAAACCCCCAAAAAAATGTCCATTAAAATTAAAATTTTTAATGAAGCATTGGGGTTCACCCCCGGGATAAAAAAATCGCTGGCAAGAACCCATCAAGAAACGGGAATTAAGGGGCCCAACTATAAATGCCTTTTCTTACTTTAAAAAAGGAACCCCCAAAAATTAAACAGGCGGAAATTTTTTGACAATACCTTACTCTCAACCCGTCAACGATACTTTCTTGTAGGTACCCCAAAGCCCTTTTTTGGGGGTGTTATTCATTTCATTTTAGACTCCCAATCCAACTTTAAAACTTATGAAAAAAGTCCGTTCTAAAATTTCATAAAATGCAAAACGCGAAAAATTCTCTAAATTTTTTTAATGCTAGGATTATGTTCGACTTAATCAAGGGTTTTAATCCAGTAACGTCCCCCAAAAAGTACGACGAAATTTAAAAACTCCCCGCCCTTTATTACGCCCCCATTAACTCAAAAAATGTAGGAAAAAAAACTATCAACCCAGTATCAAATTTTCACAAAAAAAAATAAAAACTAAAAACAACCTTCTGAATATCCTTTAATTCCGAAGTCATAAAAGGCCATAACAAAATTTTCTCAGTCTCTCCCCCCTTCTTCTACCTGTTATCCCTAATCATTTTCCGGGAAAAAAGGGCTTATGGGCCAAACAAACCCCCTTAAAGAGAAAAGTGGTGACCCAAACCCAATGTGGTATTTCCCGATTTCCCAAAGAAACACTCAAGATTTTTACGAAATTTTAAAAGTTCTCCTATTTTAATATCGTCCCGACTGTTCCCGTCGGTTTAAAAAGGGGTAAAACCAAAGTTAAATATTAAAACAATCTCTTAAAACCCTTTTGGTTTATTAAAAGAAAAACATTACATAAAAATTTTTTAAAACCCCCATATAATCCCCTTTTTGGGGAGTACCCTTTTTGACACTCTATAAGGGACACAGGGTTTGTACATCTTTACTAAATTTTGAATTCCATTTCATTTTTTAAATACAAGTGTTTGATTTTAAAAACTACTTTAGGGAAAAGGGTTCCATTTGTTTCTTTTGCGGGGAAAGGGTGTTTTGTAGACAGGGCATGCGCGGGCCCTAATCTTTGTCCCATGGCATCGAATGAGGGTCATGTCTGGAGGTCCTGAGGTCCCCAAAAATTGCAAAAAAACCTTTTGGGGCCCTGTGTAATATTAAAAAATTTTCGTCCCTCCGTTTTTTATCAAACTAAACACTCCCACATTTGGTTTTATAACTCTAAAGGGGCATTGTTCTTACATACCGGCTTTAACCGTTCAGCACACGTGGTTTCCCCTTCCCGGTCCTTCTCTCACGTTTTGTCCTATATTTAAGAACCCAAAATTTATATTTCCCCCCCTATATTCCCAAGAACATATTATTTTTCTTTTACCTCGTTTTTATCCCATGTAGAACAATTTTCTACCTTTTCTTTTTCCGTTTTTGGTTCCCCCAGAACATTTTTTTCCCCCCGCCCGTTCTTCGCCCGGGAAAACATTTTAAAAACTTTCCGCCCCTTCCCATCGCTGTAGAACATTTACTGATTTTTCACAAACCCTTCTTCGCTGTAGGAAAAAAATTTTCCCTTTTAAAACAAACCGCTCTATCGCTGTGAACATTTACTGGGCTATACAATCCCCTTTATCGCTGTAGAAAAATTTTACGACTTTTCACTCGTTCTATCTCCCGGGAAAAACCCTTTTTGAAATTTACAAATCTTCTATCTCGGTGAAACATTTAATAACTTTTTCACTCGTTCTATCTCGGTAGAACTTTCAATAACTTTTCACCCGTTCTATCTTTGTTTGAACATTTTCCCTTTTCTTTTATCTGTTCTAAAACTCGGTGGGAAATTTTTTTGAACTTTTTTTTTGTCCTAAAACGCACTAACAAAAATTTGGCTTTACTGATTACCTATTTTCCATTTTGTATAAGTACCTATAAACCCTAATAACCATCACTTATGTTCATCGGGTGAGGTTTTCCAATTCGGGCCGGGCCTGCCCGTGCCGAATCTATATTTCATCCCCCATCTTTTTACCCTCTAAATGAGTATCAGCGAAAGCAAATAAAATGGAAAGTACGATCCCTACTGAAGGTGCACTTGGGCTACTCCTATATTCGGGAGTTAGTGAAACCATTTTACACTAGAAAGGGGTCTCGTAACCCATTGACAGGGGCCCAAATTTTCCCCTAAACAGTATCCCCATTTTTCTTTGTTTTTCCCGGCACCCCGACCTGCCCTGATTTTCCTGTAGGGTCCAAAACCCAATCGGGGCGTCGTTTGCGTCGCCCACACCAACTGTCCGCCCAGCGTCTACCACTACTTTTACAATTTTCCATAGATTTGGGCCCAAAGAGAGGAACCCATTCCCTTTTTCTATGTTATCTATATTATCCTGCATTGTTAGTTTTTTAAAAAAACTCGTTTACCCAAAAAATTTTTTGAGTATAATTGTGACTTTAACCGTACAGTATAATTTTAACTCACATCCTATCAAAACACTATCCCGTTTAAAACAACTTTGCATTATTTTCCTTTTCCCATCCATGGGTCTGGGGGGGGATTTGGCTGGTCTTTATAGCTGCCCCCACCTTCTTTATAGGGGGAAAAAGGAAAAACCCTGAGGGGAAAAAGAAAGTGAGGGTATTGGGTTCTTGGGGGAAAGGTAAACCCCCAAAAGGGAAAGGAAAAACGAAATTTTTATAAACACTATTATTATTTTATTATTATTGTTGAAAATTTATTTACAAATATACCAAAATTAAATGGCATGGTAATCACCCCCCCGAGGTTTCAGACACTTTGATAATGACACGGGCACGTGACACTTTTTACATTGTAAACTATGTTTCTTTAAATTTCATGGTTTGTCATTTACGCCATTACAAAAACCCCTTTAAAAAAATTACAAACACAAGAAAAACGATTGAAAAAGAAAGAATGAATGAGTAAATGCGCCAATTTATCCAAGTGATCTGAATGAGCCGGAAATGAAACCCCGGGGAACCCGGGTCCTACCTGTCCTGGGTTTATATAACCTTCCCCCCTCCAGTGGACATTTTTTTAGTCTCCACTGAGAATTAAAACCCTTTTAGAAACCCCCTTGTTGGGGTTCATATAGGTAGCCGAAACATGAGTTTTTCTTTGAAAAATCTTCTAAAGAAAAAAATAAGTTTATTTTTAAAAATTTGCCCCAATTTTCCCAACTGAACTAACCCCTGTTTTTCCCGTATGTTTTTAATTTTTTACTTAAAAATGTCCTTTTCTTAAAGTTAAAATTTTCTTTAGTTATTTTTTAAACATTCTAATGTCTTAATCGCGTCATGACAAATTTTTTTATAAACCCCTCTACAGGGTTAAAAAATTTCACTATGAACTGTGGTAGGGCCCTAGGTTACCTTGGTTACCAAAGTAAACAATCGAAATGTCTGCCAATTTGAAGTGCTAACTTGTACACCGCCAACCACACACCTGCGCCTCCAGTACGCCAGTACTATTTATAACTCCATGATGTGACCAAACAGAAAATAGAAAATGCTTACCAGCTAACAAAAAATTAAGACAGTTGTAGCCAATTAACAAAAACAAAACAACAAATGTTCCTTTTTTAACAATAGCTGGTTAGGAATAAACACTTTCCAAATAGTAGGAAAATAGGAGTACTAATTACGTTGTTAGTTACATACATAATGGCAGCCTCTTTCAACCTGGGTTTATGCTGATTAGTTTCATGAAGAATGATAGACGAGTCCTTCCAATTTACATAACGAAGGTTCTCAAACACATGTTTCGCTAGCCTAGATGACTGATAAGTCGTTGAATTATTCTTTAAAATCTTGTTAATTATTTATTAAATTGCAGTGTTTACTCCAATAGAGTAATTACAACCTACATACAATGTTAAAAGCTTTAGAATTCTGGGTCCCCTCCCCACATGGGAAAGAGATTTTTGTATTGCACCTGTTACGAGGCACAATCCGAAACTTTCCAGGGGAACAAGATACCAGATAATAAAACATCGCCTGTATCGAGATGCGGAGTGCATGTTCCCTGCACGCTGTTCAGGAGTGGAACATTTCCTGAAGCCTCTTCTTGGCAAACTTCCAGATATGGAGTTTGTTGTCAACACTCGTGATTGGCCTCAAGTGAACAAATACTTTGGTGAAACTGTTCCTGTGTTTTCATTCAGCAAGGTGAGCAGTTTAATATAATTTATTAGCATTCGAATTATTAACTAGGAAATTGCCAAAGTCGTTGTTAGACAAGTGAGCGAGCCATGTGTTGAGTACCCAGTAACATTGATATATTAAGTCTAAATGATACGGGTTTGAGTTTAGTTGGTGTTAGAGGACAATATTATTTTTACTAGGAAAACGCTAAAGTCCCGCCGCGTTGATGGATGAGCGTTTTTGTAAGTTTTTAGTTTGCGTGGGACCACTTTTCCTTTGCAAGTACTTTGTGAATGCATTGTAGGCGATTGTTGTCGAGTTTCTAATGTTACTTCTTAATTTATAAATCTCAAAAAAACTCATATCAAAACCTTTATTCTATGGATTCCGACTAACTTTTTCAACTATTTCTTTCAAAAGGTACTACATCACCATAACCTTAATGTCTATGTGAAATATGAACGTTGTAGCCCCACCCGTTTGGTCAGAATCGGCCCAAATGTCACGAAAATATCGCACTAAAAATCGAAAAAAAATCGTAAAAGTACGTTTATATTATGGGTTCTGGTTACCTTTTTCAACTTTTTTTTTCTCAAGGTACTA
Source organism: Sweltsa coloradensis (assembly GCA_024449915.1). NCBI lineage: Eukaryota > Metazoa > Arthropoda > Insecta > Plecoptera > Chloroperlidae > Sweltsa > Sweltsa coloradensis. The sequence goes on from JAMZAV010001180.1 coordinate 526,055, forward strand.
CATCACCATAACCTTAATGTCCATGTAAAATATGAACTTTGTAGCCACACCCGTTTGGTCAGAATCGGCCCAAATGTCACGAAAATATCGCACTAAAAATCGAAAAAAATCGTAAAAGTGCGATATTCATGAGAAATATTTCTTCGATTGTACCCAAAAACGTGGCACGTCTAAGTTCAGAGATTTCGAAGGTCCTGTCAAATTTTCATCAAGATCGCTTATGCCGTTCGCCCGGAATCGTGCGAACAAACAGAAAAAAAAAAAAAAAAAACGGAGCTAAATTTTTTGAGGGGTCAGTGAAATTGAAGTTTTCGCTTCGCTCGCTATGCTCATCCAATTATTGTATGACAGCAATGATCGTCATCATCAATTATACAATACTTTTGTGTGGCTCGTTTATCTTGTGGGTAGCGTAACTGCTTCCAATGCAGAAAGAAGGTCTAGGCTATGATTCCCGCTAAAGTCAGAAGTTTTTTTAACTTCTGATTTGGACTTAAGCCCATCAGTTCTTGTCTTAGGAGTTTGTAAATGGTGACTTTGGAGCCGTCCTAGCAACGAAGCACATAAGAAATTCAGAGTTGTTCTGAATTGGCCTTGTTGATTCTGGCGTTGATCTGTGGGTGTTCGCACTGTCCATACCACTGATTGTTATATTTCCTATTAATAATATTGATCTTTGGTTAGTTATCGCTCACTCGTCGATTGTGCCGGGGCCTACAGGGTTGGCTTGGTCGCTTTGATTTACTGTCCCCCACTGAAAATCAGTTATATAACTGAATGGGTCGACTCTAAATACAATTTATTTATTTATTTATTTTTATTTATTTATTTATTTATTTATTTATTTATTTATTTACTTTATTAGGGATGCACACGATAATCAATATTATCGGTCTATAATTAATATTAGATAAAACTTTAATAATCGAAAATCAAAATTCATTATCCATTATCAAAGTATCAATAATTGGTTGAGAACGGCCCGAAACACGGAATTCGTATTTCCCGTCCATCTAAACAATGAACAAATGTACAGATTTTAAACCTCCTGCGATCGCAACGTTGGTCAATATCTCCAGTGACAGACGATCTCACGACTACCTCGGATTGGCAAGCAACAAGGTTGCGGGTTCCGCGCAGTAGGCCTACATTCCCTCTGAAGTGTCAAGTCACTTGCAGTCCCCCACCCCCAGACTACTACATCTCGCCATCATTTCCCCTCCTCGTTCCCCGTCACACTTCTACCCTGGATGCGTGATTTTTCGCTGGCTAATCGGAGAAGCTTGCGTCTCTTCAATATCCCAAATCATCTTACCTTATTTTCACATATTACATGCTCATATAGTAGTGCATTACATATAGTATTAATTACTGTAGGGCAGCGTTTCCCAAACTATGGGTCGCGAGCTTGTTATTAGTGGGTCGCGAAAAGTTTTGAAAATCCGAAATTGTTGTCATCATTTGAAACAATTAAACTGCCCTATGAAAAAATATAAACATGGTAATTCTTGCTATGTAATATGGCAAAAATAGCTGTGTTGTGATTCGATTGAACATTTCGTGATAATTGTCAACTTCTTCAGTTTGGCTCATAGACCGTTTGCAACTGTTTGGACCTGTCTGAAAATGATTCGACATTGAAATTTGAAAAAGACATTGTTCTGGATATCTGTTCAACAAACGTGTCCAACTATTCCTGCGGAAGCTGAGAAGGGGCTGCTACTTTTCACATCTTCTTACAATTATTGTGAAGTTGATTTTTTTCTATGGAAGGAATAAAAACTAAACTAGGCCCTACAAAACAAAATCTCCAATTTGTCGAACTCAAATCGTCTAGGACGTAAATGCCGTCCTAAACAGAGCTCAAAAATTTGTGCACGATTCCCACATTCTCATTATGATAAATAGGTAAGTAGTGTGTAGCCCTATGTAAAATTATATGAAATGTGAATAAAACATTTGAGTTACTAAAAGAGTCGATGCTAAAAATCACCCCCCCTCCATCCCTCCATCTTTTACTACATATAATAATAAGTAGGTGGTCGCAAACGTTTAGCGTTCTAAAAAGTGGGTCGTGGTTCTAATAAGTTTGGTTAGCACTGCTGTGTAGGGAAGGGTGGTTGCTGACCCAGCTCAGATATTTTTTTAAGTTTTGAGAGTTTTTTATAAATGTGTTTACTGTTTGGACTTTAGTTTTTTGAATTTTTTTTACATAATTTGCAGCAAAATTGGCTATTTTTTACTTTTGCAATGTATCATTTTACGCCTATTCCTTAACTATAACTAGCTAATCCAATTACTATTGCAAAAATGCATAAGACAAAATTTGTTTAGAAACATCAGATCATTCCCAATAATGTTATAACAATTTTGTATAATGCCAAACATGTTAATTTATCAACCTGGTCAAAATGTAGATTGGAAAAAAAAGTTAACGGCGATCCTATTCAGTTAAAAACGGATTTGCAAAGGAGGAGTAGGCCCAATATTATTACTTTGAAAACACAGGTTTGATATCGGCCCAAGACCATATAGGGAATGGACAGAGCGCGCGCCTATACCTGCCATTGCAGCGGTTGAAGCCGAGCTGAGAAAAAAGAGTGAGAGAGAGGGAGCGATTCTTGGAAGTTGGTGTTGACAAGAATTGCGTAGTGCCATTGAAACGTACAGTACCTAATTTCGCGTACTAGATGTAGTGGATATCTGGTTACTTTCAAGAATGTGATGTTATTTAAAATTAATTATATTATTATATATATATATATATATTATTTAAAAGAGGTATGCTATCGCTAATGCTACATGCAGTGAAAAAGTAGCTTTTTCAGATGTAGCGACGCTACATTCGCGCTACACAAGAAATACAGCGCGTTAGTTTTCCGCTACATGTTCGTGTTTAATCGGGGTATGTGGAGATCTCAAATTATCCTGTTTTATAAGCCTTTTGATGTCGTGCCGAGATGTTTTTGACTCCATTTATGTCGACACGATCGTGATCTATCATCAAAAGCACATAGTTTCGGTTTCCATTTATTTATTTATTTTATTTATTTATTTAACGTCTATCCTATTCAGTTATAAAAACTGATTTACAAAGGAGGACAACTAAATAAATCTAATTACATAGATGCAGAAACAACAATAAATTACATTTTCGTAAATATTTGAAATAGTAGCATTACAACAACAATGCATTTAACACAAGAATTTTGGTAACAAATTGAATGATATTATATGCATTTAATGAATGAATCAAATATAAAAAAGGGTGGAGAATGAAAAGAAAAGAAAAGAAAAGAAAAGAAAAGAAAAGAAAAGAAAAGAAAAAAAAAAAAAAAAAAAAAAAAAACCAAAAGAAAAAAACTGATTTATTGCGAAAGGTGTTCTTTTTCTTTCAACGTTTAGGCTCGCTAGCTAGGCCCTAGTCTTTTAAGAATTCTAGACCAAATGAAACATTCCTATTGCATTTCTTGTCAACGAGTTTTACGCGGAATCACGGCAGAAGAATGTGACAATAAATAATTATAGGTAGTCTATTTTTATTTTTTGAGAATTTCAACCAAAAAATTGGGAAAGGAGGGGATGGGGAAGGTAAAGTGGGGGTGAGGGGAGGAATGACTTTGGTAGGGGGTCGTAGGTGGCTAAATGTCAATTCAGATAAAGTCCAAACAAATGGCCTACAAGGTAGACTTTTTTTTTGGGGGGGGCAGTTGGGCAAAAGGGGGGGGGGGGTAATTTTGTAAGAGGTTGGTGATGTCAAGTTTGGAAAGGATTCGTCAAAATTATCACCGGGGAATTTTTTTAAAATTTTCATAAATGTAGGTATTTTAGAATGATAATATGTGAGTGTGTGTGTGTGTGGGGGGGGGGGGGGGAGTTCCAATAAGTGTGGATTTAGGAGGGGGTTGGATGGATGGCGGTTATGGAGGCTTATGTCAATGTCAGATGAAATGTAACAAAATTACCATTTTGGGAAATAAAATATTGAACTTGGGCCTAGTTTTTTAGAATTCTAAAAAATTCACAAAATACTACGGGGGGGGGGCACTAAAATGTAAATGTGGGTTAAAATTTATGTAAAGGGGAAAACATTTTTTTAATTTTGATATTAAATGGTATTTTATGGCAAAACAAGGGTCTATTAATGATAGGCTACCGATTATACAGAATACATAGCTGTTGTTGACCAGGGAGTTGATATCCACAATATGTCTTTCGTTGCTTTCAAAATGTATGTCTGCAATCTTTCAAATACCCCTCCTTCTGAGGGTTAATGATAACCCATGTTTATTTTCTTCTCATTGTTACATGTATTCATTGTAACTTAATTATATTTTTAGTTCAATTTTTCTTAGTAGTATATTATGTATAACTCTGTTCTTTATCTGCTGATGCACAGAATATTATCTATTGTGTTATGTTAGTTTTACTTTTCTTTTCTATTTTTTTAGGATTTTATGTGTGTATCTTCAATATATTATAATATTGTACTTGTGGGATTGATATTTTGATAATCCACAATGAATTTTGGTTATCGATTATCGAAATGATATCGATTAGTGATTTCGATCGATAATATCGATTATCGTGTGCATCCCTATGTGACATCTACTACATTAAAGTGTATTATATCTTAAGTTTATAGTTTTATGCCTATAAATAAATAATGATAATTCTATCTTATATGGCTAGGTGGAAGAACAATCATCATGCTGGATTGAACCTTGCCTTTTTGTTGTTCTTTTACTTGTTTCTTATGTATGTACATCAAACAACAAAAAAAGAACTACTCTACTCTCTCTGTGTTTTGCATGTTGTTCTGTATAAAAATGTCAGTTTTGTGCATTTTAGAATTTGCATAATATCTCATTTGAAATTTTCTCTAGAGCATTGTACAAATTAATGTGAGTACTTATGAGCTTGCAGAATAGTACGTAAATGTCTCGTGAAGACTCTTAATTGCAAAGAATAAGTTTTAGAAAGTCATTGCAAGACATAAGTCCAGAAAGGACACAATGGAAAATAAAAACATCGATTTCAATTCAGGAAATTTCCATTAAAGGTTAAACATTTTATATTTAATACAATCTAGAAATAACCAAATCTATCCCGACTAATATATAATTTTTGGATTGTATTAAAAATATACAAATACACCGAATAATGAAGTTGGGAAATAAACTGTTTAAATCTTACAATTTAAAAAAATGCGTTCACATTGATTTAAACGTTGATATACAGTATCAAAAATTCCGTGTAAAAATTCTGTACACAAAATAAATTCCAAAATTTTACATAAATTGAGTAGGCCTAACTTTGTAGATTTTATTTATTTTTCATACAAAGTTGATGAATTATTTGAGGAATACTGGTACATGGATCTCGTAGATTGATTCTTTATCAACGTTTGCATAGTAATATGATGACGATGTTAATAACCGTTTTGCTGTGGGAAAAACCCAAAAAGTGAGCGCTTAAACTCGTCTCCGTGTTAGCCTCGGCTACTCCTCTCAATATTTTACAGAATGTGATTTTAAGGTTGTGTCATAGCCAGAATGACCCATCAAGCCATGGTCATCTGCTGCATCTGCTTCAAAGGTTTTGTGTTCTTTCAGACTGATGAGTTTCTTGACATCATGTATCCAACGTGGGGGTTCTGGGAAGGCGGTCCTGCGATAAAACTGTACCCCCGCGGCCTCGGGCGGTGGGACCTGCACCGAGCCTCGCTGTCCGCAGAAGCCGAAAACTGGCCGTGGGACAAGAAGAAGCCCCTGGCGTTCTTCCGCGGCTCCCGGACAAGTAGCGAGAGGGACGCTCTCGTTCTCCTGGCCAGAGAGAGGCCAGATCTAGTGGACGCAAAGTACACTAAAAACCAGGCCTGGAAGTCTGATGCAGTAAGCTTTTTCTCACACATGTGTCTCTGGGGTGATGGTGTATCATTGACCAATCACAAGCAAAGTGCATCGCCGTTTCACATTTCTGGCCGGGCTAACCGGGGTGGATTTTGCATCCAAATTTTTCCACTTCTATCTATCCTCCCACAATTGTATCTCTTCCACATCTTCCCAGCTCTCTCCTCTTGCCTCTAAGTCTCCTGATATGGTATCCTCCATCTCTTCCTTGACCCCTCCGTTTTCTTCCTTCTTCAATCCTTCTTTCATGCATTCTCTCGGGCATCTTTTCTTACACCATTTGTTTCATATCCGCATAACTAATACCTTCTAATAATACTCCTTCACGAGATAGGATCATACTTTTCGATAAAAGATACCCGCGACACGAAAAAATTTTACTTCCGGTTCAAAAATAAAAAATAACCGAAAAATGTCTTTTTGCACGTTTTTTATGGCGACGGTTGCCGCTTTCAAACGGCGATGGTACCGACGCGTTCAAAATCGTTTCGGGTACAAGCACCGTTAAGGGTTTCGGGCCGACTCTGACACTTTGGCCGAGGCGACGATGAACATTTTTACTTTATTGCAACTTAGGAAAAAAATCTTCAGTTTAAGACACAAAAAAGATTGAAATGATTTCTCCAAATTAAAATTTTTGGTTTCTACATGTGATCATTAGAAAAACGGGTGTCAGTATGGAAAAACATTTCCCACAAAAAATGTCTTTCTCTTATTTTTGGACATTGATTGCATTTTCTATTTTCAAATTTTTGAAAATTATTGAGTGTAAGGTAGAGCCCCTGAATTTTACCAATTCCGAAAGCCATTGACTTGACGAATAAGTTAGAAAAAATTATCCCAATTATCTTATTTCGGTTGCACAGAAAAAATTCTCAAATTTAATTTTTTTAAAACATTTAAACCATGGCATAACCATAACCATGGCAACTGCCATACAGCCTGGGTACAAATGTTGAGATGCTCTCATAATTTAATGTTTTAAAGTGGTTTATATTAACAGTGAGAAGTGAAATTAGTATTGAAGGGAAAGGTTGGTGTTAGTGTAAACATTATGTGAAGCAAGTAATGAAGATCTGTGATATTCTGAGGGCGTGAGGTGGATTTGAGTGGGTGGCCTTCAGGTTCTCCATTGAAGATGCCATAGGCTGATTGCTGGATGGTGCAATAGATGGTTTGGAGAACTTATTACTACAACATATTTGGTGACTTGGAATTTTCCAATTAGTCTTTGGATGGATAGGTGGTGACAGATATGTATTTGAAGGGAGTTTAGTATAGATGACATTGTGACTTTGTGCTTAGTTAATTTAAAAATGTTGACATTTGAGGAGTGTTTTTGTTTTTGCCTAATCTTTTTAACAATGTTTTAAAATTTGATAAACAACAAGATGGATGAAAGTGAGACAGTGGATGAAGGTTTCACTTTAAACAGTCAAAAGGAAGAATCAAAATGTTGGAGATGCAAGAAAATAGTAAGGACGGGAGTCCAGGACGCTTACCTAATATCCTTATAAGAACAGGGTTACAGCCGGGTTAGTCTTAACTCTGGCGCTAGTGTCTAGCCCCTATTGAAAATGCCACTTAACACTAACTTGAGCCTTCTAAACCCGAGCTACGGTAACCCTGGTCGGAGGCGGGGCTACAGCCGGGTTAGTGAGGCATGGCTACATGGATTATTGTGTATTATTCGTTTAGGTGGCCGTGTGTTGTTGTTTTTGTAATGATTAAAAATGGCTGGCTATATTTTGGCGGTAGGTGCAGAGTTTGAAGACGACAATGTCAAAAATTATACACAGATAGTGGATCTTAGTGATTTTGAGTTGTATACGCGAACAAGACTAAATCGTAATTGTTTTAATTATGTTTTAAATCTTTTGGACGTGGAGCTGGTACGCGAAAATAACCGAAATCATGCAGTACCAGCTGACACACAGCTATTGGCAGGTTTGAGTTTTCTAGCTAGTGGTAATTTTCAATGGGGAATAGCTGCTATGGCTGGTATTTCCCAAACAGCCACCAGTGAAATAATTCGCCAAGTTGTTCTTGGATTGAATCGGATAGCTGTGGACCACATCAAGTTTCCCACGACCATCGCCGAGATGAACACGACCAAAGAAGACCTGTACCGTTATGGCGGGGTGCGCAATGTCCTTGGAATAATCGACTGCACACACGTAGCTTTCCAACCTTTGAGGGACGAGGAAGCTGCCTACGTGGATAGGCGTGGTCGCCACACTATAAATGTGCAATTAGTTTGCGACGCAAAACTTAAAATTACAGATGCTGTTGCTAGATGGCCAGGTAGTGTCCACGACAGCTTCATTTGGAATCACAGCGAGCTAAGGAAAAACACTGATGCAGACAGATGGTTGGCTGTTAGGGATGTTGGTTACCCTTTGGAACCGTGGCTTCTGACAAGGTTCCAGCGACCTATAACAGATGCGCAGACGATTTTAACGCAAGTGTAGGCAAAACAAGGAATTTGATTGAAATCGTGAATGGTCTCCTCAAGAGTCATTGGAGGGTCCTAGCTAAATATGGTGGAGAGATGCTGTACAGTGCAGCTCGTGTCTGCGATATCACTGTTGCCTGCTGCGTTATGCACAACATATGTGTGACCAAAAATGTAGAACTAGGAAATTTTGACCTAGTTCTTCCAGATGACTACAATCGTCCACCAGCAGCAGTTAATGTTGGTGTCGGAGGAAGGGATCTACGAGCACGAGCGTAGCCATCCGCCAGCGGCTAGTTGACAATGACTTTGCTCAGTAGGTTTTACCTTTTCCTTGATGGAGACCTCTACGCCTCCTCAGCGCAACACAATTTAATTAGAAGGTAGCTCTGTCTTACCGTCTCATCAGTATCCAATAAAAAATTAAATAATATATATCATAATGTAAGATAAGAAAATAAAGTAGATGAATTACATACTTTGGTCATTATTATTGCAATAGTTTGACATGACTTTGTCAAGAACAGTTACTGTAGGGCCTACCTAAACTGATATTTAGGCAAACAAGTGGTTGAAATTTACAACGCATATTGAGGTTGACCTAGACTTCAGAAAAAATTATAAATTATGAAAAAACGATCTCTTACATTAAAGAGAGGCTATTTATACCTAAACACCATATTGTTCAGATCTATTTTTATAATAACTTAATCATAGAAGAGGATCGATTATTGTTCTTCTGGCGGGTGTTCTTCTGTGTTTGTAACGTGGTAGATAGCTTTGATTAAGTTCTTTAATGTTTGGTTCATGTCCTTTATCGCCTTTTTGGTCTTCCAATGCTTGCGCTTGTCTGACGCCGACATCAAGCAGGTCCCTCTGGAATGTCGAACCTCGACGGCGGCGACGCAATGGTGAAAGGGGGGCTGCAGAACGAGTAGGGGTTGGTCTGGATGAAGTTGGAGAAAGAGTAGTTGATGTTGGGAGGCGAGAAGGACGAACGGTTTTAGTTGGAGTTGCAGGTGTTTGAGTGTTAGAAGAGTTTGCAGTTGGAAAGTCCAAGGCCATTGGTATGATGGCTGATGAAGACGGTAAGTAGTTTGTAAGCGGAAAAATATAAGGCTCGGCTATTGCGACGGCTTCAGTTATTTTGTTTAGTTTTATTTGCCTGTTGATGGGTACATGGTACAGATATAGGCATTGTCATGTAATTAATACTAAGCTAGATGTAAGCTGATACAATAATAGAATAATAAAATATTTACATAAATAGATAGTATTAGATCTAAGTAAATAGTACAGATATATACATTGTCAAGTGATACTAAAATAGATGTAGCCTAATACAATGGTCGAATATTTGAATAGATAGATATTATTATGCATACAAAAGTTACAAATTTATAAGAACCAGGGGAGGAACACTAGGTTTGATTGGGTGTATGGGTGAGATATTCCTGCAATGTATAGAAACTATTTTCAAGAAGGAAAGTTTTCAGATTAAGCTTGAATAAGGTATCGGATGAGGAGGACAGCACTTTATCTGGGAGTTTGTTATAGAGGATGGATGACAGATAGTGAGGGCCTTTAGAAAATAGGGATAGATTGTGAGAGGGAAGATGAATAAGTTTGGAGGATCTAGTTAGGTGGCTATGTATCTGGGAGTTTTGTATAAATAGGGAGGGGTTTTGGCGAACAAAGGTTGAGGCTGTCTGTATTAGCAGCCCCGCGAGCGTTTGAGCTCCTACTTTTTTGAAGAGGTGGCGACACGTGTGCCGTCGGGAGACTCGCGTCAATATTCGTATTGCTTTCTTTTGGAGTGTAAAAATTCTTTTGGCGTGTGGGGAAGCGCCCCAAAAGAGGATGCCATACGCTAGGTGGGAGTGGATGTGGGCAAAGTAGACTATTTTAAGAATTTCTGGTGTAATACAATAATATATGACAATTGTCTGAGCATGTAACAGCCGCTAAGAATTTTGGAGGACACTTTGTCTATATGGGATGCCCAGTCTAGAGTTTCAGATAGAGTTAGGCTTGTGGCGCTTACCCCCTCTAAGCTCATCCACTAACGTTAAGTCTTTCAAATTGCACGTCTCTATCTTAGCCGTTAGATATTGAGACTATACGGCCTCTCTCTGAGTGGACTTAAGTCTTTTGGCAATTGTCATTTGAAGATGGATTCTTATCTTGAAGTCGATGCCGTTGGTCAGTGAAAGGAGAGCTGTGTATTTTCATGAGCTGGTTCGAGGCTACTACTGAGGCAACTGGTTTAAATGTGGAAACCATGTATAAACTAATTAAATACTAATAATACAGAACGGGTTTGATTTAAATCAGAAACTAGAGAAAATTTCATTTGATTTCATAAAAAGAATCATGTGATTCACTTAAGTTTAACAATTTTCATATAAAATCTATGTCAATCTATTTTATTAAATTCTAGAAAATGCCAAGATCATATTTCATCATTTTCGCATGTAGCGTCACCCGGACATTTGTTTAGACCTAGTTCAGTTTAATGACGCTGTGTGATGGTCTTTTGATTGGTTATCATAACGCTACGATCGTATTTGGATTGTTGAAAGCGGCGTCTGTCGGCAGTGTGTCGTGAGAGCTTTGAGACGTGAAGTTGGAAATCGGTCGTGTGCGTGGGCGATTTTAGACGTTGCGTAAAACTTAGAGAAAGTGAACTAGGAAAGAACACTTTGGATATAGGAAACGCGTGTTAAAAATCCGCGAAAGTGATAATCGAAAACGAACGGCGATCTGCCAAGAAGAAATACAAGAAATCAACGAGAACGATAACCAATCGAGGTACATTTTATAAGGCTAGCCCAGCCCAGGGATACGTGAGTAAACGAATTTTTTGCATGCTTTAGGAGCATATTAATAAACCTACGGACTTGATAAAAGACAGCATCGATAACCAGAAAGGGTTAGAACCATTCGATATCTGGACCGAGAGTTAGTTGGGATTTTAAAGGAACCGAGAAAGATTATATTCGCGTAGCCTGGAGTTTAGGACGCGATAACGCAAGCAAGGTTTGGTGGTCGTATTACAACGAAATACCGATTGAAATATTATAAAAAGGAAATCGGTGAGGATAATATTGTCTATGAATCCAAATATAGGAACATATAAGGAACAGTTAATTACCATTCGATATCATGGCCGAGGCTTAGTTTTTATGTAAATTGGTTTTGAAATCCGTAAATGCAGATTAGTTGAAGAATAAAATGGCGAATTTTAATTGCAAAGAGCTTAGAGATAACATCAACAATAAGAACTCGGAATATTCGTGAGTGGCTGAGCCAGCAACGTCGAACGAAGTGCTTTGGTAATAAAGATGGGTAAGAACAGAACTGAGCCGATAAAAGTAGGCGTGTTTACATTATTGAACGTCTGACAGTTTACCGTGTGAGATACAGGAAAAACTTGGTTGTTGGACTTGGAATGCTGATATCGGGCAAGTGTGAAACATTAAAAACGTACGGTCGAGTTGAGTTATTCGCACGATAAAATATCGTATTTTATCACCGTTCAAACATTATCAAGGGAAAGTTGAACTCAAGAGTAATCACAGCCGGGATACGAACTCAAGACAGGATCTTCAATACAAGACTACGATCGTCTACAAATACGCAGCAAGTTACGGAATTACACGTAGGACTTCTTCGACGTCATAAGGTTTCGATGGGAGTCATGATCATTTGTGATGAGTATTTAAATTAAGTTTTATTAACAATTATATTTCCATAAATTTTCGGGAAACTTTACTGTTGTCCATCAGACCAAGAGATATCTTAACTGGATATCCATTTCGCTTTTAGACATCAGTACTGATAGGTAGGGTTTGAAATGTATTCCTTGTCAATGAAGGAAATTCATTTGTGTCATGCAATATAGCCCGTTCTGGTTTAACTTATGAACCGTTGATTGTCTGTTGTAATGTCATCCTAGATCTAGTATAAATTATAAGTTGTATTTCAGAGATGTTTGTCTTCGCTGTTGTACGATTTCTCAATTTTGTGGGTCTTGGTGAGTTATAGGAGTGTGTTATGAACTGGTTAGGTAACTTTAGACTTGAGTACCAGGTTCACGCCTAGGTAGAGTAATCATTCAAGTTTGAGTGATTTTAGTCTTGATCAGTTGTTTTTTTAAAATCAATTAATTTTTATTTCCAAGTGAGATCAGAAATCGTGTTTCACTTTAATTAGGCGACCCATCGCCGAGTATGTTTTTGTTTATTAAATGTTATTTTTCGAAGTTTAACTATTTAGTGAAGTATCCAACGAGAGCTTATCGATTACCTGAGGGGTCGTAGGTTCGTTGTGTTACAATATCTCTCCTTCTTATCTAGATCGTTGGGCGCCAGTAATAACTCTAGGTTATTACGAGTTGTTCTACTCATTAGTACAAGGAATGTTGAAGACCAAGGAAATATCCCGACACAAAATAACACTGACCTACAATGCAATGACATGCGCTCACCACCTCGTGTACACTGTAGGACACAAACCTTGCACCACAGTGTACACTCAGCTCACCGGATGCTAGACTTCCACAGGGGTGGGGCGAGGCTGGCTGCTTCCTCCGTAGTCCTGGATGCTGGCGCACCTGCTTAGACTAGTATCTATATTCTAGGTTTTTCTGGTTTCATAGGGTGGCTGAGGGCCTGAGATTTGTAAAAGGAAGTTAAAGGTGATGTGAAGGACATTCCGGGCAATGCATTCGTACACTGTAAAGGTTGGAATTCCGTAGTATAATGAAATTTGAATAACATGTGATACAAGGTTAAACAATGACTCGATTTTAACTTCCAATGCATTGGTAAACAAGAAAAACCCCCATTTAGAATACATTCATAATTAATACATGATAAAACAAGACCTGGTATGATTAAATAAATTTAGTACTCAACACTGTCCTTTTGGTATGCTGACCGCATGGTTGTTGTTCGACGACGCGTATTTCACACGTGTACGAGGCGTAGTTGCAAGGAGGGAAAAGTTGAATTTGAGGCGGAAACCTGGCGTCGGCGTCCCTTGGTTTGGAAGGCGGACCGGTTGCGCGTCGGCGTCGAAATCCCAAGTGGGTGGATTGACCCGCACTGCTCGTCGGATAGCGGATTATCCGGCACTTCCCTCTCCTCACGTACTGGCTCGCGTGGGCGCTCCAACGGTGTCGATTACAGTAGGGTGGACATAGGTATGATCACAGGACTCAACCAAAGGAGAACTCCAACAGGAGTGTGGACCTAATAGGTACAAATGGTGTGGGTCCTGAGGTCTCCGTGTGTTACCACGTGGTCGGCTTTAGATGGAAATTCGAACATTATCGAATTAAAAGGATGGATTGAAGTGTATTTCTATTGCTATTGCAATAGAAATTAATTTAGATAGGTTTGATTAGGCCTGATGGGTGTAGAGTGGACCCTAGGGATAGCGTGGTCGTCATGGTGAGCGGGCTTGGGTTAGTACCACATGGCGTGGCTATCTTCTTCTCCCACAATCGCCGCTAAATATCGAAGAATTATATATAAAAACGCACTAAAATACACTTGCGTGTTCCCTAGGCCTCTTTCTGGCTCGCACAAACACTGCCATTGCGGCTATTTTACGCGATTATTCACACGTACTGATTCGCAACGCGCACGTAGGTAGACCACCTGTATGCTCCACACAACCAAAAGCACTAGTGAACGGCCCTCCCGCTCGTTTTGAGGTCGGCTGGCTTCCCTAGCTGGCAAAACTACAACTAGCGCCGCATGATTGGACAATACGCATCCCCTATTGGGCAGCGCTCGGCGTGCTCTCGTTTGTCCCAATCACCAGCTAGCATCTTTTCTTCCAGATTCCGCCGCTCGTGGCACACAGCTCAAAACTAACGGTACAGGTGCACAGCGTTGCAATTCTACAAGCTACGTTTGCCAAACCGTCGTGGCCTACACCCCTACTATTGGTGCATCCATAACTCCCGCTCGGAATCGACTTCTCTCTCTCTCGATTCTCAGAACTGAGTTGCCGAGGCTTCACCAAAAACTTCGCCAACTAGCCCTATTCTCGACCAAGGTCACATGAAATTTAACACAGTGGAAATTATGCCCCTGTTTAGGACACAATCCCTGGCTCTTAGACTTATTATCTCACATAGAAATACATTATCATGAAAATAAATTATCATTGAAGATGATGATTTATTTTGGATGGCTAATTAATTTGCATATTTATGGAAATTAATTGCGAAAAATTTAATTTGGACAGAGGGGGCAAGGCGACCCGTTACAGCCTAGGAGAGCGATAAGAGTTAGAACGAGTGATATGTTTGTTCTGCAGTAGTATGCGGGGGCTCGAAAGGGGTACATTTTGGGGAGTGTGGAAAGATAAGTAAGTAGTTTTGGAGAGGGAGAGAGTGAGCTGATTGTCATTACAGTAATGTGCCATTAACTGGGCTTGGCTGTTTAATAAGGAGGGGAGGGTTGGGGCTAAAGTTTTTGGGGCTGTTAGCAGTTCAGAAAAGTCATCAGCATACATAGTGATGGCACCCTCCTGCAAGTGTTCCGGTAAGTCATTGACATTTATAAGGAAGGCGAGGGGTCCCAAGATTGAGCCTTGTGGGACACCTTTGGTGATTGCGATGGGCTCTGAATAGACAGAATTAGAGGAGTTGTTTAATGTATTCCTTATTTCGACTTTTTGGGAACGACCAGACAGGTAGGAGGATATCCAATTCAAGGCGATTCCTCTTATACCAAGATTCTCCATTTTGCATAGCAGGTCACGATGGTCGATGGAGTCGAAAGCCTTGCTGAGGTCATAAAAGATACCAACCGCAGTATCGCCCGAGTCGAGGGCGGAATAAAGACGCGATAGAAAATTAAAGATCGCCGTATTTGTGGACTTTTGTTTGAGAAAACCATGTTGGTGTGGAGAGATTAATCTATGGTAGTTGAGATGAGAAATGATGCGGTCATGCATAATATATTCGTAAATCTTTGAGAAGGAGGATAGAAGCGAGATTGGCCTATAGTTGTTAGGGTCGTTTTTTTTGCCTTTCTGCTTATAGATGGGGATTACTTTAGCAGATTTTAATTTGGTGGGAAAGATTCCTGAAGAGAGGGATTCATTAATTATGTATGACAGAGGGTGAGAGATAAGCTTGGAGCATTTAGCTAGGAGAGACCCTGGTATTTCATTCAGGCCTGCAGAATGCTTAGAGCTTAGTTTCATTAATAGTTGAGATACTTCAGTCGGGTTAGTGGGGTATAGAAATATTGTTTGGGTTGGGGGTGTCAATTTTCTTGAGTTGGGAGGGTTGAAGTTGGGCTGATGTGGAAGGGGGAGGACTACAGGGACTGAGTTGATAAAAAAATTATTGAAGGTATTAGCAAGTGGAAGTGGCTCAGTGATGAGTCCACCATTAGTTGCGAGAGAAAGATTGGATTTGCTTGCAGGGGCTCGAGATTGAGATTTGATAAGAGACCATGCAGTTTTAGACTTGTTACTTGACCCGGAGATTAAGTTGCTATGGTAGCTTAGTTTGGCTTGACGGATGTTCATGGCATGTGCTTTTTTTAGAATTTTGTAGTTTTGCTCAGAAAGAGGGGTGCTGTGCTGATATTTGAGGGAAGAGTGGAGTGATCTAAGTTTATGGGCTTCCATGCGTAAGGGTTGGGTGATCCATGGGCATCCTGTTACTTTCTTGGCGGACACGAGTTTGAGGGGGAATGCAGTGTTAAAATGTCGCAGGAATGTACACAGGAAGGCAGAATACAGGTCATCTGCATTAAGCTTGCCGGATAGGTTAGACCATTGTTCCCGATGCAATAGTGTTTGGAAATAATCAAGATTGGCTTCGCTGAAGATGCGCTTTCGAACTTTAGATTGAGCATGGTGGTCGGACAGACCCGGGTCATGGGCTGTGGCAGTGTATACAGACGGGTTGAGTGAGGTAAAGATATTATCGATGAGCGTGCTGCTCGAGTGAGTGATTCTGGTTGATGAAGTTATAGTAGCATGCATATTAAAGATTTGGATTAGATCAAGAAGTTGTGTACGTTGCGGAGATGGGTTTAGGAGGTTGGTATTAAAATCACCGCAGATAACCAAATCAGCTTTCGGAAATGTTTTGGTAATCTTAATTAGGGCTTGCTTGAAGATTAATAGGAATGTGTCAAAAACACCTACGGGGGATCGGTATACAGATAGAATCACTAGGTGATGGGTTTTAGATTTCCAGGTTGCTCCGACACACTCAAAAGTTTTTTCTATACATAGGTCACGGATCTCGAGGATGGGTGAGATATTTAAGTGGGGTTTTGCTAGGATGGCTACTCCTCCATGGGAGTAAGTAGATCGACTAAAAATTTCTATGTTTGAGTAGCCAGGAATACAGAAGGATGCTACTTCCGGGGATGTTAGCCAGTGTTCCGAGAGGCAGAGCACGTCTGGGCAGGATTGAGTGGAGAAAAGCTCCAATTCCTCTATCTTGTTACGGACTGATTGGATGTTTAGGGAAGAGATTTTGGGACTAGAAAAAGGGAAGGTAGGGTATGAGGGCGTTGCCTGAGGGGGAATGATGGGATCTAGTGTGTTAGGATGTATTATGCGGGGTTTGTGTCGTGGTTGGTAGATAGAAAATTTGATGGAGCAGGAATTATTTTGTGGTTGGTTTTGGAAAGTCGGGGGGGAAGGGTTCTGGGAGTGGGCACGAACTTGCTGGTCTTGTTCCTTTTAACATTGGGGTGTGAAGCCGGCAAGGTGTCCGTAACCCGGATCTCGAACATTCCCGAGGGCTTGACGGGCATTGGGCTGTCGGGGGCCGGGAGCACGACCACCTTGGAAGGCTCGATGGACTTCGTGTTTGGCACCAAAACAATTTTCAGGGTCTGATCCACTGGAGAACCGTCGACGGCCGGCTGCGTCAGGCTACTCGTGGTCTCGGTCCCGGGCTTTACAGGAGTCGTGGGCTGCGTCGGGGACTCAAATATGGTCCCAGGCTGCGTCAGGCTTCCCATGGTCTCGATCTCAGAGTTTACAGGAGTCGTGGGCAGCGTTGAGGATTCGGCTGTGGCCTCTGGTTGTGTCAGGCTACTCATGGTCTCGGTCCCGGGGTTTTCGGGCGTCATAGGCTGCGTCGGGGACTCTTCTATGGACCCAGGCTGCGTCAGGCTTCCTGTGGCCACGGTCTCAGAGTTTACAGGTGTCGCGGGCTGCATTGAGGACTCGGCTGAGGCCTCGAGTTGTGTCAGGCTACTCATGGTCTGGGTCCCGGGGTTTTCAGGAGTCGTAGGTTGCGTTGGAGACTCCATTATGGTCCCAGGCTGCGTCAGGCTTCCTGTGGTCTCGGTCTTGGAGTTTACAGGTGTCACGGGCTGCATTAGGGATTCGGCTGTGGCCTCGGGTTGTGCCAGGCTTCCCATGGCCTCGTACCCGGAGCTTATCGGTTCTGCAGGTTGCGGCGAGGAAATGACGGTGGTCTCTGGCTGCGACAAGCTTCTCGTGGTGTCAGTCCCGGAGTTTACTTGTAGCGCTGGCTGCGTCGAAGACTCAGTTGTGACGGCCTCTGGCTGTATCAAGCTTCCCGTGGGCTCGATTCGTGAATTTTCTGGTTTCTCGGGCTGTGTCGAGAACTCGACAACGGCCCCTAGGTGCGGCTCGCTTCTCGTAGCCTCGGTCTCTTGGTTACCTGGTGTCGTGGGCTGCATTGAGGGTGCGATAGGGGCCTCTGGCTGGTACAAGTCACCCTTGGTCACTGTGTTTCCTGGGGTTGTATATGGCGGTGTAGATGTCAATGCAGGTTTGGGCTTGTCCAGGTTTTCAGGAGCTCGGGGAGAGAGTTGGCCCATGGATCTGCTGCTTGTTGTGGGGGCAGCAGGATTGCCAGCTAGGCTTGCTGTGTATTGGGATCTGGCGTTGGGCAGTACACATACTAGGATCTCGATGTCTGAGCTGGAGAAATTTTTTATGATCAGTTGTTTCACTTGCGTCCAACTAAGCTGGTCAAAGCCAGTTCCTAGCCTGGGCATGGCTAGATGTTTAATATTATAGTAGTCACAGTGGCTGCGAAGAGACTTGAGTGATTGGTGTAGGGCTTCGAGCGTAGGTTTATGGCGGGATCGACGTTTTGTAACCAAATTGCAGACAAGCCTGCCATTTTGGTGGAGGTAGGCAACCTCACCAACGTCGGCCTTCTGGGATTTGAGGTAGTCCATCCCTCCAAACTTTTGTTTGAATTCAATTGCAATTCCTGCCGAGAGGCCCAAATCCTTCGCCACGCAATGCACGAGGGGGAAGTGAGCAGGTGTGCAGAAAAGGTCAGATTTAATTTCTTGAATGCGGAATGTGGGAGGTCCCCGAGATGGCTTTGTGGACGTCTGTTTGCTGGTATGTTTGAAATGTTGCCCGATTAATTGCAAGGATTTGGTTGGGGTACTTTTGATGCGGGCTGGGATAGATTTTAATGACTCGGAAGGGTTGTTTGGAACCATGCGTGCTGGGTCAGGGGACCAGTCCAGGGTGGCAACAGATTCACTTAGCATGAGGTGTAGTTTGCGGTTCCCTTGTAAGCTTGGGTGCAGGCCATCTCTTCCTAGGTCGTAGTTGGAGAACCAGCTGTTTGAATTGATGTATACTGCTCCGAGTGCTTTACATATCCACTTTATTTTGTCGTTGGCAGCATCAACTATCTCGTTCGAGATATCCCTGCGATATATCACACTGGTATACACAATCGTAGCTGCTGGGAAGGATTTCTGTGCCACTCGTATTAGATGATAAATTTGGTCCCCTATTTGTGCACTTGTATTCGAGGTTAATGCATTAGTACCATTGTGAAGGATGAGTGATTTTATTTCAATATTCGGTTGCATATTAGCAAGTATCTCTCCTAGTTGGTGAGGTTTAGTGCCTGGGTAGGTTACTAGCTTGTATGTCCCTTTGTTAATAGCATGGCAACCCTTAAACATAGAATCGGTTATCACCATTGCCTGGATTCTGGTGGTATGGATACTAGTGGTAGGCCTACTAGGTACAGTGGGGGAAATGCTGTCGGCACTGGTCAATGTTTTTTGGTCTTTTAGCTTGGCTATTGGTTTGTTTGTGGGGCTAGGCCTATTTCCCTCGGGTAATTCATTCAATATTTCCAGGATGACCCTAGGCCTAGTTTCACTGCATACTTCAGACGAGGGGGAGCTGTTGTCGCAGGCTTTTAAATTTTCAGCTTGTGTTGTAGCGGACTTTGAAGCTGTGTGGAAGGGCCTGGAAAGGCCTAGGCCTAGGCCTACATGGCGTCTAGCGTCACGGCTACAGCCCTCCGACCTTGCGTCTAGAAGTGACACTAGTTTTCTAATTTCAATTATAAGTACTTTAAGTTCTTCATAACACGGATCTACGTGATGGCAAGAATTCTTGTCGTAGGGTAGGCCTGGTTGGTAAGGGGAATTAGAGATGAGGTTTACCTTGTGTGCTGGATCGTCGTGGCTTGGGTCGCAAGGCCTAGGCCTAGGCCTAGGCTCGGCCCACGTGCATCTAGAACACGGATTTGCCGTGGAAAAATAGTCTCGGGGATTAACATTTTTATAATTACGCTTAGTGTTTCGGTATTCACTAGTTTCCTCGTGGTTTCCAAGGTTGCACTCGCACTTTTTCCCGCAACATGAGGTAAAATGAGGGGAGCCACAGACGGGAACAAACACTTCGGTCGCCATCTTGATCAACGATCAAGACGATGGTACAGTTATGAGTACAGGAGATGTTGAAGAAGAAGAAGACGACGAAAGAGGTGGGGAGGAGACGACTTGGGAGATTTGAGAAGGTTCTTGCCTGTGTTTGTCTTTCTTCTGCTGCTGTGCCTTAGAATCGGCATGAATATCTCGACCCCCTTTAATACCTTTATAAGTTTCCTCCTTTAGGAAACTTATAACAATTTCTTCAAGAGGTGTTAAGGGCCTAGCTTTTTCCTTCCCTCCACCAATCGCCTTTCCCACCCCTCCACCAGTAGCTTGCATTTCAAGTAGCAAAGCTGCCTTTGCTGCCCGTGCACCACTTTTAAGCTTTTTCCATTTTTCTATAACCTGTAATAAAAACCCCATCATTAATTGTAGTTCCTATGTATAACTGTAGCCTTCTACGCCAATTGATGTGTCTATTGAATGGAATAGCTACTGGTAGCAAGCTATATTGGTTTAACTTCTAAAGTCTTATAATATGTAAACTATATAAGACCTACTACCCTTAACGGTTGTTTTTTTAAATTAATTAATAAATTCTCACTATGTCTTACCTGTTCACGAGTGCGAGGAACTCGGCCAACTGCATTGCAAGCTTGGGTCACTTGATCCCAAGCCCTTGCCTTATGCTCTTTGGTAAGGCTGGGAGAAAAGCCTTCATTCAAAATGTGCCACATTTTCTTTACTCCTGTAGCAATCGCTTCGACCTCTCCTTCAGTAAAGTCTGCATTTCTGGCTCTCTTATTTCCCTCCATTACTCTTTTTAAATATGATAAGTACGAGCAGCAAAAATACCAAACCAAACACGCAGCTATGCATAGAGAAATGCGCAGCTATGTTTGTTTACCTTTTCAAGTCGATTCATTTGTTTCATTGTTCAAGAGTGATGATGTTTTCGTAATTTTTAACCAATCCCATTGCATGTAACATATGTTGCTAGTGTTTTTTCATTTATTGCGTTGGCTGTTTTACGTAGCTAGGTCGGCGGCACGATACGGCACGGCTACACTAGCCCGAGCTTAGCCTAGGGATATTAGATAGGGGCTACGAAATCGTGCTAAGGTCGGGCTACGGTAGCGCGGAGCTAGCGCCACTAACCCGATTTCTTATTGGCGATATTAGGTAAGCGTCCAGTGTACTTCAAGTGCCAGCTGGTCCCATTTTAAATGTGCAGGAGTCAATGGAAAGGAATATAGAAGGAAAAAGAAAAGTGAATGGTGGTGTGGGTGCAGTAGTAATATCACGGGGTTGGAAAAAAAGGTAGGAATATGCCTACAAACAACAGTCAAGGAACTTGAGGTAGAAAGTATACCTGTAGCAAAAGAAAGCCGACTTCTCGGCCTAGAATTGGGCTGTAACAAGTCTAAGCCTAGGATAACCACAGGAAGGACTGGTCAAATGGGGGGAAGGGTGGCTCAAAGGAAGAGGAGGAACCACATTAGAATAGGCATGTGCCGGTGTAGGACTAGTAGTGAAAAGTGGAAGGGGTTGGTACAGACAATAAGTAAGATGAGTGAAAGTATTGAACACCTGAGTGAAAAGGTAGGAACATTGGAAAAGCAGAGAGATAAAGAAGAAGGAAAAGCAGGTGTGCTAGACCAAGTGTACAACAGAATGAAAGGGGTGGTGGAAGAATGCACTACAGAGGTGGTAAACATACAGCTAGATCTAGAAAAAACATATTCCAGGTTGGAACAGGAAATGGGAAGAATGCAAATGAGATTGGTGAACCTTGGAGAGGACTTAGAAGAGGAACGGGAGGGAAGAAAAATGTTAGATAACAGATTAAACAATATGTGGGAGGAGATACGACAAAGACTAATATAGTAAATCAAGGAAAGAAAAAGGATCCACAACAGCAGCTGGATTACAATGATATACCACACGCTGAAGACCTAGGCATCAAGAAAGTCCTAGAACCTATGGTAGGACTTGGCCAAAAGCAAGGCCTAAACAACGAAAAGCCAGACAATAAAGTTGATCACAAAGCGGCGGCAAAAACAAACAATCACAGGAACAAGTCTACTCGCCACACATTTCGTCTGGTGAAGTAACCAACGGAGAAAAGCTTTTACAAATGCAACTAGTCGACTTTCGACTTTTAAATCGATGTTGTTGAAGTTAATTAGATTTCATCATATCGTTGCGGATGAACTCCTTTGATGTTGCTATAAATCGATTTCGCACATTCAATCAACTGTTCAAAAACACACTGAGGTGAAGTACTATGGGGGACTAGGCTTAATCATTAATAATAAATCAACTGTAAAAAATAATATAATAATATAAATAAAAAAATAAATAAATAAATAAATAAATAAATAAATTGTATTTAGAGTCTACCCACGCAAATATATAACTGATTTTCACTGGGAGACAGTAAATCAAAGCGACCAAGCCAACCCTGTAGGCCCCGACGCAAATTATTTTACATAGTTTATTGTTATTATCAAATAGCCTAAAGGCAGTCGTATACTCTCTATTTAATTAATCATATTTTTTATTGTTTATTTTATTTATTATTATTCAATGATTATCACAATACGTAAAATCATTAGGAATATCACAACGAGCATAGCCCTTAAACACAGAATCGTGTGTGATATATCCTAAATAGTAAATATAATAAAGTTGATATTAAAATACCAAAACAAATTGCAAAGAAAGGTAAAAAAAAGGTAATTTATATTGTAAAGATATAAAAATTGTTTCTGTCACAGATAACAAGTGAACAATAATTATGCGACGAGTAAAAAAAAGTAAAAATGATTTCCCAAGCGGGATTTGAACTGGCGACCCCTCGCGTAGAAACCAAGCGCTCTAACCACTCGGCCGCCGGGACCACGTCGAAAAGCCGATCTATAGCGCCACTAATGCAGATGCACGCTAGCTTGCGACGAGCGTAAATAATTTGATATGACAATTATAACACTTTAAATATTTTTAAAGCCTTCTGCCAACATTTCTAGAGTGTAATTTACGTCTTTATACATAGGATGTACCTTATAACTATTTATTTAGTCATTAAAAACTTTCGATGTGGCAGTCAAGACGCAAATAAATCTCTACACGCAAGGTAAAACCTCGCGGTTTGAAACGTAAGAAAACTTGCGAGTCAAGTCGCAAGCCATTTCACAAGTTTGTCTCAAGGACTACCGATTTGATGGTTTTGAGCGACTTGTCGGAAATTTGCGACTCGAAACGGAAGGTGAGTTGAAACGCAAGTTTCAAGACTTGGCCTCCTGAGCAACAACAGAGTGCAAGAGCTCAAGGTTCAGGAAGTAAAAGAGAAAGAAGAAGGAACTGAGAAACAAGAGGGGACTAGAAATGAATGTGTGACTCCCAAAGAAAACAGTAAACCTACAAATATAGGACTATACAAAACTACCAAAGCTATATTGATAGGCGATTTATGGGGAAGAACAGCAGGAAAATTCTGTGAACACAATGGGTATAGAGCTAGGGCATACCCAGGTATTAAAATAAAAGAGCTACAACGAAAAATCGAGGAATACGGACAAGAAGAAGCGACAATAGTTTCCATACAAGTCGGAAATGCAGAAATAGTTGGGCCTGGAAACCAAGAAAAACTGATGGGACAAGTGCGGGAATTATTGACAACAACGAAACAGAAGTTTAAGGGGGCACAAATAACCATGAGTGGCCTGACCACATGGACAGGAGTAAGTGCAAATCCACATATCAAAAATATATGTGAAGAAGAAAATATAACTTTCTTAGACATGTCAAACTTGGAGGGAATAAGTGAAAACTGGAAAAGAGAAGCACAAATGGGGGCACAAACAAGGATGTACATAACCAACTTAATGGCAAGAAAGGGACAAGACCACCCAGAAGACCTACAAAAACCAAGTCACAACACACAAAAATACAAAAGATATTCATATCTAGGAAACCAGGATTTTCACACAAGGTGGGTGTGGAGATCAAGAAGAAAATAAGAAAACAACTGATGAGAAAGACAAAGAAGCAAGTGTACAATAAATACAGAATAAATAGATATAATAACGACAAACATAGGCATACAATGATTAAAATAGGAACCCTAAATATTCTTACATTAAATGGGAAAATTGAAGAATTAGTAGATGTAATGATGTCGAAAAAATTGGAGATATTAGGACTGTGCGAGACTAAGTGGAAGGGAGTAGGAACCAAAGAACTGAGAGAAGGATACAAATTATTATGGTCGGGCACAAATGAAGGCAAAAATGGAGTGGGATTTATTATCAGCCCAAAGTGGAAAGAAAACATTGTCCATGTAGACAATAAGAGTGACAGAATTATGAAAATTAAAATAATTATAAATAAAGTAGCTTTAGAGATCATAGGCCTACAATGCTATGCACCGCAAGTTGGGTTAGCAATGGCCGAAAAGGAGACATGGCTTGAACAATTGGAAGAAGAAATCACAGAGAGAAAAGTAATAATTATGGGAGATCTTAATGCCAAAGTAGGGAGAGAGAGAACGGGATATTAAGAGGTACTAGGGGTCCATGGGTATGGGCCAAGGAACAAGGAAGGAGAAAATCTACTTGATTTGTGTGCCAGGAATGGACTTCGAATCGGAAATAGCTGGTTAATGAAGAAAAAGGATCAACAAATAACTCGGTACGCCTGGGATGGC
Source organism: Sweltsa coloradensis (assembly GCA_024449915.1). Lineage (NCBI taxonomy): Eukaryota > Metazoa > Arthropoda > Insecta > Plecoptera > Chloroperlidae > Sweltsa > Sweltsa coloradensis. Next base: position 550,796 of record JAMZAV010001180.1, read on the forward strand.
TCATCTGAGTCAGTTATCGATTAAATTATTATAAGTAGCAACATGGCCAAAGATATCACTGATGTAAAAGAAATTCCCAGTGTGTGTCTAGATGGAGACCACAGACTACTTGTAAGCCTTATAAGAGTGAACAATAAAGACCAAAATCAGGGATTATATCCCAGGAGGAAGATTCCAAAAATCAAGACGTGGAAACTACAGGAGGAGACTGACATGCTGACCTTTAGAAGACAGATAGAGGAAAAGTGTCCAACACATGATTTGTTTTCAGTAGATGAGGAGTGGAAATTACTTAAGTCAGTATTTATTAGTAGTGCTGAAGAAATATGTGGAAGGGCAGGTGGCATAAGAAAGGAAAAGGAAACTGTGTGGTGGAATGGAAGAGTGAAGACAGCTGTTAAACGCAAAAATGTAGCCCAAAAGGAAAAGGATAAAAACAGGACTAAAGAAAATGAAGAAAAGTACAAAAAGTATAAAAATATGAAGCTAAAAAAATAGTAATGGCAGAGAAGAAAAATACAATGGAGATATTTGAAGACAAATTAGAGAAGGACTTTGATAAGAAATTGTTGTATGGACTAATGAGAAGCAAAAGAAAAACAGAAGAAATCACAAGATACCTGACCGACAACAATGAATCTCTTATTACTGACCCAAAAGAAGTGAAAAACATGTGGAAGAAATATTTCAAAAACCTGCTTAATATGCCTAGGTTACCTGATACTAACACTAACCAAACTCAGGAAGGGGACCAAACAATAGAAGTCTTTCAGAACACCAATGAGGAAGAAATAGAAGAAATAATAGGAAATGAAATATCAAGACGGGAAGTAGTTGAAGCAGTAAAAGCCATGAAAAATGGTAAAGCTTCGGGAGAGGATGAAATAGTTGTAGAGATGATCAAGGCTGCAGGGGATGCAGGCATAGATTGGATGTGGAGAGTGACCAGTGCAGCATGGAAAGAAAAGAAGGTACCAGATGACTGGGGGAAAGGAATTATAGTGCCAACATTTAAGAAAGGGTACAGGAAGAAGTGTAAAAATTATAGAGGGATAACGCTGATGAGCCAGTGTGCAAAGATATACGAGAAAATACTAGATCGAAGACTACGACAACACGTAGAGCCAAGTTTGAGAGAGGAACAATATGGGTTTAGAGCTGGCCGCTCAACCATTGATCTCATATTTGCGCTCAGACAAATAATGGAAAAAAGTGGGAAAAGGGAGAAGAAATGTTCATGGTCTTCTTGGATGTAGAAAAAGCATATGACAGTGTCCCAAGAGCTAAAGCTTGGGAATGTTTAAAAGATGCAGAAGTAGAACAGAGTCTAATAACAAGAATTCAAAGCACATATGTCACAACAAAGAGCTGTGTTCAAACACCATTTGGTAGAACTACTTGGTTTGAAATAAACAGTGGGCTACGGCAAGGTAGTGTGATGTCACCTACATTATTTACCATTGTTATGGATAACATACTGCGTAAAGTGGAACCCACAGAAAGTGAAAAGTCTAAAACGATGATATTTGCAGATGATATAGTGAGATGGGGAGATTCCATTAAAGAAGTCCAGAAGAGCGTAGATGGATGGAATGAGGAAACACTGAAGTTTAACATGAAAATAAGCATTGAAAAGAGTGAAACATTAATAGTAACGAAGAAAAGTAAACAAAATCAAAAGAAGATAATACTACGGGGAGAAGAGCTGGCCATTGCAGAAGCATTTAAATACCTCGGAAGTATACTAACAAAAGACCCAAAACTAGATGCTGAAATACCAAGGAGAATTATATTAGCAGACAAATTTTACCAAAGTGTACGTGAACTATTATGGAAAGAAGAAATATCATCCAGGTGCAAGATGTTATTGTACAAAATGTATTTCCTCCCAATAATATCATATGCATCCGTGACATGGACAATACGCGTTTAAAGTGAAATCCAGGGGCAGCACTGTCGGTGGGCGTAACGTGCATCATGGCCGGCCGGAGTAGCATTAGAAGTAGTCCTTCCCTAAGCAGCAGTGTATAAACTGACGATTTGAATGCTCAATAATCAATCGTTGGTGAATGTTGTGATATGTTTTTTTTTTTTTTTTTTTCTTGTGCAAAGTTGGCCTCTTCAGCCATTCTTCTGTCTTGCTATCCAATATAAGACTGCCTCCTTTTCTATCCTGCTCAGGTCATCGGGCAAGGAGTCAATGTCATTCTTGAGGGCGGCGCATCTGAAGAGATGCGCTCTGTCTTGATCTTCTAAATTACAAAGTTTGCAGGTGGCCGGTTCGTTGGTAATGTTGAAGCGGTGCAGGTGGTGCTGCAAGACGTCGTGACCGGTTACAAGCCGGAAATGGGCGGTGGCCGTCTTCCTCGACCAGTCTTTGTCTGGCCCTTTTTTGATCTCGGTCCACCAGTTCTTTAGTCGTGAAGTCTCTTCTGTGGTGTTTCTGAAGATCCTTTTTGTGGTTGACTTGATCTTAGTTTTGACATTTTGGTAGGAGAGAGGCGCTGCTGGTGGTTGCGGTGCTTTTGTGGCACTTTTGGCCAAGAAGTCTGCCTTTTCATTCCCCATGATCTTGCAGTGGCTGGGGATCCATTGAGTCTCTAATAGTTTGTTTTGCTGTTTTGATGCCGACAAGGGAGTTTTTGAAAAGCAGCGATTTAGAATGGAGGTTCGCTGCTTGAGAGACAAATTGGATGGCTGAGACGCTGTCGCTTAGGATCACAAATTTTGTCTTGTTGAGGGGAAGGCGGGGGTCTCGGCGATTTTTTCGGCCGCCCTGGCAATGGCTGCGACCTCAGCGTCGAAGTATGTTTCGCCAGCTCCCATTGGAGTGGCTTCTTCAAAGAAGATGCAGTGGTAACCTGTTCTGTTTGTAGCCGAGTCATAGGAGCCGTCTGTGAAGATGTGCACCCACTCTTGAAGAGGAAAGTGCTTCTTCAGGTGCTTCTCGGCAAGCTCTTTCAGTTCTTTATGGTCATGGTCATCTTTCTTCTCGATGCCGTCAATTTTGGTCCCCGGGGCAAGCTGATTGGACTTGTCCGGCAGAAGCTCTGGGAGTGGTACGTCAAGTGGTGCATGTGGTGCTTCTAGGAGGATAGGACAGTTTTTACTCTTCAGTTGGTGGACTGTTTCAGCAAAGTTAGTGTGCGCCTTGACTTTTGAGGTTGGGTAGTTGAGCCATTTGTCGGGGTTTAGGCGCGCCAGTTTTTCGTGCAGTTGGACAGCGCGCTGCTCTCTTCTTAGCTGTAGAGGCCCAATTTGGCTGAACCACTCCATGGCGATAATTGGGGTGGTTTTCACTGCTCCCGTTATGAGGCGAAGGGCTCGATTTTGGACTCTGTCGACATGGCTGGCGTGCGTTGCGGCGGCGGCAGGAAAGACTTCGGTGCCGTACTCAATGGCTGGTCTGATGTACGTTTTGTAGGTCAGCGCCAGAGTGTCTAGTTTTGCGCCCCAGGACACACCGGCTACCCTTTGAAGGAGTCGTAGTCGTTTTTGGCCCTTCTCTGCAGCCTTTTCAAAGTGGATCTTGCCGGTCATTTTTTTGTCGAGAGTCACGCCAAGGTACTTCATCTCATCTGTCTGTTTAATCTGTTTGCCATCAAGAGTGATGTTGAACTTGAAGGGATTGTGACTCATCGTGAAGTAGGTGCAGATGGTTTTGCTGCAGTTTATCTTAAAGCCGTGCACTTTGATCCAGCCTGCAGCTATCGTCATGGCGAGGCCCATTTTTTGCTCCAGTCCAACCGGACATTTTCCTGTGAAGAAGATGACAAAGTCGTCTGCAAACTTTGACGACAAGGCCAGGTATTCGATTCAATAGTTTGATGAGTCCATTGATTGCAATTTTGAAGACGGTCGGCGCTGTGATTGTACCTTGAGCAACTCCAGCTCGCGTCTTACGTGTTTTGCTATGGGCACCTTTGTGGACCACCTTGATACGCCTCTTGTTAATGAAGTCGTGGAGCCATCTGACAATGTTGTTTGGTACTTCATCTTTGATCATCTGCTTGACTGCCCATGACCGGTCGGTGGAGTCGAAAGCTCCAGAAAGGTGTGATTCTGGTTGTAAATTAATGTTATGACATTAGTTAGCCTGTTGTCATGTTCAGAATCATCCTGCAACTCATTGAAATATATTTAATTCCCTTTTCCGAAGAGTCAATTTAGGCCTACTTTTTCCGATCGGACCCGATTTGATTTCCTACAAAACCAGATAGTTCCGGGCAAAATTATAGGAGATTATTTTACTTGCACCCGTGTAATTTCTAAAAGACTAGACCTACAGCCATTTCGTTAACCCATGTTTTCGGAAAAAGCTGTTTCCCGTAACCTAACGTACGTCGTTGGTGGTGCTAAGCTCGGAAACTCGCAGCTAGGGCCTAGGCCCCCCTACGGAACGCCTAGATCTGTCCGGGAAACAATTTTGTGCTATAAATTATTATTACCAGAATTATTTCTCCATGGGCGTTATATTATTAGTATTGACCAAGCGTTAGTTTATATTAAATAAGTTGCCGAGCAGGCTCAAAAATATCAAACAAATGATTGATATGGTGTGTGTGTGTGCGCCGCGCGCGCCCACTTTTAGGCCTAGAAATGAACGACCTTATGACAAGCTGATGCTTGATCATCGCATGTTTTTAACAATCTTGCAATTATATTTCATTCATAGATAGTTTTTATATCATCTTATACTATTTAAATGTCGCCTACAATATTTCCCCCGATTTAACTGACGAAAACATCCTACATTGAGAGCTGTGTGTAGGCCACACACGCCCACTTCTAGGCCTAGAAATGAACGAACTCATGACAAGCTGACGCTCCATCATCACATGTTTTTAACAATCTTACCAGTTTATTTCATTCATAGATAGTTTAAATATAATCTTACACTATTTAAACGTCCCCTACAATATTTTTCCCCCAATTAAACTGACGAAAACATCCTACCCTACTCAGGGTTACTTCAAATGTTATCGTCACCCAAGTTCAACTTTCACGCTTATTTTCATTAACATTTTTCTATCTAGGCTGTATACGAAGTGGCTACAAATATTCCACTAGACTTACAAACTCAATTTCATAAATAGGTGGTGTGGTTTTGTCTTTATTGAGTGTTTATTTCAGTCATGATCCATTGCAAGTGCCATAGGAAAACATACTTAGAAGCGGCCATATCTCAACGCAATGCTACTCCGGCGGGTTCGCGCTTCGCTCACCAGATGTCAGCCACTTTGCTTTTAAATCCGAATAGGAGGAAAGGAAGACAGCAGATTACAAGCAGCAGAGATGAAATTTTTAAGAAGTTCTGTAGCCTTAACAAAAATAGACAAGGTACGGAGCAAAACATTAAGAAACAAACTAGGAGTGGAAAGTTTACGAAATAAAATAGGAAGAGAAAGACTTCGATGGTTGGATGGATGGGCACGTACGAAGAATGAAACAAGATTGAATACCAAGAAGAGAATTTGAACGCACATGGGGGGGAGTAAGAAGAGTTGGACGCCCAAGAGATAGATGGAAGGACCAAATAAAATGGAACATTGAAGAAAGAGGGAAATCATGGGAAAGAATTAATGAAGAAAGACTGTGGGAGGATAGAAAGAAATGCCTGTCATAGAAGACATCGAAGTAGATGAGGAGGTGTTGAGCCTGGCTAGCAAACACTGAAAGTCCACAGCCCGAGAAATTGGTGATACGTCACCCCCCGACCTGACTTATGTTGGAACCGGGTGTTTGATTATTATTATTATTTTGTAGCGCAATTTTTAAAGCTTAAAATCTTGGCTTCCCTTAGTTCGATTTGGAAAAAACAAGGCTCATCAGGGCTCGAAAATTCCTATGCCCGAGTTGCCCGGGGCAACTAACACTCCAGGCACGGGCAACCATAATTTATAGTTAGTTGCCCGTACGGGCAACCAACAAATTTGGTTAAAAACTCTAATCGCGTAAGATTTCACTAAGTAGAAACCTACTTTATCGACAGGCGACGACGCTCGATATAGTTCCAAGACTTGCCACAGGCTGCACCACGCACCACTACAATCGCATTCCGATCGATATCGACCTATCGACTTTACCCATAATTCAGTATTCACAGCTGTCGAGAAAATGGAGATCTGAGACTTGTTTACCTTCTCCCGTTTCGTGAAATTCCAACCATTTTTTACACTTTAAAACCATTGCGTAATATTGAACCATTCTTAAATGGATTTACGGAACTTTTTTAACTGTAGGCCTAGTGAAGTAGCTTCAACGTCTCTGCCTACGACTACTAAGCCACTCACAATTAACGAAGATGAGATAGGCCTAAGCCCATCATTGCCCAGGCTAGGCCTAGCTAATGAACCTGCCAAAAAAGTAAAATATGACCGAGAGTATGATAAAAAGCGGGTACAGTACGTAAAGTCGGTAAAGTTATTGACTCCTGGCTATTGTTGAAATAAAGAAAATTGTTGTACATATGTAAAAACTAAAAATAAAGAAAATTATCGTGTCAACCTTGAATTGCGTCTGGGCATCTAAAATTTTGGGCCACTTGCCCAGCTGGGCAAGTAGATTGTTTTAAATTTGTCAAGCCCTGCTCATTATGTGGAAGCAGAATGAGAGAATTTTAGTAAAATTACTTTGAGTACCTGGGTTTGAACCCGGGGTAAGTGGACGCCTTCGAGCTCGATCCGGGACATGTTTTGAAAATTGAAATTTGCATTCAAGGTCATAAAAAACATAGTTTTAGCATAGTTTTCAACATTTTTCTAAAATTAGCCGATGGCGGACCTGATGTATCGGATCTTTACGCAAATTTCGATACCAAATACTACGCATGTTGTTACATTTGTCGACACGTTATGGCTCATAACAAAATACGATGCATGCCCGTTTTGGTATCGAAAAATCAACATATTTTAGTTGCATGCAAATAAAAAACATCATTAAACGGGAATGCCTTTAATTGTTGGGTTCACTTTATCGGACTATGAAATACCTATAATGTTTGATGATTCCGAAAAACAACATTTCAACCCTTCGTTTTGACATCCCAAGCGCCAACAAAACTGCTCTAGAACATTTTTTTTTCTTTCCATCTCAGCCACATAATTTATGCCGCACTTACTACAAAACTCTCAATCTATTGGCATCTAGCCTCGCGGACGAGTGGATAATAAGGTCGTGTACTGTGGAATTGTCACGCGTCGGGTGCTAGGTTCGAACCTCTGAAGGGTCCATTTTTTTCATGTTGCATTGTTGTGGAATTTATATGTATTGTAAAACCATGGACTTACTTTCGATCGGGGTAGGCCTGTGTCATTCTTCAAAAAACTCATGCGTTCATACTATACTATAAGTAACATTTTATACTAATTTATTTATCACTTTTAACAGTTGTGACAGGCTGTGTGATGGGGGCTAGGCGGAGGAGTGGCAAGAGGTAGGGGGGGGAAGAGGATTGTGGTACTACACATCTCAAATAATTAATGCCGATATAAAACTGAACGATACATGCAATTATTAATACACGCAGTCTTTCTTGATGTTTTTAAGTAAAACCTAAGAATATTTAGATGAATAAACTGTAAATAATCGGGATAAATTCACACAACAGACTTGATTCAAAAAGCCATTTTTTATTCGTCAACAATTCACGTTACCTCGGTAACCAAATACATCACATATAGAGTGCAGCACATTCACCTACAAGCACGGCAACCAGTACAACCAACATAAGATTATTAAACAATATCATCACGCTTGCTTTTCTTCTTTAGGCTTATATGCTTAATTATATGTTTCATTTTGTTATGTTCCTTTCAATTTCTAATACCTCTCCTCGAAATGAAAATATATAATTTTTCAATCAACATAACATACCACTGTCTAAAGCCCAGCGCTACTAGCCTAGCCTTAAATCTAACAATTTTTCCATACATTTTCTTTAGGGAAAACACCCACTCACTCCCTATTACATTTGAATCCCTAGGCCTCCTTACAATTTCCCAGGTGGATTGGGCCCCCATGTTACTTAGCTCTTCCAACATGGCGTCTCTCCACTCCACTGCCTGGGGTCCACTGAGCGCCTCCTTTACTTCGTACCTGGACACGTTACAGCTTGCACACGTTTTGGGAACCCTCCCCTCTCTCGGATCGTCCTCATGGTAGTCTCTCCCGGATTGGTTCCATTACCGCACCTGATCCCCTTTTTGGACTGTTTCCTCTTGCATTTGGATCTTCCTCTTGGATTGGACACTCTCTGTGGTCTGGAACTCTTCTTGACTGGCACCTCTCCTTGATCTGGGCACCTCTCCTTGGACTGGTACCGTCTCCTGGAACTAGACCTCTCTGGATCTAGCACCTGCCCCCATTGGACACACCTCGGCATCCTCTCATTAGTTGGGTTTTTGGTGACTCGGCAGACTTGAAGGGAAATACGTGTTCCCGGAACTTTACATCTCTGCTACTGATGATCTTCTTTCCCTTGATGTCCCACAAACGGTATCCCTTGATTCCTTCGTCGTAACCAAATAGCACACACTCCTGTCTCTGGATCCAAGCTTCCCGCTCCGTTGAACAGTCGGTATCCACGCCCAAGCTTGACAGCCAAATATCCTGATGTGTTCCACATCACTCCTCAGTAGATCTTTATCCGACCACACCCCCAATGGTGTGCGGAAGTCAAGTGGCGTTGAAGGGCATCTGTTGCGTACATAGCAGGCTGTCTTGAGCGCCTCCGCCCAGAAAGAAGCAGGCACCCCGGCTTCGATGATCATACACCTCATCACGTTGCCGAGAGTGAGGTTAGTTCGTTCAGCCAGACCATTTTGCTGTGGTGTGTAGGGAACGGACTTCCTATGCAGTATTCCACTTTCCTCCAAATATTTCCGAAAGTCTTCTCCTGTGTATTCCCCACCTTGATCGGTCTGAAGTTCTTTAATCTTCCTCCCATGTACTACTTCTGATCTCTCCTTGTACTTCTTAAATTCCGATAGGACATCACTCTTCCTAGTTATGGCAACTGCCGATACATATCTGGACGCCTCATCGATGAACGTGACAATATACTTTCTGTGCCCCTCCGACATGGGTGTGATGGGACCCATCAAATCAGAGTGAATACGGTCTAGTACTTCTTCTGCCTTCTCTCCCTCGCCCACTGGGAATTTGTCACGTCTCATCTTTCCTTCAATGCATGGCAAACAGTCTTCTCTCTTGCTATCCTTCTCTGTAAGCTCCTGAATGACATCTAGCTTCATTAACGCTTTCTCGTTCGGATGACCTAGCCTGCTGTGCCAGGTAGAGAGCGACACTCTTGATGCCTTCATTTTTCTTGTGATGTACTCATCTTGTATGTCTTTAATTGTGACACCACCTAAAGTAGTGACATAGTAAAGTCTTGACACCCTGTGCGCTTGGAAAACCATCCTCTCTTCCAATAGAATTTTTGACACCCCTTGGAACGCTGAAATTTTGAGACCCTTCTCTTCAATCTGTCCCTGGGAAATCAAGTTGTCTTGGAGTTCAGGCACTAGCAAAACTTCTTTGAATTCAATGTCCTTATAGTAGAGCTGTTAAGCTGAAAAATTGTGCACTTTTTGAGAAAAGCATGAAACTTCTAGCATAGCTAGCTAATACCAATATATTCATTTTAAGATGTGGAGGGAAGTCAGATTTGACCTCTGAGGATACTGAGAGGTCAAATTCAAAATGGCCGCCACTCCACGATCCTAATGATTATACACGCTTAACTTGGGAAGCAAATAGTGTAGATAAGCCTTTTAGGTGTCATTTCCAATTAATTTTGGGATGACCATTCATATAGTAACACTCACGTGTTCGTTAGGTCAAGGTCAAAGGTCAATTTTGACCAAAATGGTGAACAAAATAGCATGCACAATCATTTGTTTTCTACCTCATTTAAGAGAATACTCAACCTCAAAATGATGTATATTTGTATCACGAAGGCCGCCAAGATGACCAACATAGCCAAGATGACCACGCTGAGAGGTCAAATCCAAGATAGCCACCATTCTACCGGCTTAATGATTATACACACCTAGCTTGGGTAGCAATTAGAGTAGAAAGGCCTTTAAGGTGTCATTTCCAATTAATATTGGGATGCTCATTCTTTTGGTAACAATCACGTGGTCTCCAGAATGAAAGGTCAAGGTCAAAGGTCAAGATTGACCAAAAAGTTGAACACAAAACATGCACAATTTTTTGTTTTCTACGTCATTTAAGAGAATACTCTACCTCCAAATGTTTTTTTAAAATCACGATGGCCGCCAAGATGACCAACATAGCCAAGATGACCGCGCTGAGAGATCAAATCCAAGATGGCTGCCATTTTACCGGTCCAATGATCATTCACACTTAACTAAGGGAGCAAATATTGTGATTTAAGGTGAAATTTCTTATTTATATGGGTATGCCCAATCAATTGGTGACATTTTCATTTTTGTGATCGCCAGAACTAAAGGAATTACACTAAGGTCAAGGTCATAGGTAAAGATCGTCGTAAATTTACTCGAATCGATTGTTTAACTTATATTTTATTCAAGAACATAATTCTGTCAACAATCTCCAGAACAGAAGCACAATGCCGTGCACTTGAGTGCAGCTTTGGCACATCTACATCGTCCAGTGCAGCCTTTCTTACAGCCACAGTGAATCAGTTCATGGCACGAATCTGATGCTTCATGGAGAGTTGTCCAAAGATTCTGCCACCCTGTCTCTTCCTTCATCCAGCCCCAGTTGTAGGGATCTGGCAAATCTGGATCCATTATCAATGCCTGGTTCCAACAGTTGGCCTGGTAGCAAGTGCACTTAATGTGGTGCTGGAGTGCTGCCTTGGTTGGAGGAAGATTTTCTATCGATCGAGACTTCTGTGTGAAGAGCTGTTTCCTGGCACCATTAACCTCCATGATGTCACTTTCGATCGTTCATCAGCACAACAAATCGCTCAATCAATGACATTGACTCTTGATTGACATCACTTGGCATGGATCCTATCCATTGGCATTGTGCCGGATTCATTGCGGCAACCATTTCGTGGACAGCTATGTACCGAAAGCTTGATCCGACACCAAAGGCAATCCACAACTCATCAGGAGCTATTTTGCTGAATGAGGCTATAGCCAGTACTACCACATCAGTGTCAGCGGTACATATGGTCACCTTCTTACATCCCTTTTGCACGGCATCTGCCAAATGCAGTAATAGACGAGTATCGGCTTCCTCGTGCGAACATGGAGCTAGGTGGTCCAAGTGTGACTCAGCAGGAATGCAGATAACTCCATTGCCATCTGTTGCATAAAGTCTCTTTTCCCTCAACTATAGGAAGATGGACGGCTTGGTGGGACAGGAAAGCAAACAATTCGCGTTTGTTTTCATTGACTCGAAGGAAGTCTTTCCAGTTCTTTAGCATCACAGTAGAAGGAGCCACCCGTTTCATCATTACCCTTTCCCCACTTCTCCCTCACTGCGATTTGTTGTGCTGATGTAAGATCGAACTAGTGACATCATGGAGGTCAATGGTGCCAGGAAACCGCTCTTCACACAGAAGCTCGATCGATAGAAAATATTCCTCCAACCAAGGCAGTCACTCCAGCAGCACATTAAGCACACTTGCCACCAGGCCAACTGTTGGAACCAGGCATTGATAATGGATCCAGATTTGCCAGATCCCTACAACTGGGGCTGGACGAAGGAAGAGTCAGGGTGGCAGCCTCTTCGGACTACTCTCCCTGAAGCATCAGATTCGTGCCGTGAACTGATCCACTGTGGCTGTAAGAAAGGCTGCACTGGACGATGTAGATGTGCCAAAGCTGCACTCAAGTGCACGGCATTGTGCTTCTGTTCTGGAGATTGTTGACAGAATTATGTTCTTGAATAAAATATAAGTTAAACAATCGATTCGAGTAAATTTACGACGATCTTTACCTATGACCTTGACCTTAGTGTAATTCCTTTAGTTCTGGCGATCACAAAAATGAAAATGTCACCAATTGATTGGGCATACCCATATAAATAAGAAATTTCACCTTAAATCACAATATTTGCTCCCTTAGTTAAGTGTGAATGATCATTGGACCGGTAAAATGGCAGCCATCTTGGATTTGATCTCTCAGCGCAGCCAACTTAGCTATGTTGGTCATCTTGGCGGCCATCGTGATTTAAAAAAAAACACATTTGGAGGTAGAGTATTCTCTTAAAAGACATAAAAAACAAAAAATTGTGCATGTTTTGTGTTCAACTTTTTGGTCAATCTTGACCTTTGACCTTGACCTTTCATTCTGGAGACCACGTGATTGTTACCAAAAGAATGGGCATCCCAATATTAATTGGAAATGACACCTTAAAGGCCTTTCTACTCTAAATGCTACCCAAGCTAGGTGTATATAATCATTCAGCCGGTAGAATGGCGGCCATCTTGGATTTGACCTCTCAGCACGGTCATCTTGGCTATGTTGGTCATCTTGAAGGCTTTCTTGACTAAAAAATACATCATTTGGAGGTAGAGTATTCCTTTAAATGAGGTAGAAAACAATTGATTGTGCATGTTATTTTGTTCACCTTTTTGGTCAAAATTAACCTTTGACCTTGACCTGGCGAACACGTGAGTGTTACTATATGAATGGGCATCCCAATATTAATTGGAAATGACACCTAAAAGGCTTTTCTACACAATTTGCTTCCCAAGTTAAGCGTGTATAATCATTAGGGTCGTAGAGTGGCGGCCATTTTGAATTTGACCTCTCAGCATCCTCAGAGGTCAAATCTGACTTCCCTCCACATCTAAATATGAAACATTATGGTATTAGCTAGCTATGCTAGAAGTTTCATGCTTTACTCAAAAAGTGCACAATTCCATCAAAATGCTCAGTTAACAGCTCTACTATTACCTCCACATTCATCTGACATTTGTAGAGTAACTCTCCCTTTTCCCATAATCTTAAGCGGAGCTCCATCTCCCACTTCAACTTCTCCCTGCATTTCTTCAAAGTCTTGGATGAGGTCTCTCCGATGAGTCATGTGGTCAGAAGCACCGCAGTCGAGAAACCCAAACTCCTCCATTGTTTGGCACATTTCTTTTAGCACACAAAGAAAACATGCTCCCGGTTACTACTGTTGCATTAGCTTTCTTTGCTTCTGCCTTTTTCTCTCCCAGTTCTTCACGCTTGGGACATTTGGCAGCAAAATGTCCTTCCCCGCCACATGCATAACACCAAAACTTGTACTGTCTCCCCTTTCCGGTCTTGGGCTTTCTTCCCACATCATTTCTGAACTCCTGAACATCATCAGATCTAGGCCTACTCACGTATCTCATAGTTTGTTGAGTTTGCCCTTGCCTAGAAGCCTTCAGTGCTTGATGTGTGCTGCTTCCTTCATCACTTCGCTTTCTCTCATCTTCATCTTCAAGTAACAGTTTCTTTACACCTGCCATCGTAAGTTCTGTTGATTGAGACGTGAGAGTCTTGATGAGGATTTCATATCTGGGTGGAAGTCCTGTCAAACATATCCCTGATAGTTGCTTGTCACTAAATGCTATGTCATTCTTCTTTAAAACTCTATTCAAGTTCACTATTTTGCTGCAATAATCAGTGACACTCATCTCATCTGTTTTGTTTAGATGAGTTAGTTCACGAAGTTTCAGCATTGAACCATAAAGAGAATTGTCATTGCATAGTCTATCGAGTGTTTGCCATGCTTCCTTAGCGATTTCGAAGTCCATGATGTCACAAATTAACTCGTCACTGACTGACCTTAGTATCAGTGACAGTGCTGTTAAATTGTTCTTCGATCTCCTTCTTACCTCCATTTGAGATAGTGGCACATTTTCCACGTCTTCATATCCTGTTATGGCCTCCCAGCATTCTCTCAGCAACATTTCTGACTTTACCCTCACCATCCAAGCATTGTAATTACGCATTGTCAGCTTGGGAATGGTGAAGCTGTGGTCCATGCTAAAGTTTCCTCCAGAAGCCATCTTTGATATTCAAAGATGTCTAGGCTATGCCTTGCCTACTTCACGAATTCAATCCACGTGAATCTACACTCTCCGTCCGATTCTCCTATGGTTAAGAGCTACACACACGCCACTCTTACCTTTACACACTGTCAAATAAAATATTCTTCTACAGCTGCTAGGCTCACCCATCCAAGAAAGTTCGACCAAGGTAAACACTTTAAATAAACCAAACTAGCCTAAGCTTGCAACTACAAACAAAAGCTTTATGTGACGATCACGCTTCTCAAGACCTACTCAATCCGGCCTTCGCAATCGCGCCCCCACACTAGTAGTTCACTGTTTAAAAGTAATTCACTGTTCTGCGGCCCATAAACCTATTATACACGCAGTCTTTCTTGATGTTTTTAAGTAAAACCTAAGAATATTTAGATGAATAAACTGTAAATAATCGGGATAAATTCACACAACAGACTTGATTCAAAAAGCCATTTTTTATTCGTCAACAATTCACGTTACCTCGGTAACCAAATACATCACATATAGAGTGCAGCACATTCACCTACAAGCACGGCAACCAGTACAACCAACATAAGATTATTAAACAATATCATCACGCTTGCTTTTCTTCTTTAGGCTTATATGCTTAATTATATGTTTCATTTTGTTATGTTCCTTTCAATTTCTAATAGCAATATCATTGACATTATTATGATGTTCTAAAATGCCAAGATCTACAAAAGGGTATGCAACGATGCGTGCTAGTCGCTAGACATTAATCATTCCATACAGGTAAAAGGTTTTTGGATGAGCGAAGCAAAGACTTCAATTTCACCGACCCTTCAAAAAATTTGATTGTTTTTCTGTCTATTTGTTCGCGCTCTACCGGGCAAACGGCATATGCGATCTTGATGAAAATTGGAGGGGACCTTCGAAATCTCTGAACTTAGACCTGCCACGTTTTTGGGTACAACCGAAGAAATATTTCTCATGAATATTGTACTTTTACGATTTTTTTTAGATTTTTAATGCGATATTTTTTTGTTTGTTTTTTGTCAAAATTTTTGTCAGAGTTGTAGGAGATACTCGCCGTGTCAGGGGAAGACTTCTTTGAGCCCAACTTGGTTAGCGCGTGGGCCTTCTCGTTGCCCAGGATGTTGCAGTGGCTGGGCACCCATTGGATTTTTAGCACTTTTCCATGCATCACATTCTTGATTAAACTCTTTTTAAGGGACAGGGAGGCTTCTTTACATTTTCCCATCTGACCGATCTTCTTGATGGCGGCCGTGCTGTATTTGTGAAGGGAATATGCTCTTGCGTCAGTGTCAAAGAGAGACAGCACGGTTTTTTGGCCCACAGACAATGATAAAAATTTAGACATTGTATTTCTTTTACAATCAGTGCTTCTTCTGCGGTTCTTCCCAAGCTTCACTTTTTTTACCGTCTCTAATTCCGAAGGATTTTTCCGTTTTCTATCATAACGTTGTATCACTTTAGTTGTTTGAATGAAATGAAATAAAAGAAATCGCAACACATCCTCCTCATGTAACTAATAAAACAGAAACTGACGGACATACTGGCAGTCTGACAAGCAATGGCTGCTGGCCTGCTGATAATACGAGTACTATGTGGCCTTTGTAGGTACTAATTTGCCACCTGCCCCTGTAAAGCCCCCGCAAGGAACTAATCGTCACCGGTATTTTTCAATATGGCTAAGCCTCAAAAGATGAATATTGTAAACTTTTGATGTGGACTAAAGCTTGAACAAGCTTGGGAAATCGAGTACTCACACATGGTCGCCACCAGGATTTTCTCTGGGGGCGGGGGAGGCCACCGGCAACATTGGGTTCTTACCTTTCCAAACTGGGACCAAATTTTAAAAAAGCAAGGGGCATGTGCTATGAGGTGTTGCCGAATAGCTGGGGAACAAAACAATCAAACAAAAATTTTACAATTTTAAAATTAAATTTCGGGTTTGTAATTTTTTCGATAGCTTTTGGAAATACCACCTTTTACAAGTAAAAAAATAAATTTTTCTTGTAATCCTTAGGCCACCTTGCCCCCCCCCCCACCACTCCCGGCACCCATGTACTCGCACACCCCTAGATATATATATATAACATTAGACATGCAGTACATGCAATATCTTAAATAAATTAACAAAGAGGGGGGAGGGGCTTATATTGATTAATATGAACATGTGTGAATTTGGGTGTAGGTACTAGATAGGCTTAATTTTAGAAAATACTTAATTTGTGTGACATAATCAATGGATGGCTCCTTACAATATGCACAATTTTGGATTTGGTTTTGTTGTTGGAAAGAATATTGAACAAGACTAACCTTGTAAGTGCCAGGCTAAAAACATACATTTTGTAGTCTTTATTGAAAAGTGACTTTAAAGCCAAAGTTATGGTCCGTTCATAAAGTTTTATACATCAAAATCTTTGACATGAACTAAACAATGCAATGATATAACCATTTAAAAAAAATTGATTTTGAATCATTTGAATTCAAATTGTTTATGATTTTTTTTTCAATTTCACCGTCAATTTGCCATGAAATTACCTATCTGGTCCACCAATTTTATACCTCATAAACAGTTACTATTGTCCTGTATGACAACATTTTTACACAAATTTCGAAGAAATTTAGTAACAACCAAAAGAATTTTGAATTTATATGTCAGGCTCAACAATGAACTTTTGTTGTTTTGAAGTCTAAAAGTGCCAACATCGATATCCGACGTTAAAGCCGTCGCGCGAAGTGCAAGCGTTGATTTTTCCGACCTTTTAAATTACGTGCGTTTCACGTAGTACTGAACTATGCTTCTAGATAGCGATACTAGTCGTATTTCAAAAGGTCGACAAAATCGACGCTGGCACTTCGCATGACGTTCACACTTCTCGGGTGTAGTTGAGAGAATGATTAGGTATAGGTAATCAGTCAAGTGTAAACACCAACCCTCCAAGAAATACATCAGGAAATTGTACTCGCACATGTAAGGCGTCTCAGCCAAAGATAAAAAATGTAGTCCTTAGTGAATTTTGAAAGTCTAAAAATAGGTTTTAAATGTGTTTTAAGCCTGTATCTTATTTGTTTAAGTATTTTTATTTTTGGTTGGATTATTTTTACGGATGGCGAGTGAAAAAGCACTTTCTTAAGTTCGGAAAAGTTGACTCGCAAGTCGCAACCTATCAAAAGTCACTTGCAACTTGTGACCTACCAAGTAAAATTTTGGAGCGTTGGAAGACACTAGTACTTAAAGTAGCATGCTAGTACATTGAACACACATCAAAGCCTATATTGTACCGGTAATTCATTATAGTTGATGTAGTTTCTAGGTATTTGCGCCTCAGAGCTTACGTTGGTTTCAACAGTTAGTGCTACACTAGCTTCCTGTGCAAGTCTAGAGAGCTTTCCTTATCACAATACCAAGTACTAATAGTTGTTCTTGTTTAGGACACATTGCACATGCCTCCAGCTACAGAAGTATCTTTGGAAGAACATTGCCAGTATCGCTACCTCTTCAACTTCCGCGGCGTGGCGGCAAGTTTCCGTTTGAAGCACTTGTTCCTCTGCCGATCTCTAGTTTTCCATGTAGGAGACGATTGGCTAGAGTTCTTCTATCCCGCAATGAAACCTTGGGTCCACTACATTCCAGTCAACAGCAACATAACCAAAGATGAGATCAGGTGAGAATATGAATATTCTATATGACAATTTATTTTGCAAGGTTTTAATAATGTGTGACTTTTTCATTTTTGGTGACACGTAAATCACACAAATAATAGTGTGTGCCATTTCTCCAGACATCACAGGAATGCTACATTCCCACCACAGTTTTCCGATTGTTTCTTGATTAATTACTTTGTAATCTATTTTATCATCAATGTGCCTCAATCAATGTGCAATCAGTGTGCCTGCTAGTGGAATCCATTCTTACGGTCCTATACCCTTTAATTTCAACCTCCCAGTCATTTCTGAAGAAATTTAAGTAACTTCTGGAGTACCTCAAGGCAGTGTTATATTATATTTTGATGACATAAAATTAAAAATACGACTTTTTGCAGATGATGATGTGTTACATAGGGAAATAAAGAAAGATGAAGATGTTCATATAATTAAAGACGATTTAACAGTAATTGAAAAGTGGGTAGATATAAATAAATTGGGTTTAAATGTGAGTAAATGTAAGGTTATTTCATTTAACAGAGTTAAGAAAAAAGTGGAAATAAACTATAAGCTGTGTGGTAAAATACTAGATATTGTCATCAAGTACAAATACTTAGGAGTGTTCATAGATAACAATTTGGATTGGGGGCATCATGTGGAACATATTAGTAAAAAGTCAATACAAGCTCTAAATTTTGTAATGAAGCAAGCTACAAGGGGTTTCATACAATAATTAAGGCTAAAGCTTATAAATCTCTCATAAGACCAATGTTGGTATACGCAAGTGTTATATGGGACCCTTATAAGGATGGTCATATCAAAGCCCTAAACAAAGTACAGAGATTAGCAGCAAGGAGAGTAACTGGGAACTGGGAAGGTCAAAAGGTGGAGATGGTAACTCATTCCAAGGGAAGGAGGATAAGAACTTTTGACAGTGTAACTGAAATGATAGAAGGTTTAGGATGGGATTCTTTAAAAATACGGAGAGGGAGAAACAGACTGTGCAACCTGTTTTGTGCTATGAAAGTAATATATAGATAGATAAATAATCGTCTTTATTTTCCAGGCGGGATCAAGGCCAGCCAAACCTTTTCTTCCATCCAACCTTTAATACAAATACATTTTCTGATTTCTAATTTGTTAATAAATTTTTTGAATTTACAATAAAATATTTGATAAAATAACAATAATTTACATACATACATACAGGGATGAAATGAGATAAGCAATGAAATTGGGAAGGATTATACAAAGGGAGGAAAGACCACCTGAAGTTGAAATGTAAACTAAAAAAGAAGGATTTTGGAAGTAGTCTTTTTAAATATAGCAATGGAATGGAATCAATTGCCAGCTGCAGCTGTTGAGAAATCCTTGGTAAAAAGGTTTAGAAGGTGTTTGGAGAATAGGGATTTGGATCTGATGTAGATTTGATTTGATTGATGTTTGATGTTGATTTGATGATGGATTTGATGGTTTATATGTAAAATGAGAAATTAAGAAACATGAGGGTGATATATTAAGTCTTTATACTTTTGATACAACTATAAAATGCTAATTTTAGGTACTTGCCACCATGTAACCACATATTTGCAATGATGTAATGTAATGTAATGTGTTTGTTGAACAAAATAAGCTTTCGTTCTTTATTTAATCTTTATTTAATCACTTTTTAAATAAATAAATTATAAATCATTAATGTCTTCTGTTAAACAAGTTTCCGCAACGCCAACTAGTAAAGGGAAAGGGTTAGAATTAATTATCAACTGTTTGATTTGTTCAAATTTGTTATTAATACAACTTTGGGTGTTAAAAAAATAAAACAGGCCTTTCTTGACTGGCATCTGTATTGTGCATAACATTGGCTATATGGCATCTCTTGCTCCACTCACAACTGCTAGTTTTCCAAAGCCTTACCTACTATGTTCTTTATTTGCTGTAGTTCTATACTTTCAGATCTCCCTTGCTCTATGTTAGTATTTACTATTTAAGACATCATGATAATGCCCACTTTCCTGATCTGAAGAATCAATTACCTCTATATGTGTAGGCTTATTGCTAGCAGCTTTGATTTCCGTATCTCTTGTAAGTTGCTATGATAACTTAAGCTATCATTCTATTGCCTCGGTAATTTAGGTGAAGTCCGTCTCGTCTAAGACAGTCCTTCCACAACCAGATATTTGAGTCTCAGAAAGTTTCCCCTAACTGGTAACTGGTTCAAGTCTCTTTATGATGCCACACCAAATTATTTTTTAGTTATGATATCTTTGTTTAATATATATATGTTAATATAATATAAATGTTATAATATATATATACCTATATAATATAATATAATGTTAATATGTTTAATGTGTGACTCGGTCTTGTGGTTAGCGTCTCTGCTTCCAATGCAGAAGGTCCAGGGTTCGATTCCCGACAAAGTCAGAAGTTTTTTAACTTCTGATTTGGACTTAAAGTCCATCAATTCTTGTCTTAGAAATTTGTAAACGGTGACTTTGGAGCCGTCCTAGCAACGAGGCGCATATAAAATTTGAAGTTGTTCTGAATCGGCGTTGTTGATTCTGGCGTTGATCCGCGAGTGTTCGCACTGTCCATACCACTGATTGCTATATTTCCTATTAAAATATCGATCTTTGGTTGGTTATCGTTCACTCGTCGATTGCGTCGGGGCCTGCAGGGTTGGCTTGGTCACTTTGGTTTACTGTCCCTCACTGAAAATCAGTTGTGTGACTGAGTGGGTAGACTCTAAATACGGATTTATTCATTTTATTTATTTTATTTATGGATCAGCAATCCCATGTCTCTCTTACCCACCTGCTATTTCGAATCCAGCCTTTCACACTGTTAGTTCCAATGTGAACCGTAATAATATCAAGATCACTGATCCATAGCTTCCTTATTTCTACTACTCGTCTCTACTGGTGTAGACCTACTTAACACATTCTCTAATAGATCGGTATGTATTCCTGGCTAACATATTTTTTACATTCCAATCGACACTACCTTTTGCCTCTTTATGTAAATTGTAGACAATAGAGTCTCCTATCATTCCAACTTTCAGATGATTTGGAGAACTTGCACAAGCTGCTCAATGTAGATTCTTGTATTGTGCACCGATTGCAACAATTACAACAACCTACATGTGTGGCTTGTTGGTCTTGTGGTTAGCGTATCTGCTTCCAATGCAGAAGGTCCAGGGTTCGATTCCCGCCAAAGTAAGAAGTTTTTTAACTTCTGATTTGCTCTTAAGTCCATCAGTTCTTGTCTTAGGAGTTTGTAAACGGTGGCTTTGGAGCCGTCCTAGCAACGAGGCACATAATAAATTCAAAGTTGTTCTGAATCGGCCTTGTTGATTCTGGCATTGATCCGCTTGTGTTCGCACTGTCCATACCACTGATTGCTATACTTCTTATTAAAAAATATTGATCTTTGGTTGGTTATCGCTCACTCGTCAATTGTGTCGGGACCTACAGTGTTGGCTTGGTCGCTTTGATTTACTGTCCCCCACTGAAAATCAGTTATATAACTGAGTGGGTAGACTCTAAATACAATCTATTTATTTATTTATTTACGGCCATTGGAATATTTCCCAGCTAATTAAATCAAGAAATCATAAGTTAATTATAATTTATCAAATATTATGTGTCCACAGTAATTAACAAACTGTCATAAACACTTGAGTCTTGGTTGCAACTGATAAGTATTTTATTTGAAAATAAATAAAAATAAAACGAGTTTTCTTTTTTTTCAGGGATCTTTTAGAGTTCGTTGAAAGGAATCAAAAGGTTGCCCAAAATATTGCTGACCGTGGCTACGATTTTGTTTGGAAGCATGTTCGTATGGAAGACGTCCAATGCTACTGGAAGAGATTATTGAAACAGTATTCCAAATTACTCAGTTTTAAGATTAAACTTGACAAAACTTTAATTGAGCAAAAATAGACATGCATGTTGGCCCTTACCAAGTTTGCAAGTAAAATCAGTCAACCCGCAGGTAGGGCCTATAAGCCTATATGCCATATTCCATCCATTGCTTAGGTAAAGTGATGTGAGGCATTGGGAATAGTTACATGTCTAGCCGTCACGTACAGGAATTTATAAAGGGGGGGGGGGGAGGTTCAACCCAATGAATTCATAGATGTTCTGTTGGCTAGGGGGGGGTTGGGGGGGGGGGGCGCGTTGGCTTTTGGTGAAAAGCTGTGTGTTTTAAAGCATCACATTAGCCAACATTGTGTCTGGTAAAATCCTCTTTTTTTATCTAAAAATTTTCCCCTTTGAGGTAATTTTGGTAAAATATCTGTGCCTTTTAAATCCTCTTTTTAATCTAATTCTAAATAAACAAACATCAAGTTCCACTAATAGTTAACTTATCACAATATATAGCACACAAATGGCTAAATACTAAAATCATATTCTAAATTTTCTAAATTACTTATAGTACATTCAATTATTATGATTTATGACACCCATAAATAAAATGAAATAACTTTAAAGATGCAGGCCCACGGTGAAGAACAAAAGTCGGCACGTGTTGCTATGTTGGAGAGAAATAGTAGCCTGGGTTGTGGGGTGGCCAGGGATACGATCCTCAAAACAGGTTGTGGCAAGATCTCGAACAAGTCGTCGGCGGTATTCTATGTTTGGAAGAGAAAACCGGGTGTGGGGTGGCCAGGGATATCGTCCTTGCAGCCGTAAGGTTTATGGCGATCTAGAACAAAAGTCGGCGCGTGCGCTATGTTGGAAGCAATAGTAGCCTGAGTTGTGGGGTGGCCAGGGAATATCGATCCTGCAGCCGTAAGGTTTATGGCAAGATCTCAGAAACAAAGTCGGCGCAGTTGCTGATGTTGGAGAGAAATAGTAGCCTGGGTTGTGGGTGGCCAGGGAATATCGATCCTGCAGCCGTAAGGTTTGTGGCAAGATCTCATAACAAAAGTCGGCGCGTGCTGCTATGTTGGAGAGAAATAGTAGCCTGGGCTGTGGGGTGGCCAGAGAATATCGATCCTGCAGCCGTAAGGTTTATGGGGAAGATCTCAGCAAAATCGGCGCGTGCTGCTATGTTGGAGAGAATAGTACTGGGTTGTGGGGTGGCCAGGGAATTCGAAACCTCGCCGTAAGGTTTTGGCAAGATCTCAGAAAAAAAGTCGGGGGCCCTGTTTCTATGTTGGGGAGGTGTGTGGGGGGGGTGCCAGGGAATATCGTCCCCAGCAAGGGGTTTTTCGATTTAAAAGTGCCGGTTTTTTGGGTTTGGGGAAATATAGCCTGGTTTTGGGGGCCAGGGGAAAAAACGCCTGGCCCCAAGGGTTTTTTTGGAAAAGGGGGTTTGGGGGGGGGAAAAAAATCGGCCGGTTTCAGTTAGAAAAGTGCCTGGGGTTTTGGGGGGGGAGGGAATAGACCTTTGGTTGGGAAAAATCTCAGCAAGGGGGGCCCTGGCAGTTGGAAAATTTTTAGTGGGTGTTGGGGGGGGGGGGAAATTCCCGCCCCCCTAAGGTTTTTTTGGCAAGATCCGAACAAAAGTCGGCCCTGTTTCTATGTTTTGGGGAGAAAAAAAAAAATAGCCGGGTTGGGGGGCCGGGAAAATCGTCCTAGGTAAGGGTTTTTAAGACCCAAAAAAGCGGCGGGGTTGTTGGGAAAATAGGGGGTTGGGGGGGAGGGGTTCGACCGGGGTAAAAAGGGGGAAATCCAAACAAAAATCGGCCTGTTGTTTTGGGGGAAAAATTGTGGGGGTTTTTGGGGGAGGGGTTCGACCGATAAGGGTTTTCAGCCAGCAAAAACCCTTTGCTAGGGGGAAGAAATAGTAGCCTGGGGTTTTGGGGGGCCAGGGAATTCGATCCCGCCTAAAGGGTTTGGCAAGACTCCGAACAAAGTCGGCGGGTGCTGTTGGGGAAATAGTTCCCGGGGTGGGGTTGGGGGGGGTAAGTTGGGGCCGAAATGGCGTTTCAGCAAAAGTCGGCCGGGGGGTTTTTGGGGAATATCCCCGGGGTGGGGGGAGGGAAATTTTCCCCAGGAAAATTTTGGGGGGTCTGAAAAAAA